>WBNO01021266.1:241758-260105 GCA_013400575.1 Peucedramus taeniatus | reverse complement strand
GTTTCCCCCCGTTTCTATGGCAACTCCCCTCTGTCGGAGCGGCACAACCACCTCAAAAAAAGAAACCAGCCGGGTTTTGGGGTCCCTCCCCGTCTGCGAAGCCCCGCGGGCCGGGTGTGCCCTGCGCCCGGTGGCCCTGGGCTCCTCGCCCCGCGTAACCCCGGAGGAGGAGGAGGAGGAAGGGGAGGGGGGAGCCGGGGCGGCCCCGCGCTGTGGTCACCCGGCCCTTGGAGTCTCCCCAGCGTTGTAGTTTTCATTTTAAGCAGTCCAGCTCTGAGGAGATCCCTGCCTCTAATTAGTGACGCACTTTCATAAAGTCAAGTCATTAAATAACCGGAATTCTCTGCCCCATTTCAATCCCCCTGGCTCAGCCCTAATCGGCGGGGCAGGGGTGGAAAAGCAGCAACAGCCACCCCGAGCTGCTGTCCCGGGCTGTGACTGGCGTCCGGGAGGTTTGGGAGATGAGGCTGAAGGCTGGCACGGCACGGCACGTCCCGTTCTCCAGCACAGCCCGGTTACTCATGGCACTTCCCACACGCTTCCTGCTGTAACTGTCAAGATCAACCTTCCCAAATTATTTGCTGAGGAAACGTCTCGGGAGCCCCCGCGCCACGTCCTGCAGCCTGTGCGGGGAGCAGCAGGGCACCGGTCCTGGGGAGCTCCGTGCCCGCGGCCAGGAGCGCACAAGGTCGGCTGCGGACACCCCCGTGGGGACCAGGAGCGTGAGAGATGCCTGTGCTACAAATATCCACAGAACAGCCGGCCTGTGTGGATCCACGCAGGGAGCTATGGAGGGAAATGTTAATGTGGGAAATATTCACAGCCAGAGTAGAGCCTGCGCCCAGTTTGGGTCTGGACCCGAGGCCCATTGTGCTTCCCAGACATTCCCAGCTCCCTTTGTTACTCCCCCATGGTTATTCCAGAGTTTTGACAAACCTGTTTGGTAAATACATGTCAGTCTTTCTTCTAGCACTATTTCCTGCATGATTTGTACCTCATTTATCCCGACACACAGACTGTTTTCAGTGTATATATATATCCTGCCTCCCATTTATTCCTGCCCGCCTCCAGCTGCCTTTTGTTTCCCTCTTTCCCGGTGAATCCAATGCACAGCCTCTCTCCTTGAAAGGAAAATTAATGAGTTATCACAGCTGCTGCCACTGGAGCAGCTCTGACCATGTGGCACAGGCAGCAGCTCTGCTGTGAGATGCAGAGTCATTCCTGATGGCTTTTGGGAAAGAAAAATGGTTTCTCCTTCCCTCTGCAGTCTGCAGTGCTTGGTCTCCCAGGATACTCTGACCTGAAGAGTGGGAGCAGCACTCCAGGGAGATTGGGCCTGCTGCAGGGAAAGAGGGAGAGGTTTGCACCAAACCCAAACCCTTTCCCCAGGTCAGCACCTGGCTTTGGAAGTGCCATAAGAAAAAGATGAGCTGCTCTTGGTTCCAGTCTTGGCCTGAGCTATGCTCCTATTCCCACCCAAAATTAGCGTTTCTTTTGCAGAAAACAGAGAGGTTTTTACCATACAAGGATGCTTTTCCTTTCCTTACACCCAGAAAAGGAACCCCTCAGAGAACAGCAGCAAAGGGCCAGTGCTTATTTAATCAAATATTCCTGTTCAGAAAGGACACTCAGCTGGAAGACCCCCACAGCCAGTGGCCACCCCATGCCCCACACTGGGGCTTCACCTCTTTTAAAGCCTTTTTACTCCCTTGAACAGACCCCCAAAACCAAACCTCCCCAAGTTCTGTGGGACAGGAACCACACACACATTAGTGGGCCCAGGGAAACAGGGGTGTCACTGAGGTGAGGGAACACCTGGAAGTCTGGTGACAGTATCACCCATCCTTTCCCATTTGAAGCAAAATCACAAAGTCCCTGACTCCAAGATGAATCCGTAAGATTTGATCCTTCAGAAGAAACACCAACAAGCAAAGGAAACATCTTATTTTTATTGATTCCACATGAAGGAACAGTGATGTCCCCACTGCACTGGAACACCCGAGTGGGGCACAACCATCCCTCCTCCAGGTGGGAGGCAGCTGGAAACCAAGAGCTTCAGAAAATACCAGTAAAAGGGATAAAATTTATCTTAAATTAGATAAAAATGCAAAGAACTAATAATATTTCAGTTAACATCAATTTTTTAAGTAGGTATACACATAAATAAAGGTGTTAATAAGTTAAAAAGCTCCGTGAAGTCTGAAAATGCAGGATTTCTAGGAAATAGAATTTCTTGCTGCACCTTCTGGACTCTTCTAGGGCCAGTGTAACCTCTGTGTGCCTGAACACACAAAAGCAACACTGGAGACAGTACCCTGCTAGATCTTAAAATATAAATTACCGAACATTCTTTGACAGGAACAATTTTAAATAGTCTAAATTTTTTTTTGCTATAGAGAGTAAACAGATAACTCTTACTGGTGGCATTAGAGAATTAACAGACACAAGCCTTGTCAAAAATAATTTAAGCTCCAATGGTAGTCTCTGAGAAAGGTTTTGAAGGACTTTGATAAAGACCCTTCAAGGACTTCTATAAAATTCCTTTGAGGACTTTTATAAAATCCTTCACAATGTAAATCTCTTATGTAGAATATATATTTTTGTGGTATTTTATTAACATATTGTATAACTATCATATAACTTATGATGTAACTATAAATATTAATAATAAGCCCTGTAGTGATCACCTGGGCAGGACCCCTGCACAAGCCATGGCTGGGTGGTGTAGAGGACAGGAAGCTCTGCTCATCTCCCACAGCTTGACAAGACATTCCATCCTTTTTCCAGGAAAACTATTTGCTGGAAAATGCAACCCAAGCTGTATTTTGATCAGTTTATCTGATCCTGTCAAACATGGGCCCAGCAGTGGCTGTGAGGTCGGTGAAGGGCTCGGGCTGCTGCAGCTCAAGGACCTGCTGCTTCTTCAGCACCAGAAAGATGTAAAATGTGGCTGCAGCTTCTTTCCGGTTGTTTTTCCGGCAGAGCTCCCGAAAACTGAAGGAACACACGCCTGATCTCTTCAGTTGCTGCGTGAGGGAAATGAGAAATCAGTCAGGTCAGCTTCTCCACCAGTAAAACTGGAGCCCACGGAGTCCAAACAGACAGTGCTGCACAGGGGGAATATCCCTGCCTGAATGCCTCAAATAGGATCCAATCTCCATAGATTCATGGAAGCACACGCTGGCTTGGGTTGGAAAGGATCTTAAACTCAGTCTCATTCCCCCACCCTGGATACCTACAACTAGACAAGGTTGTTTCAAGCCACATCCAACCTGGCCTTGAACACTTCCAGGGATGGGGAGTCCACAACCTCTCTGGCTATCTTCCACCTGTGTTTATAGAAGTGACTCTTAACATTTTAATGCCATAATAGTGTTGGTACTTACGTGTGTTACTAAAATCTACAATTCCACAGAATTTCAATACACCAGTGAAGTGCTTCCATCATGCTTTGTGATTGATAACAATAAATATCCTTGAGCAGTTCTTTTGGTTTCAGAGTTATCTCTTGTTTTTTAAAGGCTGTACTCAGGTGTAAATATTTATCTACTATTGGGACAGAACTTTTGAAATACGTTAAAAAAAAAAAAGCATTCAGAAAATTCTAGTAATTCCAGGAGCTGTGGAAAGAACACCATACATCAAGCACCCAGAATCCTGATTTTCCACAGAAATACCAAAAAAAGCACATGCTGCAAGGGAGAGGCAAAGACACAATGGACAGAAGAAGGAAGGGCTTTTCTAACATGGTCCAGCTGAAATCAACACCAGCTTTTGGTATCTAATAACAAAATCTAGCACTGCTACCTGTAAAGTTCTTTGTAACCGAAGAGTTCTTTTGCCCCATCTTATTTCTTCATTGTCTTTCCTGGTCATTGTTTGCTCCTTGAGAGGAAGTAAACAGAAGGTTAGTCAGGGTGTGTAAAAAGTCACACACCATGAGAAAAAGGACAGGAGTTCCAGGCTGGCTGAAAACCTAGATGGAGCTAGATATGTGGATGGCCAAACTCAGGGAATCTGGAGCCTCTGACACCTCTGTGCTCACACAGGGCTGTGTGAAACAAAGGAAAGAATGGGACCTGTGTGCTTTGTGCTACAGAGACAGCTCAGGTGCAACATGGACATGGTTCCAGTGAGGCAGCTCCACAGCCAGGTACTGCTCTGTGGGACTGGGATTCTGACAGGATTTGTACTGGCCAGGGAAGCAACACTCCCTACAAGTTCATTATGCCGTTTTTTTTGGGTTGTTTTTTGTTTGTTTTTTGTTTTTTTTTTTTCCCAAGAAACAGGGTTCTCTTCTGAAATAAGCCAGGGCCATCAGCTTAGGACACACACCTCTGGCACCTCCACCTGCTGTGCTTCAGCTTCTTGACCCAGGGAATTTTTTGAACTCTCGGAGAAAGCCGCTCCATCCTCCTGTGAACATGAAAAAGACAATCACTAGGCCTGACCATTTATGCACACAGTGCAATTCTCATTACACAGTTCTGTTCAAAGAATTTATTGTAATGAAGTTTTTCAAAATGAGTTAATAGCTGCTATTTGTACCATGTCTTTCCTGATACAGGGAAGGACCTTGCTTTAGGATTTATCCTACAGATGAATCTAAACCTATGGGCAGAGTTCAGGCACGGAGCACACATTTTCTGATGCCATTAGCTCCAATTTCATCACTTTTCAACATTAATGAGCCTCATATTCTCTAAAGAATTCCCTTTAGCAGAAGTGAAGATGGAAGAGATATTGCTTAAGTATGTCCTCAATATGACACACAAAATGTAAGTTTTATCCTTTATAAAGATTATATTTGTCTCTTCAGTACAATATTTCATATTAAGCTCTCATTTATACTTAGTGATTAAACTGTAATCTATGCTGATTAATAAATATTTTAATTAATCATTCAGTCATTGTGGGAGTTTACCAAATTATAAATAAACTTTCATCACACAAGCTACTTAATGCTCTCTTGACTGTTTTTAGCATCCTTTTCAAATATTAGTAATTTCTTAACATGTTTTAAATGGAACCTTAACAAAAAGTGGAACCAATAGGCACACTTAGGTCTCTAAAACTGAGGAAAACTGCTCACCATAATTTCACCACAGCTCTCAATTGTTTCATTTCTGTCATTCTGTGATGTTAGCATAAAGGAATCATTTCTAATTTTTCTCCCAGTCTCGGAATGAGCTGGCTCCTGCAGGTAACTTGGCTCTTCTACTGGCAGCATCTCTGTATTACAGAAAACCAAGGTTGAAGAGGAAATTACTGTGAATCACTGTCCTTAAAAAAACCCACTGAAAACCAAAAATCACACATAAGTTCAGAGTCTTTGAGAGGAAGAGCCAGAATAAGCAAATATTGAAGAAACATAATTCCCAACAGGAGCATGGAAGAAGAACCTTCCAAGGCAGGTTTTCCTTTTCTGAAAGTTGACCTTTATGGACCTACAGGAGGTAGGTTTGTTAATTAATTTTTGAGGGAGGTTAGGTTCCCAGCAGAGCGAAGGAATGAAAGTGGATACATCCTTCTCAGAAGATCTAAAATGAAACATTTTTTCTTGCCTGATAGTAACCAAACACATCTTCCAGATACAAGTAGAACTACTTACATTAATTCGGAATTTTGGAGAGAAGTTTGATTAAGCTTAGAATAAGTGGGAAGATATTTTTTAAATTATATTGAAAAAAAAACCCCACAGGCAATATTACCAAAATCTGCAGTTTCAGAGGTAATTAGAGAAACCAAAAATATCTCCTTATGCCACAAGGAATAAAAGACTTAGATTTAATTTAATTTCTAAGAAACAAAAGAACAGCAAAGTAGTAATCTGTGGAATACTGCACATCAACACCTCTTGTGTCTCTCAAACACTATGTAGAATAGAAAATACTAACAGCTAATTCTGCACAACAGAATTAAAGTATTACCTGTAGTATCTTGCTCTTTTCTCATTTCTTTCATTTCAGACATCCTCTGTATTCCATTTGCTCTCATCTTAAATCTGTCAGTCTTGAAGCATTTTTCAAACAACTGAAAATAATTATTTTTTGTTTTCTTTCAGAATATCATGTCAGATTATTTACAAACATCAACACAAAGATACAAATATGAGCTGTATGTTAATGACTGCAACCCAGAATTTCAGTATTTAAATTAGGTCACTCCGAAAATCTGCAATTTTTTTGTTTTTGTTTTTAAGCAATAGCCTTCTCCAGCTCTGACATGGATTTCATGCAAAAAACATCTTAGGAGCAGCTTGGATCATTTTTCTTGAAGCCAGCCAGTAAGGAAGGATGAAAGAAAGAAACATCTGCAGTTTTCATCTTCTTAAAGAGCAAGTTGTAATTCTGCAGCTGGACTCTAAGTGGGGAAGCTGCGCTGCTGCAGTGAACCCTTCCAAATCCATTAGCAATTTTCTACTAATAATGTCTGATGTACCTTTAAAGTAAATATAAACCAAAGATGTCTCAAATTGATTACAAAGAGGAAATAAACCAGAGAACAATACAACAAAGGAGAAAGTATAAAAGAAATGGACAGAAAAGGAAAAAGTTGTGTCTCAGTATAAGATCAGTCAGGCACCAGTATGTGAAATGAAACATCAGCTCTCATGTTCCTTTTGTAATTTTTCCCTTGTTGGAGTGCAGAACGTTAAGGCTGTGACCCCACAGATGATGAAACAATTAGTGGTGAGTGTGCAAACCATCAGGAGTTCAACAGACCTGTACTGCAGAGCAATGCTCAGTGCACACCTGCAGCCAGCTCCAAGTTCGGATCAAACAGAGTCTGCAAAACCTCTCTCAGTCAGATCCCAGCTCTGCAACAATCCTGGAACCTACACAGTGGCATCAACCCCACAAGGAACTGATCTTTACCTTTTGCAGCTGAGCATGAAGCATAGGCTGTGAAGCATGGGACAGGAGTTTATCCACACCTCCCCACTCCTTCCACATCATGGTTTTCTTGGTTGGGGGAGCGAGGTCCGGCGTGGCCACGAGGTCTGTGTAGTTGGTGAGCTGCTTGTAAATGGCTTGGCAGCTGAGCTCCTTCTCTACATCCACCAGCAGCTTCCTCTTTCTTTGTTTTTTTTTCCTCTGGGTGACAGCTACATAAAGCAAGTATTAATAACAAGTCTTAAGGTCTATTCCTAGGACATTAAGCACACAAAAAAAGCCCAGTGAATCAACCTGGCTACCGACCTTCTGAACACTGCCTAGACTTGAAAATCAAAATACAAGTGCACAGGCCATTCCTTCAAAAGCTTCTGTGAAGTTTTCACTCTTTGTACTCTTTTACTGGAAATTCCCTTATGCTTAATTGTGGAAGACAAATGACTCTTTTAATAAAGAACCAGGAACAGGACAACTTAATGAGGACACATGATAGAGCAACAAGACCGAATAAGCTGTTTTTAATCCATCAGGAAGTTAAGTGCTCCAGGAACTGCTGATGCACTAGAGAGGTTTCATTACCTCATAATTTATATCTGTATTTGTCAGTTTAATCCTTTAGCAATTTAATCAAGATGTAAACACAAAAGAAAGACACAGATTAGTTATATAGCCATAACTTCCTGGATATTATTTGGGCAGGCCAGAAAATTCCAATATTGTAAAAATTGCCGTCAATGGGAGCTTGCTTATTCATAAACACCCACCAATGTGATAGGGGACATTTAGATTTCCTCTACAGAGGAAATGTAATACTTTTCACCTTGGATCTTGTTAAAAGTTCACAAACCAATGTTTTTCAAAGGCTTGAAAGCTTTAGGATTGTGATTTTAAATATAAAAGTCACTGAAGTGTGACTGGCAATTAAAGTTTTTCAAGTGAATCTTCAGTACCACCCCCAAAGCCAAGCTTGCAATGCTACCAGAGCTGAAGAGCAACAAAACTTGACTTGGTACATGGAAGAAACTGCAAGCAAAAATTCAGGCAGCTGAGATAAATAGCCTGACACTGAGTTTGTATCATATTTACTGTAAAAAGGAACTCTGACAGCAGGAGAAGATGAAATCTAAAGTGAGAATAACCTATATTGCAAGTATTTTCACTACTAAGAAGCAAACCAAACCTAGTTAATGCAAACATTCATGAGAAATGGATCAGCTTCTCACCTGTATCATCAACTGGCTCAAGTACAAATCCTTCTTCCTGGAACAAAAGGACTGTCTCACTCATTGTGTGATTTACATCCTTAATGGTGGTGTCTCCACAGTTGGACTCAACTGCTAGAAAACCCAGCAAATAACCCAAATTAAAAAAAAAAGTTACAATATGGACTAATTTCTCAATCACATGACAGAGAATGATATCAGACAAAAACAGAGAGAAATAGGAAACTGTGGTTTTGTTTAAAATCTCATTTATGTTCACCAGTTCCTTCTCATAATCTTGTACTCTACACTTCCCTTCACTGATCCCAGAATGACCAGGCCATAGCAGAGACAGAAGAACTGATCTGGAGAAAACCCACACAACAGAGAGTATTTAGGGGCAAAGGTGTTTGGTTTCAATCCCTATCTGTTTCCAGTTTCAGGCAAGTGCATGGCAGTGTGGACATCTCTGTCAACAGAAAAGGAACAAGTAGCACCAGCAATAGAGCAAGGAGAGGCAAGAGCCACTCTATCCCTTTAAAGCTGTTCCAGAATTCTCTGTTTTAAACTAACACTCTGATGGGGAAGTAAGGATTTAAGATAGCACAAATTTCTTAGAAACTGTTATCAAAGCTTAATTTCTTTCATCAACATCAAACCAAAAGAAGATTACCAACACCTTTATGAGCTACTTAAGTGTCATTTATTGCAGAAATATGAAGCCAGAAATAAAAGCACAGAATTGTTTCTGTTGGAAAAGACTTTTTAAGCTCTCACTAGGAAAGTTCACTGTTACAGGACAGCCTTATTTGGGTTTCTTTCCCTCTCAAAAGGGATATCACGCTGTGAGCAGCAGGGTGGACCAACAGCATATCCAACAGGATGTCACATGAAGGTGTTTCTAAGCAATGTCAACTTACAAATCTGGAATCCCTAAATCAAATAAAATTATCCTAAAATGGTGGATGAAACAGTTTAGGGGGGAAAAAAGAGCCAAATAAATGAAGAAAGGAAAAAGGCACAAGGATAC
The DNA here is from genome assembly GCA_013400575.1 of Peucedramus taeniatus. Classification (NCBI taxonomy): domain Eukaryota; kingdom Metazoa; phylum Chordata; class Aves; order Passeriformes; family Fringillidae; genus Peucedramus; species Peucedramus taeniatus. The sequence continues at coordinate 250,977 of WBNO01021266.1, read as the reverse complement.
TACAAAAAGCTGAATGTGGGTGACATTAGGCATTAACACAGGAACAGAGGGTTTATGTGAGATGGAGCAGACACTGCAAACTCACTGGCTGTGCTGTTCTCTGGCAGATCTTGTGACAAAGGACGTGCTTCCTCCACATCAAGAATGTCTTTATCTAGGACATTTTGCTCATCCCTCAACAGGATTTCTTAAATACAAAGCACATAGTTTTAATCATTCTAAGCCTTACTAGTCATGAAATAGCCTGATACAGCCTAATGTTAGTCAAGGTTAATACTCTGCAAAGAAAGCAAGCTCAGCTTCTGCAGATGGCCGTCAGTGGTATGGCTGTCTGCAACAGCACACAAAGGAGGGGATTAGTCCCAAGTTTGAGATTTCAACCTTTATTTTTTTTTAAATTATGGCCTTGATAGTCTGAACAGGTATCAGTCTGTAAGGTTGACGTAAATGCTCTAAGCCATAACGATGTAGAAACTACTTTGATGCCTTTGTTATTACAACAGTAAAGATAAAAATGCTGCACTATTTCACCTTTGAAAATAGAAATTAAATTGTTAAACATTAAGCATAAATTTAATGCCTTTAATTCTAAAATAATGAAATACAGCCTTTAAACCAATTTGACTTGGCAGTGTCTAAGTGATCATAGACTTAGTGACAGGTAGGAAAAAAATATGTATGAAAACAACAAATAACAGAATTTACGTTTGACAACAATCGCTTTGGTGCTCTCTTGACTGTTTACCTGTAAAAATAAAAATATCTGGAAAGCAACCAATTCTGTTTGCCTGTGGCAAACCCTACCAATCATATCTGCAGCATCTTCTTCATCCCCAAAATGGTCATCCTGGAAGCAGTAAACATCTTCATGCAGCACAGATTTGTCTCCGCTGGTGCTGGCTGAGTTGCGATCGGCCATCAGACTGTTACTGCTCGTCAGGACACTGCCCTCAAAGAAGCTCTGTCTCCTCAGTGCTTCTACTTCTTCATCTGAGGGAACACACAGTTCCTGTTCCCTCATCTGCATAAGTTTTGGAAACCCAGATTTATTTATTTTCTAATTTTTCAAGTAATTTTTAAAAGATTTCAAGACATCTCCTACCTCAAATGGAATAAGCAATAAACAATGTTATCTAATTTAGTAAAAGCAGGCAATATTTGGTTTGGTTCTCAGTCTCTGACACCAGATTATATTGCTTACACAAAATTTTAAACCTAAGACAGCATGATAGGCCAATCAGCAAAAGCATGAAACAAATGCACCTTTAATCACAGCTTTTTCACACATGGAAAGGGCTCACATAAAAGTTTCACATAAAACACACTTCCCCTTATGAAATACTTCCAATTTCCCAACTTCTCTCACCAAAATTTCTATCACAGAGTAGTATACTGCTTTCATAATCCTCTGTAAGTGTGATTTCTTCAGCTCTACTCTTATTCAAGGTAAAATGTTCAGCAACATCAATGGCCCTGATGAAAAAATATTATAAAAATATATAGGGTAAATGGAAACTCATTGAGCATTCAGATGGAATGTGAAAACTTGTTTCTACACAGCCTTCAATCCTGGCATTTTATCACAAGCCCCCATATTTCTCCACTCTCTTTTGCCACTAAACTTGGGCTTTTGTGATTTTGTTCCCATTCAAGCCCTGGGATCTACCAGACCCTTGTCAGAAGGCAACTAATTAGCAAAACATTTTTTAAATCAAATTACACAACTCTTTGGGCAGGCAGAAAAGGCACCTTTACAGAGTCAGCACACTGAGGCACTTGAATAAAGTGTATTATATTGCAGCTGTACTTACAAAATAATAAACTCTTACTGATCCCATCAAATCGTATTTATGAGGAGGTACAGAGCAACCCTCAGTGGAAATCTCTTGTCCTGGACCTTTGGGGCATCAGAGCCATCAGAAACATGACTTAGCCTCCTGCTTTTTATCAGTTGGCAACATTAATGCTGCTTTGTGTCAAAAAAGTCTAAAAGAAATATGCTGGCTTTTTCTCAGGAGCCAGGCTGACTATTGCTGATAAAACACCCCAGTCCCAGAGAGCAGTGGAGCAGAAACAAAATGAAGTTACCCAGTGGAACAGTGCAACACTGTGTGGTTACTGGCCACATCTTTCAGGATTAATACTAATTTTTATCTCTTCTCTTGAGGTTCAGAAAGCTGTTTGCATCCTCCACTCAGACAATTTAAAATCCTGAAGCCTAAGTTCAAGACATTATTTCATTGTGAAGGTCTGTTGATTGAAGGACTGAGGAAAACTACCAAAGCACAATGCCTGTGGCTGTAGCCTTGTAGAACTCAGAATTTAGGAGAATTCACTTACTAAATCAAAACAGTCCAATCTGAGTCTCGATCAGATAACAGCAAGTATAGCTTTTACTTCTGAAAATTCTAAAAGAATGAATAAAAACTAGGGAAGCATTTACTTTACATCTGGTAGTGGTGTTTCAAAATCATTAAATTCTTCTGGTAACGTAATGGACTGATAAGCAGCCTCAAAGTTCTCTTCTGGAAGGTCAAGAAGCCCTGAAATAAACAGACAACATAACAAAATAAGTATCAATAAAACAAAAGTAGTGTTCTCTCCCAAGTAGGTATAATAAGTCTATAAACCTGTCAGAAGGGACTGTTGCCATTCTAAATCACAGAAAGGTAAAGCTTAGGCACCCAAAAGTGGAATTTCAATTTCCATGTCCTTAAGATGATCTATTTTTTACAGACAGATACAAAAGAGTCTGCTGCAACAGGACCTGAAATATGTAAGTACTTGTGTTGGTGAACAGCTGCTTTAGGTCCCTTGAAGGTTCTCCCAGCTGACGTCCAGCCCAGAGTCTTTCACAGCACTGCAAATGAACCACTGTGTTTTCCTTTCCTCTGCTCCTGTTCTCCAGCATCAAATAATTATGCACTCAGACTGCCAATTACTTGGGAAACAGAGAATCCTGGAAAAATTCACGTGAGGAGGGATTTCTCAAGGTCATCCAACCCAACCTTTTGCTCAGAACAGGGTTAATTTCAAAGTCAGATCACTTTTGTCTATTTCTGTTGATGGAGATTTCTCAGCATCGCTGAACAGCCTCTTTCAGCATTTTACCACTCCTGCTGAGATTCTTCTCCCCCCTTTTATCTAGGTAAAGTCTCTGTTGCAGCAGTGGTCACTGTTGTGTGCTCTTGAGCTGTGTGGTGCTCTCCAAGTTGCTATAGGATCTATCTCCAAAATAGCCACCAGTTGTGGCTGGCAGATTTCAGCTGCATATTAAGGCAAATTTCTTCACTAAAAGGGTTTTCAAGCCCTGGCACAGGCTGCCCAGGGTAATGCTGGAGTCACCATCCCTGGAGGGATTTGAAAGACATGTGGTATTTGGGGACATGGCTTAGTGGTGGCCTTGGCAGTGCTGGGTGAACAGTTGGACTGGGTTTTGGAAGGCTTTTCCAGTCTAAATGGTTCTGTGATTCTATAATTCTGTGATCATATCCATGAGAATAACGCAGAGTAATTATTCACTATTTTGCAAACAGACCAGGTCACAAAGCACATTAAAACTGGCAGTAGACACTGGTGTTCTCAGGCTTTTTTTTAGACAACAGTGCCTCCCATTTATTGCCTAAGTATGACAAACACAGAGCCCGTTGGAAAAGGCTCCACTCATCTCAGCTCCCTTCTCCCTGTCTACATGGCTAGAGCTCAAAACACACTGTCAGGTCTGGCACTGACACTGTTAGACATGTTGTTGGTGTCATCAGAAATTAAAATTGATTCTCTAGCAACAGAGGCTGAACTCCATCTTCTTGTAAGCCCACTTAAGATACTGCTTCTGTTAAGGGAGTCAAAGACCTGAAATGGCACTAAATTAAGCCAGACTAACCACTAGCAGTAGGTGCTACTATGTTCAGTTTCCTTTGGGGTCAGTAATGTGCATTTAACAGAAATACCCAAAAATTAAGTTGTAAAATGAGAGCTGTACAGGACACAGATGAAAAAATGCTGAATTTTGTGTATACCTGGACGAAAGGCTGTCTTCATTTTGGTCAGAGCTTCATTGCAGTCTGCCAAGAGGTACTTTGCTTTCCTGTTGTAAATCCGCACCACTCCCAGGAGTAAGTGTCCAGAGGTTCGCAGAGCTATAGCAAACTGTCAGGATTTAAATTTAAAATAAGTTGTTCAGGAGTTAGTATTTTTGGCAAAAACGTTAAAATATTACACCGAAGTAATAGAGCTCTCTGTGAGAGACCAGCACCTCCACCCCATGACTCTCCAGGAGATCCTTCCTCATGCCACAGCCTACCTTTGGGGAGAGGATTTTTTCTACAGTGGCTTCTAAATTGCACTCAAAGATGTGTGCCTTGGTGAGCTTCTTCTCCCAGTGGGCAGCCAGCCAGATTTTGGCCAGCGGCCCCCGCTTGTTGATGAGCAAATGGACGTAGAACATGGTGCCTGGCCAAAGGTCTCAGGGCAGCCCTGACAAAATTCCCTGAGCTCTTCCCCTTGCAACAGGAGATGGGTCCTGGGGCACCAAGTGGGATTAGGGATTTCGTGGAATCTGAGGGGATGGGGGACCCAGTCAGGTGCTATGGGGAAGGAGGAATTTAATGGGATCTGAGGGGATGGGGGGACACAATCAGGCATTGAAGGGGATGAGAGGATTTATGGGATCAGAGGGGACAGGGCATCCAGGCAGATATTGAGGGGATGTGAGGATTTAGTGGGATCCAGAAGGGCTGGGATCACCCAGCTGGGCGCGGAGGGGAATGGGAGAACCCTGAGAGCCCTGAGGGAATGAAAGGATTTAGCGAGACCCTCAGAAGGCGGTGGGGGGGGATTTGGCAGGATCCTTAGAGGATGGGTCAGGCTGGATTTAGTGGTGCCTGAGGGGACAGGGGGATCCAGCCAGACCCTGAGGATTTAGCAGGAACTGAGGGGATGGGGTGACCAAGACGCTGAAGGGACAGGGGGCCTGAGCAATGCCACGAGGGGCGTGTCGGATTTAGCGGGAGCCTGAGGGATGGCTGGGCACAGCCGGCCGCTGAGGGGCCCTGGGGGGATGAGGAGCCCCGCTCGGCTCTGCGGGGATCGAGGGGGATCAGCAGGCGCTGAGGGGCTCGGCGGGGCGGGCGGACCCTCCTCAGGCCTCGGCCGCAGCTAAGCCGAGGGCGGGAAAGCGCCGCGGGGGGATCCCAGACCGGGCCCGCCCTCGGAGCCGCTGAGGGGCCGCTCCGGCCGCAGCCTGGCAGGGCCCGTGTCCACTGACCACGGCTCCACACGGCCACGGAGCCCTCGGCGGGGCTGTAAATGGCCCCTCCTTCCTGGGGCTCACCAGCAGTACCCACGCGTCCCCGGGAACGCGTTGTCGCACCCCTCATTTTAGGTTCATTAGAGTGGAGAGCAATCTCACGCTCCCCATTCTTCTATCCTTCTTCCTCTCCTCCCTTCCTCTCCTCTCCTTGTCTTCCCCTCCCCTTCTCCTCTCAATGTCTTTCACCCTTGATGCTCTAAGAGCCCTTTTGCAGACACTGCCCCATCTCTTTCTCTGCAGGTGAGCAGCTCCTGCGTGGCTCCAGACACGTCTGATAAAACTCCCCTGGTGAAGGAAATTTGCAGAAGAAAACAAAAAAGCCAAACAAAAAAAACAGAGCCTCAGGTCGGACCTCTGTGCAGGCGGGGGGGAAAGGCAAAAGGTGCACAGCCATAAATTTGTGTCAGCTCTAGCCACCCCTGAGAGAAGACAGTATGTTTGCACACTTAGGTGTCACCAGCCAGGAAAAAAATAGTTTGTCGCCCTCTGCTTCGTGCTTTCCGTGCTTTATATTCAGGCAGAACACAGTGAGGCTCCTGGTGCTCCCAGGCACAGCCCGGAGCATCAGCTGTTGCCATATCACAAGGCACCTGTGGTTTTCCCTGTCTCCCTGGTGTTTGCTGAAGATAAAGAGATCTTAATTATCACTAGGAAAGTGCTGAGCCTCATCACAGGGCGGCTCTGCATCTGGTCATAGTGGCAAGCAGGGCTCCATCCCTCCAGCTGCCTTTGGGCTGGGGCTCAGACGTTTGGGAAAGGAGAGGGATTTTTGCTATAAACCATCCTTGGAGTGGTGTATCCCCAACGGGGACTTGGAGGAACCTCCCACGAGCCCCAGAGCAGGTATCCACTGCTCTTCCAGGGCACCAAACCTGTCTGGGAACTCCATGCCCTGCAAGAGGGGAACCACCCTCAATGATGCCCACTGTGCAGCTCCAGCCCTCCCCAGCACCAAGACTCATGTCCAGGCCTGCCTGCCTTGCTGGTGGCAACAGCTCCCAGAGGCAGATTGCTGGATCAGAAACCACCCCACCCACACCCATAGGGAGCACTGGGATGTTGTGTCTGGAGTACACAGGGACTGGCAGTGACAGGCAGGGAGGCTATGATGTGCTGGGCATCTGTTGTCCTCCCAAATTGCTGGATCTCTCAGTGATGTAGAGCTAGCTCCTGAATTGCCTGGCTGCTTTTTCCCTGACCTCTGAGTCACCTTGAGCCGTGCTGGCTGCAAGTGCTCATTCTGCCATGGGATGCTGTGAATGCTAAGGAGGCAGGAATGAATATTCACCTCGGTGGTGAGGCTGGATAGGGGTCAGCACTGCCAGTGGGCACCAGACAGCTGTGCACTCCCCAAAATTGGGCTGTGCTGCACGGGGCTGTGTTAGGGAACAGAGCCAGGTCCACAGCCTGTCTGGCTCCATCACATTCCTGCTCCTGCTGTCCTCTCCTGCCTGCCTGAGGCTCCCATTTTGCTGTCCCTCTCATCCATGTTCAATCATTTCGTCTGAGGAGTGACATGTTCCCATCCCTGGTTCCCCGTCTGGCTCCTTCACCGTGTTCCATCTTCCAGACTCCTTCCCTCCCTCCTCCTTCCTTTTCTTTCCAAGTCGTCTGTCTCTCTACTCCAGCACTCCTGCAGTTTCATTGTGAATTTTGGCAGTGCTCCCTCTGACCTTGGCTGTCTCCCTCCTCTCTTTGCTCCTGCACTGGCAGCATAGATCTTGGCTGTCTCAGTCTCTCCTCCTCTTCTCTTAGAGCCAGCACCTTGGGGATGGAGTGGCCTTTGCCAGTTCCCATCCTCATGCTCAGCCACTCAGGATCAGGATGGGGAAGGTTTTTAGGCTACCCTGAGACCCCTTCAAAGGCCTGGGGTCCCCTCCAGCTCCCATCCAGCAATGGCAGTGGGATCCTGGGGCAGCACAGTTGCAAGCAGCAATGCCAGCAGGACGCATCCCTCCATCTCATCCCTCACAGGTGACCCCTCGAGCACTGCTGTGGGATTGGGGTGCAGGAGCAGCCCCCTGGGCAGCATGGAGCCCTGACCCCATGGCAGCCCTGTCCCTGTATGAAGGCAGGTGGGAGCCACGGCATGAGTGCCTCTGCTTCTGCCCCACAAATCCTGGCCGGGTTCCTGGCCCTGGCATCCCTGGGTGCACAGGCAGCCACAGGGCTTGGGTGCTCCAGAACAGAGGGCTTGACCACAGCTCTGCTCAGGAGCAAACTGGTGGCAGTTCTGTCTTCCCAGGGAATTTGGCGATGGTGAGGCAGCAGATCTGCTCCTGCCCATCTGTTCACAGAGAGATGCCTGCCTGCTCCAAATCCATCTTTTCCTGCTGATTTGGGACAATCTGTGTCCCATGACCTACTTGTCTCCAAGCATCTCCTGCCTTCCTGTGGAGTGGGTTGGTACTAAAGACTCTCTAAATGTAGTTAACGTGTCAGGATGCACTTACATTTATTTTTAATTCTGCTTCTTTCTCGGCCCACTTCTGGCTACATCTCTGGGGACACTGTGCTGGGAAGCCTCTGTGTTTCACAGAGTCACAAAGTCACTGAATGGTTTGGGTTGGAAGACACCTTAGAGATCATCTCATTCCAAGCGCCCTGCCATGGCAGCTTCATGCCCCTGCTGCAGCTCAGAGACTGAGAGGTGCCATGTGTTGGTCTAGAGTGTTCCAGTCAGCATCATGGATAGACACTGTGCCTGGATAGGTGCTGTGCCTGGATCGTGTTGCACCTGTCCAGCCCTCAGAAAACACAAATGCACCTCTTTAGTTGTGTGGCACGCTCTAAAACTCTCTGACCCTTTTTTATCCATTTTAAGCTGTATCTGAGAGAGACTTCAGAGAAAACCCCTGCCCTGTCATGACACAGGTGGCAAGAGACTGCCATCTGACACCTCCACACAGAGCAGTGCCCAGACACTATGGATAACACAGAGCTCAGTGTAGCTGCAGAGGAATGCACTGTGTAAGGGGACAGGGTTCAGGACACGATGGAGATGGGGTGCAGGGCACAAGTGGCATCCCTGCAGCCCCAGCACTGAGCTCACCCAGCACCCACAGCACTGGGTGTGCTTGTGGAGATGCTGGAAGCATGTGAAGGTGTTGAAGGGAATGGCAAAGCGATGGACAAACCTTCCCGGCAGCTGTCAGCAGCCCACCCGCTATTGCTTGGGATTTATATCCACATCTCCAGGCACTGCTCCAAATGTGGAAATAGACCACGTTGTATTAACAAATGAGGGAAAGCGTGTGGCTGCCAGCAGGTCACTGCTGGGGCACGTGCCTGGGTCTGGTGCCAGGTCAGGGAGAAGAAGAGTGCAGGCACTGACATGAATGTTCTGGAAAAAATTGAAAAAATAACGTGTGTGTGTGTGTGTGTGTGTGTGTGTGTGTGTGTGTGTGTGTGTGTGAAGGGGGGCATTATGCCATGGGACTGCAGTGGGATTGTGGTGGGACCGCAGGGGTCAGGAGCTCCTCTGTCCCAGGCTGGGGCATATCACACCTGGCCCAAACCCAAGTCAACCCCCATTTTCCCCGGGAATGTGGGGATAGGCTGGGACACGTCCACATGGGACCTCTCCCTGCTGTCTTTGGGGCTGGGGATGCTCATGCTGCAGCCCCAGTGTCCCCAGCCCAGCTCCACCTCATGTCCCACAGGGGATTACTGGTTGTGGGGGGCACGTCCTCCAGGCAGACCCCTCCCGGGGTGCCCACGGAGGGTCCCGGCGCTGTCGAGGGGGTGCACAGAGGGGTCCCTGTTGCCCAGGGGGTGCACAGCAGGTGCCGGTGTGTACCCGAGCGTGTGCATGTGAGTGCATGTGTGTGCCCCCCGTACGTGTGTGTGTGTGCGTGTGCGTGCGGCGGCCGTGCGCGACCGCAGCTCGGGGCACCCACCGCCCGCCC
>WBNO01021266.1:176958-240683 GCA_013400575.1 Peucedramus taeniatus | reverse complement strand
CGCCGCGCCCGGGCCGCCCGCCGCACCGGTGGCACCTATGGCTCGGTACGGCTGCGGCTGCGGAGGTTATCAGCTGAAGGGACGCGGGCGCTGCTCGAGAGCCAGCTGAGCCCCCCACCCCAGCCCCCCGAGGGGCCCGGCTCCTAGCTGTGCACACCCCAGGGATCCCCCGCCACTGGCAGAAACGGGGTCCCCTTGCTGCACTCCAACACTGATACCATTGGGTGAAAACTTCGCCTACACCAGCCTTCAGCCACCATTCTCACCTCCTTGAACCCTTCTTGAATGGTGCTCCAGCCCAACAGCACCGGACTGATGAGGCTTTGGGGTGTTCCACCAGACTGCATGGCCCTGGCCTGGGTTGTTCCCCACCACCAGCACTGGGACAGCATGGCCTTGGGACCTCTTGTCGCCTCCCCAGCATCCTGAATGGGATCCTGCCAGCAGCATCATGGCAGTGGCACAATCAAGGCAGCCATGGGATTTGTGTGCCATGGTCGGTTGCAGCCTGGGCTGGATGTGAGGCTGAGCTCCTTCCCACAGCCAGGACCTGACTGCTCTTCCCTACAGATCTGTTTCTCCCACCAGTGACCATTTTTAGCAATAGTTTCCTGTAAAACTCCAGCACAGAGCTGGTGCTTGCACTGCTTCGGGTAGAAGAGGAGGCAGCAAGCAAGCCCACCACCTTGGGGTGGGGTCCAGCCCCCTATCAAACCCCAGCCCTCACACCCCACCAGCTCCATTCTGCACAGCAGGATGAAGCCAGGACACACGCCTGCACCGTGCCAAGCATCCCACTACTACCAGCAGCCCTGGAATGGCCTCTTCAAAAACCATGGTGCTCTGTACAGAAGAGAGTGGATGATTCTCAGTGCCTCGAGGTGACGTGGTGGCTGTGTCCCACGCTGGCCTGGCAGTGCTGCTGCGGGGGTGTCCCCACACTGCCCTTTCTGCTGGTTCAAGGGCCGTTATCTGTGGTGTGAAGGCAAAATTGCGTCTCGGGAATTAAACATGAAGCGTCATTAAAGCACAATGTTCTGTGGAAAGAGAAATGGGTATGAGCAGTGTGCTGGGAATCGGAAATAATTATCCCATTGGAAAATGCAGACCCACAAAAGGTGCTGTTTATCATAAACTGCCACCAGTTTTCAATCCATCCCATAAGCTGCCCACTTCAGACATTTCTTAGGCAGGGACAAATCCCTCCAGAGAGCCTGACACAAAGAAAAGTGATTTTTACATCTGGTTGCCTGGGTTGGGTTTTATTGCAGGGCTTCCAGTGTCTCCTCATATGCTGGGAATGGTGTCCTCTGCCCTGTGTTTCCATATAATACTTTACAGATGATTCTTCCTGCTGCTGTGAACAAGCCTCATGCCTCTCTCCCTGTCACCACATCACCAGCCAGGCTCTGTATTTATTGTAGGATCCCAGGAAACAACTTTGAATCACCTCATACCTGCAATCCTGGCACCCAGGCACCTTTCCCTGGGATGAAACCGCAGTTGGAGTGAAATGGGTGTCTGTGCTTCACTGTCCCCAAACAAGCATTGCCAGTCCCCAGCAGCCCTGGGACAAATGGCTTCAGTCAGAGCCTGAGGGGCCAAATGAGGGGTCCAAGGAGAGCTGGGGGGAAAATGTCATTGTGGCTGTAACTGAGGGACTCTAGGGTGGAGGAGGGGGAGATGCCATGGGAGGGAGGGAAGAGGAAAGGAAAGGGAAGAAGGGGAGAAAGGGGGAGCTCTGAGTCTTCTCAAGCAAGGCTCTGCCCTGAGAAGGCAGATGTCCCTCCTACAACTCAGTACCGGCCCTGCATTTCTGGATTAGTAAAATAAACTTGTTAGATGGAGAAATCATCCTCATCCCTTTTTTGTTGCTTTAAATAAGATGGAAGGAGTGTTTTCAGGATGAAAAGCTGAGCCTGGTGAAGGTTACAGCTGTTAAGCACCTGCTGTATGTGAGCACAAGAAATACTCCCATGGATTAGGCCATGAGGCTGCTCAAGAAACTGCAGGAAGGGGCTGTTATTGCTTTGTCAGCACGTTGCTGGACTGTGCCTTGAGTCCCTGCAGGACTGGGGGGAAGCCTCTACATGGAGAGAGATATATTTACAATTAATAAATGGTGTCAAGGAACAGCGCCGTTAAAGAAAATTCCCCAGCTAGAACTCCAGGGCTGGGGTGTGATCTTGAACACAGCCTCCCCCAGGCTGAGGTGTAGGGTGGCTGTGGCAGAGAGACACGGAGCTGTCTGACCTGGCTGTCCCTTCATCACTCTGGCAGGCACCGGGAAAGAGGCACTAGCATGTGGTGCTTAATGTGCAGAGGAGTAGTAGGAAGCAATCCAAAATATTTCAGAGTGCTGAAAAAAATCTGGCTGGGAAAGGCTGATGCTGTGCAGCCAGAGTGGAAGGAGGGTCAATGGCTCTCCAGTCCCCCAGTGCTGGTGTTTTGGGGGTGTCTTTCTTTGTGCCAGGGGTGAGCAAAGCAAGCAGTTCCATTTAACGGGGGCTGCTTTGTTTTCCTGCTGGGCCACACACACGGCTTCCCTGTACCCCAGATCCAAGGGATGTAGCACCGGCTGCAGGGTAATTAGCGACACCAGGGGTTCTGCCATCCCATCGGGAGCTACAGGCAGGTGCTGTGGGCTGGGCGGGCTGGCAGATGGCCTGAAGGACTCTCTGGGGATCCTGAGCCATTACCAATAATCCAGTGCCTCTCTTCAAACGTGTAGTGGAAGTGCTGCTGCTGGAGGAGGGAGGCTGAGCCTGTGCCAAGACCGCACACCCAGCCCCAGCCACTCCTCGCAGCCTCCCCATAAAAATTAACGCGGGATGTGTTACTGTGCTCCCGTGCATGTTAATGTTTCCTGTGGCTTAGGGCAGAAACAGCAGTGCTGGGGACAGGGACACATGGCTGAGGGCCTGACCTGTCCCTCCTGCTGATGGGAGACCTGGCCCTCGCAGCCACTGTGGAACAAACCTGCAGTGGGGGCAGCTGCCCCCCAGCCATTCCCAGGGAATGGGGTTTGTGCTGGCCACAAGCCCTACAGATGGAATAAGGAATGTGCTTGGGCTCACTGGTCCTCAGGAGCCACCTCTGCCATGCTCCAGCTCCTCTGGTGGCACCCAAGCCAGCTGTGGGGACGGTCTCCTGTTCCCACTGTCCTGTGATATGGAGAGGAGGATCCTTGCCTCCTTTCATCCCTCCTTTCTGGAGAGTGGATGGCTCAGCCCTGGGAGCCCAGAGGCTCAGGCAAAGGCCTGCAGCAGACACTTGTCCCCTTTGGAACCCACTCCCCTCCTCTGCCACCTGTTTCCCAGCTGCACAACACCACGGACCCGCCGGGGCCGGGCGCTGCAGACAAAAGCCGGTTCCTCGCCCTGCCGCAGCCTCTCCCCGCGCTGACTCGCTTTAATTAGCCCCATCAAAGCCGGCTGCGTCTCTCCCTCCTGGTAGGTCGCAGAACATGATTAATTCAGGCACAGAAAACAGCCGCCCCCCGCAGAGAGGGCCTCTCGATGAGGCCAAAGCTGTTTCCTCTCCCCCATCCAGTCTTTCAACCCCACCAGCAATGCTGGGAGCTTCTTTCTCCTGGAACGAAGCTGCCGATAGGCACAGGCTGTCCCAGGAGTTGGAGGGGACAAGCAAGAGCAATGGCTCCACCGAGCTCTGGGTCTCTCTCCATCCCCCCCATGCTGCTCTGGTCACGGGCACTGCCCACAGCCCACACGTGGGTCTGCAGTTGGGACTTCCCCCAAAAAACCTCTGGGTAGTGCAGTGGGTCTGGGCTCAGAACCAGCCCCTCCAAAAATGGGGGTCCATGCATGAGCCCTGGGGAGATGCAGGGGATGCCCCAGCACCTCCCAGCACCAGATTTCTCCAGCTGGTCTTCCCTGCTCCAACATGTGCAGGGCCCAGGGTGGCACACACCATAACACAGCTTTATTAACTGCATTTGTAGGCAAAGAGGTTTTAAAAGGAAAAAGCCTTTTGGGAAAAGAGATAGATGAGGGGGGATCCCTTCCCCCTTTATATTTCTGCCAACGCAGCTGCGTGCAGTGCTCCAACAGCTCTCAATGCCCCGGAGAGGCAATTACTGCTGGAGCAGGGCTGGGCTGTTCTCCACTTCATTTTCCTAATACAGTTGCTTGTCTTGGAAAAGCGCTGCTGCTCAGGGGAAGGTACAAAGCGGGTTCCCAGCATGGATCCTCTGCCTCGGGAAGGGCTCTGGGGCTTCCCTTCGCACAGCAGGGAACAGAGGAGCCACCCCAGTACGCACCAGCACAACACTGTTGTCAGGTTTTTATTTCAGTCTTATGAACATCCTTCCAAGAGATCAAACCACGAGAAGAAAAACAGTTTGAGCCCCTGACAGGAGAGATGATCCCTGCAGGCCCAAATCAACTGAGCTGGGGAATCTGTAGGGGAAGGGAGGCTTCAAGAGAGCTCAGGAGCCTGAGCCAAGCAGATCTCACCCATTCTCCCCAAGCCAGCCAGGCAGAGCCACAAGCAACAAGAGCGGCAGTAGGAAAACATGTTTGAGAAACCTCTTTTGCACAGCTCCCTCCCTCTTACTCGAGATCCATACAGTGCCCAGTGGGCATCCCTCACAAAACTGCCTGCAGGGCTTCACAGACACCCCAGGAATGAAGAACACCATGGCTTCAGGGAAGAGAGGCGGCAAGGTGAGCCAGGAATTCAATCTATGTCTCTTCTCATGCACATCAAAGGCTTTTCTAGTGCTGCTCTTCAAAGCCAGCAGGCACAGCCATAATCCCAGCTGCTGCTGGAGGTCTGCCCATGGAGACCCTGTGGGTTGGGCTTTCCAGCCCCTCAATCAGCGCCTTCCTCAGATACAGAACAAGAGAGAACCCCACTCTGTGGGTAGCCCACTCCAGCTGTCCCCTTCAGGAGGTTGCTGTGGTTTCCTGCAGAGGAGCAGCAAGGAGCCAGCTCCCTTCTCACACCCACCACTTGTGGGACCCCAGCAGCAAGCTCTGCCACCCCAGAGAAGCAGAGAAATCCCACAGCACCCAGGCCGCTCCCGGAGAGCCGCACCCCACACTCCCACCTTGCCGGGTGCAAACTGAGGGTACCCTCAGAGGAGCAGAGAAAGAAATGACCTACTACTGCCTCCTCTTCCATTCTGCAAACAGGGAAGCCTTTATAGCTGATGGGACACATGGGAATGTGGCCCAAAATGGAGAAGGAAAATGCTGCTGGAAAGATCACGTCCATCAGACGAGGAGTGAAGAGGCCAAGTGCCCCTGCTTCCCAGAAGACTTGTTCATGAGCAGCCACGTGGTGACTCCTCACATGAACATGTCATCGTAGCCTGGAGGGGGAAGGTGGTCAGGATCCGGCCTGGAAAGAAATTCAGAGCAGAGTCAAACAGAAGTGAGAGCTCAGGCCTGCAGCAAGAGGGATGAGCTGGGATTCAGTGGCAGGCTGGAAGCAGGCTGGAATACCAGCATGGCCAAGGACCTACCCAGATCGCCCAGCTCCTAAGGGGCCAAAGGGGTCAAATCTGGCGCCTGGTGGAACAGCTCCTGGGGGAAGCCGGCCTGGGATGCCTGACGACGGGTCAATGCCAGGATGTGGGATGCCAGAGTGGAGAGGATCCACAATCATTCCCCCACTCCGACCTCTGGAGAGAGAAAAGACAGAGAAGGAGATGAGATTGGCACTGGATAGAACTGAAGAAATGCTGAGCATGGGAACACAGGGTTAACCTGACACATGGCATGTGGGAAGGAAAGTTCCCAGGACCAGCCATTGAGGCAGCCCATGGAAGGAAGACAGAGAGCCCTGCAGAGAATCCCAAATTATTTGGGTAGGAGGGGACCTCAAAGCTCATTTCATTTCAACCCCTGGCAGCGATATCTTCCACTAGACCAAGTTGTCCCAAGCCCCATCCAATCTTGAACACTTCCAGTGATGGGGCAGCAACAGCTTCTCTGGACAACCATTCTCTGGGGTCTCATCATTCTCACAGGAAAGAATTTCTTCCCAAAATCCAATCTAACTTGGCCTGCTCTCAGTGGGAACCACTCCCCTTTGTTCTGTCACTTCAGGCTCTTGTCTAAAGTCCCTCTGCAGCTCTCTTGGAGCCCCTCTGGGCACTCTAAAGGGCTCTAAGGTGTCCCTGAAGGCCTTCTCTTCTCCAGGCTGAAGAGCCCCAGCTCTCTCAGCCTATCTCCACAGCAGAGGTGCTGGCTGTTCCCTCAAGAAGCACCAGACCTGCCAGCTCTCTCTGCAGACCCACGTTCCATCCCTGCTTCCCATCCTGCCCTGCGCAGTGTTGCAAGAGCCAGCTGGGTTCCCACAAGCCTTTCCAAAGAACTGCCTGGAAGTCATTTGCTGACCACGGCGGCTCCTCGGAGCTGCCCCACGCTGCGAGTGCCATTCCTCATGGCTGGCGTTGTGCAAATGAGCCTGCGGACACCGCTGCCATCATACAAGTCATTAACAACCGTGTTAATGAGTTCCATTAGGCTAGAACAGCTGCCCAAAGTGCCCCAGGACAGCCAGGTCCCATGAGCATATTCCTAGGAGTCTGGGTCTCCAGCCCCAGCACTGGCAGGTGTCAGCACACAAATCTGCTTCCATTTACCACCTTTTTTTGTCATTTACAGAGAATTCTCTGATGAAGCACTGGAGGCAGCAAGAGAAACAGGGCCACCCTCCCCCCAGAATAAATCTCCTCTCCTGGTGCAATTAGGTTTCTTTCCAGTCCCCCCAGCTCCAGGCCTCTCTTTCCAGCTGAGCAGGGACATTTTTAGCTGTCCTTTTTCTAGCCAAACCCATGGAGAAACAAGTCTTGCAAGAGGGGAAAAAATGCCATCCCCACAGGAGAGTGGTTCCAAAGAGGAGTCTCCTCTGGGCTGCAGGACACTCCACAATGACACCACAAGCTGGTTATTGTCTGACTGTGTGCTTTTAACTGGAGCGAAAGATGACAGGTTCTCCTTGTCTGACCAAACCAAATATCGAGGATGTATCTGTGAAGCTCAGTCTCTCAGACAGCCCAGCCTCTGCCCAGGCTTTCTCCAAGTGCCTCAGACAGCCGGGAGGCTTGCAGCAGGACTTGAGAATCTGTGAACTCGGCTTCCAGCCTCCCCTTCTGCAGACTGCTGGGCTGGAGACACAGCAGCTGGTAACGGTTTAAATTAGAGGCTTACATTCACTTAACGACATATTCAGCTTTGATTTACTGCAGGAATTACTGTGTGTTAAATGAATACAAGCTGATTATTAAACAAACGCAGATTGCAACCTATCATCTATGCAAGAGACGGGATCTTATTATGATATTAGAACCACATTGAGCTTTAGCAACTGTCAATTGGTCCCTCACAATTTGCACTGAGCAACTGCCCCCACTCAGAAACATTTGGCTGGATACTGTTTCAGTGGTCTCCCACCACCCCACATCCCCCAAAGGCAGAGCAGGGGGTGCTTCAAGAGCCACACTCACCCAAAAGGGTCCAGGTCTTCTCCACCAACAGCAAAGGGACTCAAGGGGGAAGGCCTGAAAGGTAGGACACAGCAAAAGGTTCAGGAAGAGCAGAGAAGCTGCATGCAGCTGTGCCCATGGGTGCTCTCCCATGGCAAACAGTGCAGCACCTGGAGGGCCCCGGGATCTGTGGGACCCTGCATGAGGGGGCTGCCATTGGGAGCATTCCCTGCTCCAGGATGTTGCTGGATGAGGACACTGACGTGTGTGGCAGCAGCTTGCTGAGATAAAGGGAGCCCTGTTGTTCCCCCTACTTGGAGCAGGAGCTGTCCATGTATATCAGCAGTTTTCATGTCAGGGGATCCCTATAAGCAGTGCTGGGCTAGGCCAGGCTCTCCAGCATATCCCAGCCAGAGACACAATCGACTTCTAGGAGTGTGGGGACAGTGGGGTGGTGGGCCTACAGCCAGTTGGCACATCTCCCTGTCAATAACCCATGCCAGTAAGTTGGCTTCAGAGCAGAGCCCAGCTCCAGCCTGTCTTCCCTTCTCCATGGAGCCCCTTGCACCCTGAGTGGCAGCAGACAGCAGTGGGCTGACATACAAAAAGAAGTCAGAGCTGGTCCCCAGGAGATAGCAGAGCCACTCAGTGTCTCTTCATTTCCAGCCAAAGGTGATCACAGTGTGTGTGCAAGAGGAGGGAACCCACCTGCCACGTACAGGGGACGACTGGAAGGGCCAGGAAGGGATGGCAAAGCAGGTGCCATCTGTCTCCTCTACCCAGCACTGCCAACAACGGTTCCAAGGGCCCCTAGGGGTCAAGAGAACAGGAAGAGGAAGTCTTGCACCCCACCCAGGCTGGGTGCACCTCTGGTGTCCCTCCCAAAAGCTGCTCAGTCACACAGTGGCAGGTGTCCTTGCTGTGCCAGCCCCGATGGTCCCTCAGCCAGCAGGAGCAGGGCCACTGTCCTTCATCCCATACCTCACCTCCCAGCCCCAGACCCTGCCTGTTCCCTCCTGGTCTGTCAGTCCAACACACAGCTCCAGAACAGCCCATCCCTCTCCAGCAACCAAATCAAACCCAAGTGTCCAGGCTGATCCAGCTGGGGAAGGGCTGGATCCTTTTCACTCCCCATCCCAATGTGCAAGATGGGGACCTGACATGTTGTCTGGGGAGCTGTTCCAGGACCACATCCCCTCTAACAGGGGCTCTCAGCAGCCACACACTCTTTACTCACCTGGATGGGGCCCTTGCGCCCATCGGCTGCCGGGGAGGGAGCCGGAGAGGGTTCTCATCCCAGATCACATCCTCTCTGGACTCAGGCTCCATTCTGGCCTTTCCTGCAGGGGCCCCGAGGGGAGCAATGATGCCTGAAGTGATTCTTGTCCTCAGCTCCTCAGTGTTCTTGTACACCCTGCAGCAAGGAGAGGGAAGGCAGTGGGGTGGAGTGGCCATAGCATCAGGACATGGGATGTTGGACAGGCTGCAACAGGCACGGGAGGGGACAGAAAAGCCCAAAGTGTCCCTGGCACAAAACATGTCTCTCACTGGCAGCACAGAGGGGACAGGAAGGTATAACAGTACACAAGGGCATCAAAGCCTTTACCCCATTTCATATGGGCAAGGTGCCACCCAGCCACTCCCTTCTGCTCCAAGCAGTCTGCACTTGAGGAAAGCACGTGGAAAGCAAGTGACACTGTGGATGTGGCTGAAGCTGTCACATTCCTGGGCAGCATCCACCCAGCACAATGCTCTGTAAATAAATGTGCTGGCCTGGCCTGTTCCCAGGTGGGATGGCCTTCCCCTGGGCTCCAACCCACGATCCCACTGTCCTCTATATCTCTCATGCCAGTGCAGAGGAAGGCAGGGAACAGAGTTCAGGCTGCATTTCAGGGCTGGCCTGGTTTTGTACTCGGGAGTAAGTCCTCCAGCTCCTCCCAACCTGATTTCTGTGCCCCTCTCCATGCCAGTAGGAAATTTGCTCCTGCAGAAAATAACAGGAAACTGAAATTACTTGTGGAAATCGTCCAGGTGCTCTGAGTTGATGTAGTCGGCCACTGCCAAGGTCACATCTGAGACCTTCTGAGATCTACGATCCTGGAAAAACACAGGTAAAGCAGAGTGAGCAGCCTGGCAGAGCTGGGAATGAGGGACAGAGAAGCTACAACAGCCCCAGGCTTGGGATACAAGGAATGGGGTTCACCTGCTTCCCACCATGTCCCTGTGCAATCCCCAGGAGCAAACCCTACTGTACAGAAAGATTTTCCCTGCTCCCTCTCCCCAGTTCAGGCTGCTAAGGGTGAACACTGAGCAAAGGCATCTGGAGCAGCTGCTTGTTGGGAGATGCAGAGAAGTCCTGAGCTGGGCAAAGGACAGAAGCAGGGCAGCTCCTGCACTGGAGTGTTCAAGGCCAACTGTCCCACTGCCCTGACACAGCCAGGGTTTGACCAGCTTCATGCTGGGCCACATCTGACAAAAAAACACCCCCTGGGTCTGCCCCATCCTGAGGGACAAACACCACTTCCAGGCAGAACAAAAGCCAACATTTAAGAAATTGCCCCTGGTGTTCTTTTCAGCTGAACCCACAGGTGCCATATGGGTCCTCACCATGACGTTGAGGATCATACTGTCCTCCACCATGATGGCCTTCAGCAGCAGCTCACGGGCACCATCCGTGGACTTGTAGCGCAGTGTATACACCTCCTTGTTGGCTTCCCAGCCAGCAGGCAACAGCTCTGACTTCCTTTCATCAGGACCTGGCTGCAACGGAACAGACAGGCTGCCGAGACCCTGCTCAGGAGCCCAGCATGACTTCCTAGGGCTGGGGGTCTTGGCCACACAGGGAGATCCAGGAGGGAACTGAGGTTTCTGGGAGGGGATCCCTCAATGCCATCCAGGTTTTGACAGCACAAACATGACTGTATTTCCTATAGGCTGGCCCTGCCTGCTTGCCAGCCTCCCACAGCATCCCTGTGCTGGAAGAGGAGGGCACGACCAGCAGGAGGAGGTCACAAATACCCATAGGGGAGACAATGTTCTTCCCTGTCAGACACCTTTCACCTCCCCAGCATGATACAGAGCTGTCTGGGGCATGGGGGAAGGCTGTCATGTCTGTCTCAGTCCCACATTAGTGCTTCTGGAGGCCTTGCCCTACACTGTCCCCTCCTGTGGTACTGAGGAGCAGGAAGTGCTGTGACAGTGCCCTGACAGTGCCCTGCACTCCCCATTAACCCCCAACACCACATCAGGCACTCTCCCAACACCCATCAAGATCCAAATTCACTAGACCCCTATCTTAGCAATGGGTCCAGAACTAGACTGCCCCATCCTCTGCTATTGCCTCAGTACATTTCCTCCTCAGCACCGGACTGGACACCTCCCTTTTATTACAGAGTTCTGCCTCACCACCAAGCTCCACCTAGCACTATACTAACTCTCTTTCCGGAGTTATACTTATCGCACCAGCATCAGGATCTCCTGTCCTGCGACATCCCACAGACCATCCCAGCATCAGGACCCTCGGCGCCCCCAGCAGCGGGATCCTCTCAGCACCGCCATCATCCCAAGAGCGGGGCCCCCCTACAGCACCGGGACACCCCCAACCCCGCAACCGCCCGCTCCGACCTCCAGAGCAGTACTGAGGCCCTGAGGCACCCGCACAGGCCCGGGTTCCCCCAGCACCGCCGGCACCGCCTAGTTCCCCTGGCCCAGGCAGCGGTCGCCCGGTTCGACCGCACGGCGCCGGCGAGCGGCGCTAGGAAAGGCCGAGGCTTCACCGCGGCCTACTAGGCCTCCGCGGTGGCGCACCGCGGCTCGGCCCGTACCTGGTCGCCGGTACCCAGGCAGCGGTAGCCGTGCCGAATGAGCTCCCAGTGAATGCCGCAGACCAGGGCATCCTGCGGACGGGAGATGGCGGGCCTTGCCCAGGCGTACAGCGGCTCCAAGCCGACCATGGCTGCTGCGGGTCGGGGCGGAGCCGGGGCCGCACCGCCCCTCACTAGAGGGCCCCCGTCCGCTGCGCTGGGCCCGAGCCGCCGCCTGCGGCCGCACGGCTGCTGCTTGTTTGTTGTGCTCGGCGCTCCCGAGGCTCTTCGAGTTCTGGGGTCGGTTTCGGGCCCCCCAGGACTAGAAGGACATTAAGGGACTGAAGCATGTCCAGAGAAAGGAAGGGAACTGGGGAAGGAGCTGGAGCACCAGGGGAAGCTGGGGGAGCTGAGGGGACTCAACCTGGAGAAAAGGAGGCTCAGGGGGTGAGCCTCAACTACAGCTCCCTGACAGGAGGGTGCAGCTGGGTGGGGGTCAGGCTCTGCTCCCAGGGAACAAGGGACAGGATAAAAGGACATGATCTTAAGTTGCAGCAGCAGAGGTTTACTTTGGATATTAGGGAAAATTTCTTCACCAGAAGGGTTAGTGGTGGGCTTGGTTGTGCTGGGGCAGTAATTTGACTCAATGATCTAAGCGGGCTTTTCTAACCTAAAGGATTTCATGATCCTGTGAAGGGTGTCTGCCCAGCACCATCCAGCAACCTCCGGGTTAGTCACTCTGGCTTCCTTCCGTGCTCCTGACTTTCTTGTCATCAGGAAAGCATTTGAGTCCATGCAGGTTCTGCTTGTGCTGCTATAGCAAGCCTTCATGGTGACACCAAAGGGATCAAAGTACCAAACAGCCATTGATGGGTTTATTTCATCCCTTCCATAACTCCTTGTCTGAGTCACAGTGCTTGTAACACCTAAATTCTTTTAAAGTTGCCATTGAAAGGCATTCAGGGGCTTTTTTTTTTTTCCTTGCCCCTGGGCCAGAGCCAGTGTCCTTAGTGTGACTGGCAGGAGGCTGGGGCTCGGGACAAAGCCAGGGAACACCATCATCTGCTGCTTTCCTAATCTGAGCTTCAGCTCCTTGGGGGATGCTCATCTTGACTTCATTATGCGTCAATTAATTAACTCACACTGCTCGCTCTTTCCATTTCCCTCTCAAGAAGTCACTGAGGCTGAACAACCGACCACAACCCGGCAGGTCTCATGGGAATCCCTACCAGGAGACACCACACCTCCTGCCATACTCTGCCACTCCTTTCTGCAAGGAAGACAGCTGGACTCATCAGGAAAGCTGCTGTGGATTTTCCCCAGGGCCGGGATTTCAGCACAGGAGCTCCATGAGAGACGCATCGGTTGGGGATGAGTTGGGAACAGCAGGAAATGCCTCAGCCAGAGCTTCTCCATCACTGAGATGTGATTCAGAGCAGCAGCAGCATTTCCACCCCATGGTTCAGCTCACTCCTGGGCAGCAGCCGTGGTTTCAGGCTTTGACATCCACATTTCACTTTCCCAGCACAGCCTGGCCCTGGGTGGGCCAGGAGCCTACCAGTGTCTCCATTTAAATGTCCACTTCTGAGGCAGAGTTTGAAATCATAGGTCTCCCTCCAGAAACCTGATCTGGAATCCTGTATCTCACTGCTGCTATTGGACTCCCCTAGATTCCTGCAGAGCTGCTGCCCAGGTTCCTGCAGGTGCAGGAGCACAGGGTATTTAGGATCGGTGGCCTCAGGAGCTGTTGGTGTCTCAGCAGGATCACTCCAAAACTCTGCTGAGTCCTTGCCAAGCTTTCTGTTTCCCATCCAAATTTCTGCCTTCCCTGTTCACCCAACATCTGCTCCCTACCCTCTCACCCCTCACTACCTGCTCCTGTCCAGCCCTCAGCTTGTCCTCCTGTGGCCTCACCTCCATGTTCATCCTTGATTTCTTTTCCCACACTGTGTTGTGTCAGCTGCCCCAGACCGCTCTTGGAAAGTGACTTTTGGTGCCAAGTCCCCCTTGGCCTGATCAGGCTCTCCATGGGCACAGCAGTGAGGAAAGCAGGATGCCTCCATGCATCCCCTCACCACGGGACCCTCCTGGGAGCCAGGCCTCACCATACCTGAGCCCATGGCCCCGGGGCTGACTGCCACTACATCAAAGCCATTATTCCAGCAGCCACGGTGCCATGCTGGCCCACACTGCCTGACTCCCCGTTGTCTCCTTCCTCTGCTCCCGTGCTTCACTCACTCCGTGGTTCATGGATGATGAAAACCACTGGCCACATGAAAGCAGCCCCCTAATGTGAGTTAGGGGCCTGCAAACTGCGTGGGAGGTACAGAGAGCCCGGTCCCGGCTGGAATCAGCAGCCAAGTCACTAAGGAGGTGATGAGGATGGCAGAGCTGGCACAGTTGTGCTGCAAGGTGAGTGTGTCAGGGCACGCTGCTGCCATTGTCAGAGCAGCCGTGTCCTTTCTGTGACTGCTGGAGCCTGCTGGGAGCAGGAGCAATGCTGTGAGAACTGAGCAAAGCCCTCAGAGCAGCCGGTGCCCCGATGCCTCGCACGTGTTCATGGCAATTCACACCCAGCTCTTGCACCAAGGAAGCTGCCCTTGGCCGTTTTCCTCCCTCTTTTACCCAGGAACATGATCTGTGGAGATCTGCTCCCTGACAGAGCACAGAGTGATGTCCCAGGGAAGGCAGTAACTGGAGATATCCCAGCTGGACAGCGGTGCTTGGAGCAGGTAAAAGGCTCCATCAGCCGGGGTCACCCCCGTCACACAAACCGCAGTCTCCCCTGACCTTCATACTTTCCCACTGCCTCACTGCTCCCATTGCATGCGCCCACTGTGGTGTCGTAACGAGCAGAAGAGGAAACAGATTTCCCAACCGCCCGCCCCGCTGGCAGCCCATGAGCCCTCTGTGCTGGGAATGGCAGCCAGCACGGCCAGGGCAGCTGGCTCACCCCTGAGCTGTGCTGTGCGTGCTGGGTATGACCCAGAGTCTCACGGGAGAAGGCAGAGAGGGGCTGTGGATAATCCCTGGCTGATGTTCAGGTGTTGCAGGCTGCTGCTTCCCTCGGGGTCAGCTTGCTGCTGCTCCTCTCCCACGAATGGGAAAGCCCCCCACGCATCACTCAGGGTGAGCAGGGCTGGGTGATGGATGGCAGTGCCGTGTTTTCTACCAGAATCCCTGTCCTGCTCCATGCAGGCAGCAGTTTCCTAGCACACAGTGGGAGGGAAAGATGGGATCCCTTGCTGCATAGCAGGGAGAGCCAGCAGCACTGGAGAAGCTCCTCCACAATTTGCTCAGCGCCTCAGGGCTTACTGGCTCAGAAGGAGCCACCTGATTGTGACTGAAATCACCAGTGCCAAGGGATGTGGACCGGGGCAGAGGTTCCTGGAATGGGCTTTTCCCCTCACTGCCATCATTGCCTTGAGAGGGGCGGTAGTCACTCCATGAAAATTTGGCCTCCCCTTCATTTCCCCTAAATTCAATTCCAGGGAAAGATGACACTGAGGCAGGAGAAAGGGGTTTTTTCTCCGGGGAAGAAATGCAAACCACATGCAGGCAGGCTCGGGCAGGAGGAGGGACTGGGGCTGCGAGAGCCGGCGCTCAGCAGCGAGGCCGAGCTAAAGTCAATTAGTGCTTCAGGACTCTAAACACGCCTGAGTGCTGCGCTTCGAGCAGGCGTGATCCCTGATGGAGAGAGCCTGCCAGTAGGGTTTGAAAATAATTAGGAAACCCAGAACCCCAGTGCTTCCCAGAAAAGCCTGTTAGTTCTGCGGTGGAAACCTTGCTTGCAGGGAGTGCATCGCACAAACAGAGTCATGACTCATCAACTGGATGGAGCTAAACTCCATTTTTCGAAGGTCAACATGCTCAAATCCTATGAGCTTTACCCTTGATCCTATGATCCCATTGTCGACCTGAATTCCAGGGATGCCCAGCACACCTGAGAGTAATGGAGGACGGTTTCAGGGAATGTATTTCATCCAGAGACACCAAGAGCTTCCAAGAGGGCAGTGATGATGGGGAAACTGAGGCACAGGGGGTTCAGACCACCAGCCCACTGCCTCCAGCCAGAGCCTGCACCCCACTAGCCCCATCCCTGCAGCCTGGGTGGACACCGCCAGCCCCTGCTCTTGGGGGATCTCAGCTGTGAATCCGAGCGGTCCAGGACAGCCTTGGAGGAACAAAACAAGACAATCAATCACCCTTGCTTCATCCCGCCCCAGTCTGCATTGTGCGGAGCCTGAGGGACTCCACATCAAAGCAGGAGCAGCTGGCTGCCGGGGTGTCCCAAGCTGGCTGCCGGGGTGTCCCAGCCCCAGACGGGCAGCGCCCTGCCCACGGGCTGCCTGTCTGCACTGCCCACACGGGCTTGGCCTCTGCTCACTGCCCGAGCCCCAGCAGCAAAGCCGGGATGCAGCGCTGCTCCCTGCTCCGAGCATGGAGAGAGATGTCCGAGGTCACGGCGGCTGCAGAGAGCACCAAAGGTGGGGGTGCATGGATGCGGGGACACCACTGTAGCATTCCAGGGCTGGCAGCACCTTCCCTCTGCAGGGGCGAGCAGGAGGTGGCACTGCATATGGGGGAAGAGCCAGTCCCATGCCAAGCTCATCCTGGAGCTGCGGGGAGGCTGCAGAGCAAAGCCTGCCCCCGCCGCGCAGCTCCCGCTATCCTCACAAGACCCTTTCCTTTGCAGTTCCTTCCATGCCACACGGCGGGCGCTTCCCCCGGGCTGCAGCCCCAGCGCTGCTGCAGACAGTACATTAACTTTTGGATGTCTTTTGCAGCTCCCCAGCGTTTCTCCCCATCCCAGGCACGCACGGCTGGGATGAGGCAATGTTCTCGGGGAGTATTGGCTTCCTGACTGGTGGGGAATATTCCTTGATGAAACTGGTCCAAGATGCTGCCCAGTGGGGCTGGGGATGGTGAGGGCATGTGAGGGGTCCAGTCGTGGTGGGCTGGGCTGGGCTGCACCACGGTAAACCAGCAGCACTGACCATCTGGGATGGGGCATCTGGGCAAGGGAGAGCACCGGGATCCCCCTGGAGCAGTGCTGTATGTGGGTGCAGCAGTGGAACAGCAATTTGGGTACAGCCCTCCAGATATTCCCTATTTTCCCTCTGGCAAAAGGCAGAGTGGCTCTGTCCTGTGACCACAGCATGGGACAGAGCAAGGAGGACATGTCTCTGGCAGCCTGCAGGACACACGTGCCCGTGGTGGGTAACAATTGACATTTTTTCCAGTTCGTTAATTAAAACACAGAACAAAAGTCACTAAAGTGTGAGGCTGGGTGTTTACAGGGAAAATTCCTCTTCAGGTGCCAGGTTTATTAATAGAAGAGGAAAAAAACAAGGGGGAGAAGCAGGGCCACAGCTGGACAAGGAACATCTGGGAAGGATATGGTTTCTGGGGGTGGATGGTGTTGGGTGTGTGTGTGGGATGGGGGTGCAGTAGGCACCCGTGTCCCCCCACCACCAAGCTGCCAGGATGCTGAGTGGCTGTGGGGAAGCCATGCCATGGGCATTGCTGTGAGGCAGGAGGTTCCCAGCTCACCCTGTGGGACTCTGGCAGGGCTGATTCAGATCCTTTGAAGTTTTCCCCATTAACTGCCACAAACTGGTCAGGATCCAGGCTGATGAAGCAGGACATGCTCTCAGCATTGCCACCAGAGCTGGAGCTGCTGGGACACAAGAAAGACACACTCAGCCAGGGTTCATGGTGTGAAGTTTGGGGCAGCAAAACCCCCCTGGCTCCTTCAAGCTGTCCCCAGGAGTGCAGGGACTCCCAGCAGTGTTGTGGGGTGGCAGAGCTGTGTCCCCCAGACCCACATGCCACCCACCTCTGCCAAGTGCCTGCACACAGGCTGGCATTTGCACTTCCATATGTGACACATTAGGATTTGTTTAGAAGCCCTTTATTGTCATATTTTGTTCTTTATTTCCTACAAATTCAATTTGCTGAGGGATGTGTGCGGATTGTGAAATTATTTTGAGAATAGTTCCTCTGGGTTTTTTAATTTCCTTTGTATTAAATTTTACAGTGTTTAAAAGGCTATGAAAAATTTTATGTTACCAAAAAAAAAAAAAAAAAAAAAAAAAAAAAAAAAAAAAAAAAAAAAAAAAAAAAAAAAAAAAAAAAAAAAAAAAAAAAAAAAAAAAAAAAAAAAAAAAAAAAAAAAAAAAAAAAAAAAAAAAAAAAAAAAAAAAAAAAAAAAAAAAAAAAAAAAAAAAAAAAAAAAAAAAAAAAAAAAAAAAAAAAAAAAAAAAAAAAAAAAAAAAAAAAAAAAAAAAAAAAAAAAAAAAAAAAAAAAAAAAAAAAAAAAAAAAAAAAAAAAAAAAAAAAAAAAAAAAAAAAAAAAAAAAAAAAAAAAAAAAAAAAAAAAAAAAAAAAAAAAAAAAAAAAAAAAAAAAAAAAAAAAAAAAAAAAAAAAAAAAAAAAAAAAAAAAAAAAAAAAAAAAAAAAAAAAAAAAAAAAAAAAAAAAAAAAAAAAAAAAAAAAAAAAAAAAAAAAAAAAAAAAAAAAAAAAAAAAAAAAAAAAAAAAAAAAAAAAAAAAAAAAAAAAAAAAACTAAAAAGCCCATGAGGACAAAATTCCAGGGAGGAAAGAGGAAAGGAGAAGAGCCCAAGAAGGGGATGAGCTGTGGGTTAGCACTGGGACCAGCCACTGCCACCTCTGTCATGGCAGGCACTGGGGATGGTCTGGCACTGATGCCCCCTCCTGCTCCCACTTCATCCTGGATGGAAAACCAGCCTGGGAGAGATGTGGCCACTGCCTCAAAACGGGTGCTGGAGTGGGACCTGCCATTTGCTGAGGCCTGGATGATTGTGGTTTTTCCCACCACTCAGCCTTTCCCTTTCCTTTGCTCTCCATATGGGAGCAGGACACAGATGCTTCGCACAAGGCCATGGAGCTCCACTGAGCCCCTGCCTGCCCTTTCCAACCCCTCGCAGTCACTCAGTGCAGACATAAAAGCCCACGGCCACTCCCGGCAAGAAATTCCCGACAAGAAAATCTTTGAATTATTCCCAAGCTGTGACTGTGGAAAGCCAGGCTGCCCCCCCCTCCCATGAAGGGCTCCACAGCTTGGAGGCATTAGGGACTCCTCTTGCTGCCGGGGCAATGGCCAGTCAGGAGCCACCCTCCCGCCCTCTGCCCCCTGTGCTGGATGTTTCCAGCTTCTTCAAATCACAGACACATTTTTCATCTCTTTATTTCTACCATTGTCATTGTCATTGTTCTAGGCTGGTGCAAATTGGGAACTGGCCGTGCACTGACACTGCTGCTCCCTTCGCCCGCAGCCGCTCTTGTCCCCAGAACCAGCAGGAGGGCCCATTCCAGGGATGGGGATGGTACTGCATCCTGCTGCCAGTCCCCCAGGGGCTTTTGCACCTTGGTCCATGTTCCTGCCTGGCACAGGACCCCTGGCATGCTGCATCCTGCCTCTCTCCAGCATTATTTCCCCTTTGCAGCCTGCCCGAGGGGTGCTTGGAGGAGGGTGCAGGGGCTGTGCTGGTGTCTGGTGAAGGTCTGGCTGAGCCCCTCTAGTGTTTTGAGGGCTCCTGGGGCCTCAGCAGCACTGAGGAGGGGGCTGGAGGCTTTGGGAATGATAGAATCATCCAGTTCCAACACCTTCCACCAGACCATTCTACCTGGCCTTGAACACATCCAGGGAATGGGAAACTCAAACCCAGCAGCATCTCCAGCCTCAAGGGACCATGGACAAGGACTCCCCTTTGCAGTGCCAGGGTGCCCAACCCTTACCACAGCTATGCAGGGATCTCTAGGGTGGTTGGTGTCTCTCAGCACCAGGGAAGGGAGATGGTGTGGAAAATAATTATGCAACAGGATTTATCCATTATTAACATGGAAATGGAAGAATTCAGTGAATGTGTAACTTCCATTGAGAGCAAGATGCCAGGGCTGCAGAGTTGTCCAGTGCAGAAGGATGTGCCAGACAACCAGCAGCACCAACCATCTGGGAAGAATGGCAGGATGTTTGAATAAGCTGAGAACAGAACAGCCTTCCAGGGCTGTGGGAAGACAGGGATGCAGGGATATGGGAATAGAGGGATGTATGGATGCAGGAATGTGGGGGTTTGGGGGAACAGACATGCAGGGACCCAGAAGTGAAGGGATGCAGAGATTCAGGGTTGTGGGGATGCAGGGATGCAAGTCCTGACCTGATGGTCCCTCTGCCCATCACATCCCTCTGCCCATGCAGATCCTCTCCCTAACCCCAGGGTGCCAAGGCCTTCTCAGATCAGCCTCACTCTGCTCCTCTGACCCCTCCAGGCAACTTGGCAAAACGATGGAGGAGGATTGCTGAGCAGATCCCAGCTTTTGATCTGTTCTAGGGAAAGAGAGGCCACACCAAGCACTTTCTGAAATTCCTTCCTGAAGCCTTGGCTGGGCTCTGCTGCCTCTTTGCTGAGACATTCAGACCCTGGCAGCACTGGAGCTTGAGCTTGGCCTGGCCACGCCATCCTGCCTCTTCCCAGCACCCAGGTTTAGGGAGCTGCAGCCTTGGCAAGAGCTGCCTGGTCCGGCCTGTGCCCCTGTGCAGATGTCTGGGTGTGGAGCCTCTGTGCCAGCCACCTCCTGGCTCCTCTTTGCCCCTAGAGTCACGAGGTGGTGACTTCTCCAGGCCACCGGCATTGCTTTCCCCGCCACATGCTGGCAAATTCCTTTCACATGAACAGGAAATATGAATTCTCCTCTTCTCCTTGTTTTTTCAGGAGAAAAAAAAAAGTTTAAAAAAAAGTAATCTAATCAAATGCTGTTTGTTTGTGGTCTCAGTGATCTGCAGTTGTTTGGTTGAGGCTCAATGAGATGCCATTGGGATGGCCAAGGACAGGGACACTTCAAACCTGCTGCAAACCCAGGTGCTCCCAGCCCTGCCATTGTTGGCAGAGCTGGAGCTCATCCCCATGTGGGGATAGACAGACACCTCCATCCCAGTGGCTCCACAGGAACTGGGAGCACTGGAGCCAGAACTGGTTTGGCTGAGGGAACCATTGCTGGCCCTGCTTCTGTCGGGCTGGCTGGGAGAGTGTGAGAGCACAGGGATTGTTGTGTGGTCTTCCAGGAGGGCTCAAATTAACAAACCAGCATTGTTAAACAGCTCAAGACATCAGTAGCCTTTAATTATCCCCTTTTCCTAAGGGAGGAGGCATTTTGCACCTGGGGAGGCCATGCCACACATCATTCTTTCATCACAGTATGATGGGATTTTTCCTCAATGCTGGTGTCTGGAAGCAGCCCTGCTCCAGGCCCCAGTGGGAAAGCACTGCTCTGCCAGGACCCTGGAAATGCCCATCCATGGGGAGTGATCCTCACAGGACCCCTGTTCCTGGGTATGCCCAGCACAGGAATATCTCTCCTCCAGCAAAGAACTGATGCAAGTTTATTCCCTGTCTCTGGGGGAACTCTGAGTTCCCTTGGGACTGGAATCACCCTTTGCACCCCAGAGCACCCCTAGGCCAGGGCTGGGACCTCAGCAGGAGGGACCCTTTGCTTGCAGGAAGGTGCTGGAACTTCCCTTCTGCAATGGATGGCCGGGTTGGTTCTGTTGGGAGCCTCCCAGACAGCCAGGGAAGAGTGGGGATGGATGGAAAGAGTTGAGGACACCAGGTCATGATGTCTCTCCATGTTGTGGTGGCCTCAGAGCCGAGACAGAGCTCTCCCCTGTGTGGGGAGCCATGAAGCCCCAAAATGCCGTGGGAAGGAGAGGTGGCAGCTGCGAGCGCCCGGGTGCGTGCGGGGTGCGGAGGAGGCTGGGGATATTTGGAAATGTTCTTTTTCTGCTTTCATAGTGTGACATGCATTTTTTTACTTCATTTAATCTTTTTTGCTCAAATTCCCAAGTGAAGAATTCTTTCCATGAGCCAGAGCCTGCTGCCACGGCTTTGCGCCCGGCCGTGGCACTGGGGACCAGTTGGAGACCATGGCCCTGTATCCCTCCTCCAACTGCAGCAGCACGGATGCTCAGAGGTGGGCATGAGGCTCAGGACACCCAACTGGCACCCTCTCCATCACTGCTTCACCTCCTCTGTCCCACTCCAACCCCCTTTTCTCCCCACTCCTGCAATTTGCTGCTTTTTGGGGTGATGAACCTTCTCTGTGTGCTTCGAGCGGGAGCTGCCCACAACCCATTTTAAACAGCTCAGGCTTTGTCTTTATTCCAGCTCCTGAAAATTGAATTTGTTAGTGGCATAAACAGGATATAAAAGACTGAAAAAAAGAAAAACAAGAGGAGAACATTTTTCTCCATGTCTTTTCCTTCAACCTCTGAGGACCATATCTGCTGACACTCCTGAGTGTTAGTCAAACTCCTGATGACAAACAGACCCCAGGGACCTGCTCTGTCCAGCATCCCCGGATACTCTTGATCCTGGATTTTTTAATACAAAGGTCACAATTTCTGCTCTTTTCCTTTTTTTTCCCTGATGTTCTCTGAATTAATGGTGGTTTATGGCGCTCTTTGACGTCAGCCACAAATGGGGCTGCCAGGTGGTAATAATTTTCCTGAATGTTGGCTAAATACAATTATCACTCCATTTTCACTTCAGAAATATTAAAGTTTGTGTTCCTCCTGTTATTAATTTTGAAAAAAAGCCTTTATAAGTCACCGTGGCACACGGCCGCCGGCCCTGGGGTGCTGGCAGCCACAGCGGGGCTGGTGACCATAGTCAAGGCTGGCCCTGCTGTGCCACGTTCCTGGATTGTTCTGGAAGGGAGGATGGGAGGCAGTGCCCCAGAGACCCAGGGACAGAGCCAGGAGTTGGGATGTCAGCAGGACTGAGGATGGATCCTGAGGCTGGGAGGGTGAGGAGGGACCCATGTCCCTGTGGGAGACCCAAATTCCAGTTCCTGTGGACCATGAACTTAAATCGGGTGTTTCCCAACCCCGTGCCAGCACAGCAGGGTCCATCAAAGGACAAGCTCCTAGAGACGCCGTTTCCTCCTGGCTTGGTGTCCAAAGCATGAGCACATCCCTGCAGCTTTGGCCAGGGCAGGCGGGAGCTGAGGAGCCACTGGCTTTTGTCACGGAATGATCACATCCTGCTGCCAAGAAGGGTCCATGAGGGTTGGGATGCTGCAAAAGTCCACGTTCAGCTGTAACCAGAGGACCCAAGGCAGTTCCCAGAGCTGGGTAATCAGCAAAATGGCTTAAAAGTAAACTTTGAGGCAGAGTCACCATCACAGCCTTTGGTGGTCGAGTCCCTGCTGAGTGATGCCAGCACCAACATCAGGCTCTCAGCCCTGGCACAAGCTGAGGTGCAGGTGCAGCCACATATCCCAAGTTTTCCTTCCCTGAGGGCACACAGATGGGCACCCTGCTTGCCTTTCACTGCCCAGGGTCACCTCAGCCTCTCACCACATCCCCTGACATGCACTGGGAGCTGCAGCTGCGGCAGGGCAGGGGCAGGGCTGGCCGTGGGCACCAGGGCCACGACTGCAGTGGCTGCTTCCACAGCCCTCCCTGGGCTCTGTGGCTGCAGGGGGGAATTTCCAACATCCCCAACCAGCAGCCTGTTCAAAGCCTTTGTCTTCTGCTGAATTCCAGCTGGTGAGAGTCATCCACCAGAGTCAGAGGATTTACCCTCCTGGGGAATGATGTGCAAGAGGGAACCATGTAGTCACATTTAAATTATTTGAAAAAGAATGGGACTTCTGAGTGCTGTCTCACGTGGAGCCAGGAACATCCATCTGACTGATGCTTCCATCTGTCTTTCTCAATAGTTTCCTTAAATAGTCCAAATATTAAAAAAAAAAAAAAAAAAAAGAAATCTGTTGGAATTTGGCATATATGGTTCTTAGGAGAATAGAAGAGGGCCAGATACTAAAATACCACTGCCTCGCTCCCTTCCAGTAACAAACACATGATTTTCATTGCAGGGAAGGCAGAGGCACATCTGGCCTAGAGGAGGATGCTCCATGGTCACTTTGATGCTTTGGCTTTGCTGGGAGAGCAGGCTTTGCCCAGGCTGTGGGGTCCTGTTGAGCACAGTAGCAGCACCCGACTCATCTGGGGAATTCCAGCTCCCTACAGCAAAGGAATCTGCAGTCCAGCTGCCCCAAACCCCAGGCTCCCTGTCCCACACTGCAAGTCCTATCTCCTGCCTTTCCTTGGAGAAATCTTCCCTGAGTCCCCACTGTGCACAGCCAGGGGGGAGTGGCTGCAATGGCGGGAAGAGATTCTGGAGCACTTTTCACACCGTGTCTCAGTTCCTCAAAGACTTTGCCTGCTGTTGCTCTTATTATCACCTCCTGACAGCTTTTCCCTGGAACCCTGCGGTGCCCACAAATGGGAATTGGTTTATGGCCTGGCTCAGTGTTGGTGACTCCTCGCCACCGTGTTTGCTCGTTTCATCCATTCAGCTCCTCTCAAGGAGCGATGACAGATTTTCAGTGACAGAGTTTCAGTGGCTCCTGTGGGATGGAGATTGGTGTTGGCTTCAAGGTTGGTGCTTGGTGCAAGTGCTTGGGAAAGGGATGCTGGAGCTGGGGGCCTTTCCCTACCCCAACATCACCCACTGCCGGGGCAGAGTTGGATAAAAACCTTCAACAACCCCCAGCCTTCACATTCACCTCCTCCTTTCACCTCCTCCAATGAACACTGAGGTCCCAGTTCAACATGCAGCGAGCAAGCACACCCTCCATCCTCCTTCTCCACATTCCACCATCCTCACCTGGCTACCTGAGACCGCTGCCCCAACAACATTTCCCACCTCCCCTTGGGAAATCCCAGCTCAGCCGTAGCCACCAGCCCCGCAGAGCGGCGGATCCCAGCGTGGGGACTCCGTCCTTGCCCGCGCCCGTCGGCGCTGGCCGGCGCTGAGGCCACCCCGCGCCAGCCGCCGGGTGTTCTCCCCGCTCTGACAGCTGTACGGAAATTGGAAGGCGACGCTGACATGTGTCAACAATAACCAGCGAACGAGCGCCAGCGGCGGCGGCGGCTGTCCCCACCACCTCGAGGAGGCTGGCCACTCTTGGCTGAAATCACGGCACGTTGCGGCTGGAAGCAGGAGTATTGTTTCAATTATTTCCATTATATAAAGTCAGGCCATTTAATATATTCTGCCTCAAAGGGGCTCAACTAAAGAGATAAAATAAACACTGGAAATCTGCTCTGCTGACATGGACCAGGAATTCAGTTTCGACACCAAGTCTTCCCTCCCATCTCACTGCTCGTCTTCCTTTTCCTCCCGGCTCTCTCTCCTACTCTTGCTGCCCCTCGACCTTCAGTGCCACTTGATGCCAATTCCCTCTTTGGGCTTTGCTCCTGTTTTGGCAGCTGGAGCACTTGAAGGCTGCGCAGCCACGCTGGCGTCCAGGACTGGAGCAAGCCAGAGGAGCCAAGAAGAGAGATGGAGCTCCAGAGCTCACTCTGGGATGAAGGATGTGATTTATGGCAAATCTTAAGCCTCTTGGGATGCCACATTCCCTGAGAACAGCAGGAATGGCGGGTGGCACAAACCCAGGAATGGCTGGAGTGTGGCATGAGGAGGCGGAGGAGAAGGAGGAAAAGGAGAAGGAAAAGGAGGAAGAGGAGGAGGAGGAGGAGGAGGGGAGAGCAAATGTGCCATGAGTATGGTTGTGGGCTGCACTTGGCAATATCAGCACTAAAATCAGCCACCTTCACACCTTCCTTCTGATCTAGGAGAGCTGATGGCATCCCAGCATTGAGGGAGACCTCACTGGCTCTGTGCTGGCACAGGAGGTGGTGAGTTGGGGTGCCAGGAGGCTGGATTTGCTCCCAACTCCTGGAGGAAGACAGGAGCTGCTTCCCATTAATGCTTCCCACGGCATCAGCCTCCCCAGAGCGCTCCTCCCTTGCCGGGCTGTGCCAGTCCAGGTATTCCCAACACGCTGGCATGTGGGGAGGAGCACCAGCCACACCCACAGTCAATCTGTTACTCGGCCTTTCCCAGCACATTTCCCGAGCTCTGCCTCTCCTGGAGCGGGGTCATGGGCAGTGCCACCCCCGGGGAGCCGGGTGATGGAGGGAGCCGTGTCACGGGATGCCAGCAAGGGCTGCGGTGCAGCGTGAGGTGGAGCTGGCTTTTCTTAAGAGCAGGGAAAGGGCCTCTGCCGAACTGGCGCGAGAGCAGCTGTGACTTTCCATTCCTGTGGGAAGTGGGCTGCCACCGTCCAAGCATCTGGGCTTGTTATGATGGGAGAGGAATGCCAAGTATTTTTCTTCCTTATCCACTACCATCCGCTCAAACCCTCCCCTGATCAAACCCACATTCATCGCCTGGGATGCACTGGGGAAGATCCCTCCCAGCCCTCGTGGCTGCTGGGAGCTCATGGCACCTGTGGAGAAAACCCCACCCTCATCCAGAGGCTCCCTCCATCCCCCTGCCCCTTCCTGTCTCCTGCTGCTTGCCAGCTCCAGACATTTAATTTTCACTTTATTACCTTTCTAGGAGCATCCCTGCACCTGTATCCCTGTGCCCGCGTCCCTGTGCCCACATCCCTGTGCCACCACCTCTGTGACTGCATCCCTGCTGACCTGTGGGCCCGGCGGGACCACACTGTCCCCTCCAGAGCCCTGAGCATCCCGAAAGCAGCCACTGGGATGGTGCCACGGGCGTGTGCCCTGGGGCGCCTGCCGTGCCGGGAAGCAGGCGGTGCAGCTTTGGAAGGTCATCAAGATTTTTCCGAAGATGAAAGTGTGCTCAAGTGTCAAACAAACTTTCCAAATTATCTTTCTGGACACTTTCTCCCTTCTGCTTTGGAAGACGGAGGAGGAACATTTCATTCCCTCTGTGCTGGCGTGGAGCGGGGCTGCGTGAGGAGCCGGGAGCTGCCAGCGGCACCCGCGGCTCAGCCTCACTTGTCCCCGACATCATCCCTGAGTCACCGCGGGTGCTGCCCTGGCATCATCAGCTGGGCTTCCCCCTCCCCGCAGCCCCCCACACCCCTCCCAGCACAACAGAGGGCTGCCAGGTGCCCGGTTAAACCGCAGACACCACCTCTCCTCCCACCGACAGTAGGATTTGTCATAAACAGACAAATTAAGGGAAACGTGTGGATTTCTGTGCTCTCTCAGGGATACCTGGCACACAGCAGCAGGGGCATGGGGACAGCGGCTATGCCACCCTTGGCAAATCCCCCGTGATCCCAAACAGCTGGGGATGGGCTGAGCAGTGGCCACGTGGTGCCCCAGGATCCAGCACTAACCAGAGCTGTCTAATTGTGACCCTGTGACGGGTCACCCTGGCAAGGCTTGTGCCAACATCCGCTCACCCGTGCCAGCAGCCCGAGAGCGTGACCTGGAATGAGGTGCTTCCCTGGCCTTTGCCCAGTGTTTGCCTTCCAAGTCTGGACAAGGAAATTCCCTCTGGGCTCCAGGGCAGCTGTGCTGGCACCCAACAGGACTTGTGGAAGCTCCTTGCCCTGTGGCACCCGCGTCTCATCCGGGTCATGACCATCCACGCCAATGCAGCTGCCTGCAGCCAGGGTTTGGAGACACTCAGATATCCCCAATGCCATTGCCATATCCCTGTTCTCCTGTGCTGGGATGGCAGCAGCATCCCCATGTCCACATGGGCCCCAGCCCTTGCAAACTCCTGATGGTGATGCCATGCTGCAGGTTTGGTTGTTTATGGAAATTTTGTCTGAGCCAGGTGCTGCAATTTATGCATTTTATGTGTAATTTCCCAATTTATTTCATAATTAGAAAAAGAAAAACTAAAGTGATCCCAACTATTATTACTCCTGGTTTTCTCAGTTATTACTCCTGGTTTCCTAGAGTGAGGCCAAAGGGGTCTGAAGTGGCTCCTTTGTTGTCTGATCATTAACCCTTCAGGAATGAAATGCAGCAGTGCCGGATGGGAGAGGTGGGGAGAGAGGCTCGGGGGGGCTGGGGGAGAGAAGGGGATCAGGAGGGAAAAATTCGAGGAGTAGAGAGAAGATTAACCCAAATGTACTGTCCTGGGGCATGGCTGGACACCCCAGGACAGAGATGGACACGTCCACTGCAGCCCCCTGGGTGGTCCCCTCTGGGACAATGAGTTTGCTGGTTCTCAGCACCCCCAGTCCCTTCGTCCCTCCCAGGCAATGCAGACCCAGAGCATCCCAGGTGGAAAGGAGCCCTGCAGCTCGTTGGCATGCGGGATGAGCAGGTGGATGATGATCTGCCCCAGGGTGCTCAGGGGGGTCCTGCGTGCCCAGAAAGTCTCTCTGTGCCCCCTCAGGGGGGAGGAGAGGGGCACCATGTGCTGGTTTGCACGTGGAGATGACAGCAGTGGATGTGCTGTCACTGGGGCTGTCACTGGGGCTGTCACTGGTGGCCAGTGGCCTTGGAGCCCTGGCTGGGAGGTCACCAGGCTGTTCCAGGGTACGGCTCCTGGCACAGGGCTGGGACGACAGGACAAGCACGTGGGGCTGCCAAGATGGGGAGCTGCACCTATGTGTCACCTCGGGTACCTGGCGAGTGAGGTGTCCCTCTCCTGTCCTGCACCCCACTTTGATCACAGCCCCTAGGGTGGGTTTTGGGGAGCACAGCGTGGAACAAGGGGTGTGGACAGCCGCATGGGAGCCCAGAACAGCGCAGTGAGCTCGTCTTGGCTTGGAACAGCTTGGCACAGCTCGGCTCGGCTCAGCTTCGCTCCCGCGGCTCGGAGGGAGGTGAGTTAAGAAGCGCTCGGAAAATCAGAGTCAGCTGCAATCCTGAGGACAGCCGGGGCAGACCCGCAGCCGCCGCCGGAGCTGCCGGAGACCCACCACGGCTCCGGGCCACCGGGGGGCTCAGCCCTGCCCGGGGGGCTCAGCCCTGCCCGGGGGCTGTCACTGCCCCCCCAGCCCTGCGGGGACCCGGAGCGGGGCCTGAGCCGGGGGGGCTGAGCCGGGCAGGCAGCGTCACCCTCGTGGCTCCACCCCCCCAAAATCGCAGGGGGCTTCGCTGTGACCCNCCGGGGCAGACCCGCAGCCGCCGCCGGAGCTGCCGGAGACCCACCACGGCTCCGGGCCCCCGGGGGGACTCAGCCCTGCCCGGGGGGCTCAGCCCTGCCCGGGGACTCAGCCCTGCCCGGGGGCTCAGCCCTGCCCGGGGGGCTCAGCCCTGCCCGGGGGCTGTCACTGCCCCCCCAGCCCTGCGGGGACCCGGAGCGGGGCCTGAGCCGGGGGGGCTGAGCCGGGCAGGCAGCGTCACCCTCGTGGCTCCACCCCCCCAAAATCGCAGGGGGCTTCGCTGTGACCCCGGCGCTGGGATGGCAGCGGGACAGTCGGACCGCGGCGGGACGGCGGGACGGTTCCCAGCTGAGGTGGTGGCTGGAGTGCTCCGGGGGGATCCAGCCAGGGCGTTTGCCAGTCGCTTTGTTGCTGCTGGGGGATTTTTTATTTTTTTTTCTTAGGATTATTATTATTTTGAAAGGGAGGGTGAGAAGAGGGGGCTGACACTGACTATAAAGGCAGAGCTCCCTGGAGCAGCCGGCACTTCCCCACCACCATGAGCACTCCCCGGGCCTGACAGCCCCAGCCTGTCCCACTGTCGCCGGCTCAAGCTGCCCTGAAGTGTGGCCGTGTGTCCGAAGCCCGGGTTGGGATGGTGTGAGCCCGGAGCCGCTCCTCGCCCTCCCACCACCCCTCACCGGCTCTGGCAGGAGCCGAGCCCGCCAGCCGCTTGGATGATTTGATTTCTTCCCTGTCCGACACCACTCCTGCCCAGATGCAGTGGATAATATTCATGTTGCTGTTATTCATCAGCTCCATGGAAATGCTCCCGCAGAACCGGTGGAAGAAGCAAGGTACAGTGTGCGCAGTGGGTTGGTCCCCTCGGGTCCTGCGGGGTGGCTTGGGGACACCAGGCTGCCTGTCCTGCCTGCACGGAGTAGGAAGGAGTTGTGAACCAGGGCTGGAGGTGCCAGGAGCCAGCAAACCCCCAGCAAACCCCCATCAAACCCCCAGCAAACCCCCAGCAAACCCCCAGCAAACCCCCAGCCCCTCCCGTTGAGTCCCTCTGGGGACCCTCTGTGCTCCCCTCTGGGTGCGTGGCACGGTGCTGGCTTGGAGCTGTGGGAAGATGCAGAGCACAGCCCCATAGCACTGCCTGCCCCGTGCCAGCCCTGCCTTTGGGGCTGGCAGGAGACAAGGGACACTGGCTGGCACCGGGACCAGCTCTGCAAACCCCAGAGGCAGTGGGGATAGCACAAAATGGGCTGATTTTCTGATATTTCCTCTCTCTGCATAGCACACTAAGTGCCTCAGGAGTAAAAACCTCCTGAAGGATGCTCAGAGCCACGGCAGGCACTGCCTGTCCCCTGCCCCATCCTCCCCCAGGAAGAGGCACCAGCTGAGCCACTGCTCGGTGCCTGGGCAAGGGCAGGGAGTGCTGGGGCTGTGCTGGGGCTGTGCCCTCTCTGTTGGGCA
This sequence comes from Peucedramus taeniatus, assembly GCA_013400575.1. Taxonomy (NCBI): domain Eukaryota; kingdom Metazoa; phylum Chordata; class Aves; order Passeriformes; family Fringillidae; genus Peucedramus; species Peucedramus taeniatus. Next base: position 211,046 of record WBNO01021266.1, on the reverse strand, counting down.
CTGGCTCATGTCCCCTCACCAGGGAGTGCCAGGCAGTGCCAGCTGGCTCTGTGGAGTGGTTCCAGGGCTGGTTCTCAGCACTATGCCAGGAATGCCTTGTTTTTGGGGCCAACATGTGCCAGGATAGGGGCAGGACCTCCCAGTACCAGGGCTCTCATGGCTGGAGCCGGGAGAGCTTCCCTTGAAGTTGTTCCATGTTAAAGGCATGTGGAGGCAGTAGGTGTGTGTGATGATGTGGGTGGCCAGGCTGGTGGCCAAAACACCCCTGATGGGAAACAGCCAAGAACCAAGAGGGGCTCCAGCTACCATTGCTTGATGCTGGGTAGTGCAATGCTCCAAAGGCCTCAGGTCTTGGCAGCCTGGGGGTCTGGCCGTGGCTTCAAACCCCAGACATGTTATATACCCTGGGATAACCGGCACAGAAACCCCCAGCCAGGGTTCAGGAGCCCTGTGCCCTGCCACGAAAGATGCTGTAGCACCCCACAGCCTCCCTACTGCCACTGGGAGCTCTGGTCTGGGCAGTCCAGTGCTTCAGGGACTCAGGGTTCCCAGCAGGACTGGGCAGAGGGTGGGCAGAGATGGGGGGTGTCACAGCCCTGTCCAGCAAACTCAGGTACCCACTGTGCCCCGTGCCCAGCCCCCATCCCAGCTCAGCCCTGCACTCTGCCCTCACCACTGGACAGGAGGAGATGAAGCCACCTCTTGTTCCTAATCCCCAAGCCCATGGTTTCAGAGTGAGCCACATTCTGTTGCTCTCTGTGGTGGCTCCCAGTGTCACTCTCGGTGGCAGAGACGTGTGTGCCATGCCAGCAGCCCTGTGGAGTGGAGGAGGATGACCCCACTTCTCCCAGCCCCATACCATGGGATTATTTCCAAAGCCAGTGAGAGGAAGGAGGCCCCAGAGCCCATCCAGGGCTCCCCACCTTCTTTGCCCTGGCTGGAGGTGGAAGGAGAGCAGCAAAAAAACCCCCTAAATATCAAAAAGAATTAGGGAAGGGAAAGAGGCTCGTAAATCCATGGGTCTCCAGGGAAGCCACTCCAGCTGCAGCCAAGAACACAAATGTTGTCAGCATTTGGTAAATATGTAACGGAGACCATAACAACTTAATGGATCCAAGGTGCTTCGTTAGTGCTCCCAGCAAACGCAGCTCTAATGAGGGCTCCTGGCAGTGCTGCTGTCCCAGACTGTGTGCCCAGAGAAGGGACTGGGATGAGCCAGCCTGGGGACAACTGCATGGCACCACAGCACCGTGGACTGGCTTGTGCCAGGGACCAGCACACGGGGCTGTGAGGCATCACCCACCATCATGAGGACAGCATCATCCACCATCAGAGGACAGAATCCTCTGCCAGCATCCCCCCGGCTCCCCCAGCACCTCTGCCCCAGCCCCACAGCCATGGGACCCTTCTGGGGCCAGAGGGACCAGTGCCAGGCATTGCTCCCAGGGCTCAGTCTGTGTCTGTGCCGGGCAGCACCCAGCAGGTGGCTCGGGCTTGTAGCAGGGGGTTTGAGATGATCTTGAAGGTCTCTTCCAACCCAAACCATTCTGTGATTCTATGGTTCTATAGAGCCCAGGTCCTAAGCATGCTGTATCAGGGCTTCTGGCACTGTCACTGCTACTCACAAACAGCTCCCAGCAAAGGGGCATGGTGAAGGCATTGGATGCCTGCATGCAGGAGCTCAGTGCCCCCTTTTGTGGCTTTTCTGTGGGCTCGGAGAGCAGGAGCAGTTGGCGATGTCTCTGTGGCCTGGTGGATGCTGGCACCCTGTCCTTGTCCCTGGGAACAGAGGTCACCCACCTCGGGGTCAGTCACCCTCCCACAGGCTGGGAGCACAGCACAGGCAGCCAGAGAGGCAGCAGAGGCTCTTGAGCAAACAGACAGATACTTTTCTCAGCTCCTCTTGAGTGCATCCAAAATGCCCTTTGTCCTCTGACACTTAAGAGGCATCAACTGATTAATCCAGGTCAGATCATGTTTCTACCCGCTGACCCAGTGGTTGTTCCACTTCCCACGGGATGGGCAAGGCTGTGGTGGGGTGTGGCTCAGACTGTCACCCATGGGCAGCGCTGGGCATGGGGCAGACCCTCAGTCTGGATCTTGGAGTGCTGGAGGCCATCAGTGCTGACCAAGCTGGGAGCGATGGCTCCGTGTGTCCCTTTGCTGCAGTGGGGACAGAGGTGGGGATTTGAGGAGCAGAGAGAGGTGGGGTGGCATTTGCAGGGAGACAGGACAGCGCTGTCACCCTGGTGTGTCAGAGAGGGGCTGCCACGAGGCTGGGCCCCCCCTCAGCCCCTGTGCCACAGCCCCTCTCCTCCATTTGTCCCCGCAGCGAGTGCTGGCCTGCTGGAAAACTGCACGGGCTGCGTCCTGTGCTCTGAGGACAACGGCTGCATCACCTGCCACCACCGGCTCTTCCTGCTGATCTGGAGGGACGGCATCCGCCAGTACGGGATGTGCGTCCACACTTGTCCCCCAGGCTACTTTGGTGTGCGGGGTCTGGAGGTCAACAGATGCACAAGTACGTCCCGCGCCAGCCGGGGTCCCCCTGCTCCTGCTAGTGCCCCCCGCTCCCCTCGCCTCCCCGCGGGTCCCAGTGCTGCGGGAATGGCGATGGCTTCGTTTCCCACAGCGTTCCTGGCGGCACTGGATCCGGGGCGGCAGGGCTGGGGGGGCTTCGTCCCCTTTTCCCTCGCCCAGAGCTGCAGCCTGGACCCCGCAGGTTTTGGGTCCCCGGAGGGTGCCGGGGGTGCCCCGGGCTGTCCCGCTGACCGGCCGTCCCTCCCGGCAGAGTGCAGGTCGCCCAGCTGCGAGAGCTGCTTCAGCAGAGACTTCTGCATGAAGTGCAAGGACAAGTTTTACTTGTACAAGGGCCAGTGTTTCCGGCAGTGTCCCCCCGGCACCGCGGCACAGCCCGGCACCCGCGAGTGCCAAGGTAAGCGGCACCCGCACCCCGTGCCCGCCGTCCCCGGGGACGTGCCTGGCTCCGAGGGGTCACCGGTCCCTTCTGTCCCTGTCCCCGCAGAGACGTGCGAGCCGGGCCCGTGGAGCGAGTGGAGCGCCTGTACCCACGAGAGCCGGACCTGCGGCTGCAAGTGGGGTGTGGAGACGCGGGTGCGGGAGGTGCCGGAGGCTGCCCGGGAGGAGGGGACTGCCTGCCCCGCGCTGCTGGAGACCAGGAGGTGCCGCATGAAGAAGCACTGCCCGGGAGGTGAGCACCGCGCCGCCGGGGCTGGCGACAGCGTCGCGTCCCTCCAAAGTGAGCCCGAGGGGCGCTGCAAGAGGACGGTGGCAGCAGGGGTCTGGCAGTGGCCGGCGAACCATGCTGTCATCTCCCAAGCATTTTGAAACTCTGGGTAAAGCCGTCATCTCAGGCACATGTGCTGAGCAGCCCTAGCGCTGGCTGCTCCCACCTGGCAGTCCCCGAGACTGCCTGGGACGAGCCAGTGTCCCCTTCCACGCTGGACTGGGCTGGGCTGGGCACTGGCACGAACCGCCGTGGTGGGATGAGGCTGCCGAGCTCCAGCTCCCATCCTGCCACGACGTGAAGGGAGGCTTTCTGTACTGCAGCTGTGGGTAAGGAGGGTTTGAGACACATAGGGGAGGTTCCTGCGAAAACCTCTGAGCTCCCTAAAAGCTGGAATGCTCGTGGAGCAGGAGGGCATCACCCAGGGGATTTCTGATGGCCAAAGTTTTGGGAGGCACCCCACGGCACAGTGCCGCTCCATGGCTCCTCTGGCCAGATGTTCAGTCATGCTCCTGCACTTCCCCCACCTCATTCCCAGGTTGGGGGGTCCCTGTCCCAGGGATCTCCCCACCTTTCACACAGCAGACCCGCTGCAGGGTCTGTGCGGGCGGAGCGTGCACGGGGGCAGGGCTGGCGATGGGAACCAGGACGTGGCTGATGTCATTTTTGGATGCAGGCGTCTGGACTGAAGCTACCCTAATAAATCTCCACTTAATAACTGGCAGAAAGGGGGATGCATGAGATAGCGATCTGCAGTGGCTGGCGGCAGATCTGAGCTCCGAGGGTTGCGGTTCGGAGCTGCGGGATCGCTGCGCCCTGCGATGAGCTGGCCGGCACCGCCAGCGTGGCGGGATCAGGGAGGACAGGACTGTGAGGGTGGAGAGGAAAAGGATGGAGAAGGGGGGCAACAGCAGAGGACGTGCGTGCTGGGCGAGGGCCACGGAGCCAGGAGAGAGGTTTCATCCCAGCAGCATCAATCATAAGTAATATTTTCCTGCTGACAGTGCAGAGGAGCTGATTCCCTTCCCCACCCAGGTCCCAACTCACGTCTTTGGGGTGCCAGGTGGCTTCGATTTTGAGGATGTTCTCCTCCCTGCTGGTGTGTGGCAGCTCCAGACCCACAGAGCTGGTGACAGTTTGATGTAAGAAATTTAGTGTGGGAGGACGGGCTGCTCCGGAGCACTGTGTCCTGGAGCACCGTGCCCATGCCCTGCCCTGCCTGGCACACGGCGGGTCCCACTGGCAGGGACTGCTGTGCCTGTGTTTCAGGGACACTTCGTCTTGTGAAGTTACTGGGAAGGCACTGGCACCCCAGAAAAGTGCTTGGCCTCTTGCCTCTGCCTGTGCTCCTGCAAGCTGGAAGCTGTGGGGCTACCGTGATGGGCTCAGGGACTGGCAGGACTCTACTCTTGAGGCTGCTGTCTGGGATCTTTCTCACAGACAGGCCTGTCCCCTGTTCAGCAGAAGGAATCCCATGAGTGCCCCCCAAGCAACCCCCTCAGTGGAGAGCCCCCTCCATGTCTCCCACTCCTGGGCAGGCTGTTTGGAGTCCCTGCCACGGCAGAGCGTGTGTCTGCCCTCGCTCCCAGGCTCCTGCCCGCCTGGCCAAGTGCTGGCTTATAGGATCCAGATGCTGGAGGAGGACGAGGAGTTCACTTGATGCATCTGAGACACCCCCAGCCCAGGCGAGCCAGGGCAGGCGGCCGAACCCGACCGTGTGATGAGAGATTTGTGCCACCACTTCTGAGCCATCCAGGCGGCTGGAAGGGAAAAGCCGCCGCGCTTGGCCGTGGCACAAACCCCTCGCGCTGCTGTAAATCTGCCTTGGGTGTCTGTCCCGCTCTCCAGACGCTTGGCGTGCGTGCCGTGCCCTCTCCTTTGTGGGTGGCAACTGTCTGGAGATCAGAGCCGAGAAACAGGGCTTCAGAGCCAGCCAGGACAAGAACTGGAGCCCTCAGAAGGGACTGGGGACAACAGTGCTGGCACACGCAGCACCAGGGACAGTCATGGTCCCTTGTGCCCCTCACACCACTGTGACTCTAACTGGAGTGGCTGCAGGGGGGCAAGGACTCACAAAGCTGCCCGGTTTTTGGGGCAACCCTTCTGATCCGTAGCATGGACTCCCCCTCCCTCTGGAGCCCGTGGCACAGCAGGGTTTATCCTGAATCCCTGTTTCTTTGGTGTCTCAGCACCAACACCTTGGCCAGCTTGGTGTGTGGCAGCTTCTCGGGGGGAGCAAAGGTCCCAACAGCCTGACCCTGGAAAGCTGGCAGTGGGTTGCATCCAGGCTCCACGTTGGTTGTGGCACTGGCATGGGGACCATCCACACGTGGAGGGCATCCACAGGGAGAGAGAACCTGTGCAAGGATGCACTCCAAAGCCACCTTGCTCCCCAGCATGCCCAAATCCTCCCAGGGGCTGTCTGGGTCCCATGGTGGTGGGCAGGTTGGGTCCCACATCATGGCAGAGCTGAGCAGGGCTGTGCCATGGCTTTGGGGTGTTGGTGCAGCCACTGCCCCTCTCCAGCACCCACAGTCCTTGCTCAGAGAGAAGCTGGCGTTTCTCCAGGCAGCTTCTGCTTGGGTTGAGCTGCCCCACTCCATTCCTAGGGATTTTGGGGTACCAGCACTGAGAGTCCAGCCATGGAAGATGTGGGGCATGTCCCTCTGCCCATGCCATCAGCACACCCAGACCCCCCACAGACCCACACTGCTGTTTCATGCCTGGGAAAGGGCTTTGGAGTCCCCAAAATCAGAAACTGGGTCCAGCACTAAACACCCTGAGGGAAGATATGGGATCAGCATCCCATGGATGGGGCTCAGGTCAGATCATGTTGCCTGGCCAACGAGCGAGCTCTCCTTTTCTTCTCCTTTTTCTGTTGCAGAGAAGACCGAACCCAAAAATAAAAGCAAAAAGCGACAGAAGAAGCCGAAGACAGAAAGGCACACGGGCACCTAGCGGGCACCAGCACGGGAGCTGGGGCACCATGGCAGGAGCTCCCAGACAGCTCCTGCCACGATGCTCCAGCCACATCACCCCTGTTTTTCCATCCACAGGAAAAAAAAAATTGCACAATTTTCTCTTCCCCCCATCCCCCTTTTCTTTTGAGACAATTTATGGCCTGTAAAACATTTCCTTTTCAGAAAATCTAATTTGCAATGTCCAAAGCAAAGCCCTAGGGCTTGGGGAGGGGGTGGCTCCTTTATTCCTCTGGTCTTCCCTCTCCCCTAGCCTGCTCCATCCCTTCCTCCAGATGGGTGGGATGGGGTTAGACCGGGGTTGGACCCTGCTAATGAAGCTGATGCCTGCCTGGGAGATGCCCTGGCTCCACAGGGTCCTGGTTTTATGGGAGTGCTGGGGGGCACAGTGCACCACTGAGCTGCTCCAGGTGCTGGATAGTGTCCCCCATCCTCAGCCACAGGCATGGGAAGCAGCAGGACTCCCGGGGTTGGGACCCCACTGGGGGCCGTGCCACTGCTCACAGCAGCCCAGCCTGGTGCTCAGCATCGCCACTAGCCCAGCCAAGGGCCAAATCCTGCTCCCCTGGGGCTCGGAGGGCAGCTGGACCTCCAGACTGACAACCCTTCTTGGGATCATGCCAGCCCAGCACTCAGCACCCTCATGGGTCAAATCCTGCCTTCCTCAGGCTCACAGAGAGGCTCAAAGAGCTTCTCTTCCAGCTGGATGTGGGCACAGGAATTTGGGGTGACCGTGTCTGTATTCAGTCTAGGACAGGGACAGGCACGGTGCGAGTGCAAGCCCGGGCAGGGGATGCTGCTGCGTCCTGCGTCCCCAAACTGGGCTGAGTTGGAAGCAGCGCTGCAAACCCCTCCCAGCCATCACCGGGGCGTGACCGGGGGGTGCTGAGCCCCAGCATGCGAGTCTGTCCCTCCCTGTCGCGCTGTGTGTCCCAGGCACAGAGGGCTCTATCGGGATATATACCGCGTGTGTGCTTAAATCGCTGTCCAGCCGCAGGCAGCTCTGCGTTTGGGGATTGCCGGGGTGGGAACTCCCCGTCCCTGCCCTGAGCGGGAGCAGGGGGAGGCCGGCGGAGGCCGCGGGGTGTGGAGGCTGCGGGGGCTGCACAGACCCTTCAGGACGGGAGCGCTGGGTGTCAGCACCGAGCCAGCCCCGGAGCCGGCGCAAAGCTGCCGGAGCATCTCCTCCGATCGCTTCATGACAAATAAAGGGATTAAACCCCCGGCATCGCTCCTGCGTCCCTGTTTTCCCCATTCCCTCGAGTTGCTGCAGGAGGGGGTCTGGGGTGCTGGCCGTGGCCACAGTGCAATCAATCCCGTATTCCCCAGCTCTGCAGCTTGGGTCCCTTTGGGGGGACACCCTGCACTGGGGTACTGGGGAAAGATTTTATTTCATTTTTTTTTTAAAAAGTACCACCAGCATCACTCATTGTCTGAGCCAGCCCTGGAACAAACGGCAATTGTGACACTGGGACTGCCATTCCACAGGACTGGGAACCACCAGGGTTTTTTTCTGGGTGTTGGAGAAAATCCCCCTCTGCTAAGACGCTTGGACATCCCCTTGGCAGCCTGTCCCCGCCACCGGGATTGTCTCCTCCTGGGGGACACAGCCTAGATCCCATCCCAGTCCATGGGCTGCCAGATGTGGTGACCCCCCCGGTTCTGGTCGGAGCCATCAGCCCCCGACAGACCCCGGCCTAGGATCCGGGCTGTGTCCTGCCAAGCTCTGCCTGGGGCACAGCCCTCCTCCTGCTCCCCACGGGCTCATCCCATGGCCAGAGCAGCGGAATCCAGGCCTGGCTCCCGCTGGCATTATAAATAGCCGGGACTCGGGGGGGAGCTGGGCTGCCTGGGATGGGGGTGCCTGGGTGTGGTGAATCCCAGCGGGCGCTGATCGGGGGGACCCGCGGGGTGCAGGGCTGGGGGTGGGAGGGCTCGGTGCTGCCGTGGCTCTGTCCACCCCGGGACGAGCAAAGAGTTCTGCAGAGAACGCCCGGGGGAGGGACGGGGCTGCGTGTGCGACTGTGTGTGAGTGTGTGAGAGTGTGTGTGAGAGAGAGAAAGACATTTATAGATCACGTGTGAAACTTGATCTCCCCGCAGTGGACCCAGAGGAAAGAAAAAAGATAGAAGTATTGTTTTTAAACAGATTTTTTCCTTTGTTTTTCTTTTTTTTTTTTTTCCCTCTCCCCTCTCCCCCTGCGAGGGCTGGCGATAAAAGGCCGGGGCGGCCAGCTCCGGCTCAGAGGGAGGAAATGCCGAAATCGCCGCGGTCGGACGGGGCGGCGAGCGCCCACTGAGCCACCCCGGCTCGGAGCAAGCTGCCGGAGCATCCCCCGCCGCGGCANNCAGCGCGCTGCTGCAGCGGGACTCGCCCGCCGGCACCGCCGGGCACGGGGCTGCGCAGCGCCTGCGGCACCTGGAGAGGATCCTGGAGAACAGCACCCAATGGCTGCTGAAGGTACGGTGGAGGATGTGGGGGGACAAGCAGCGGGGTGTGTGGGCAGGGATCTGTGTCCGGCACCCACTCACGCAGCGTGCCTGTGGCACAGCTTGGGCACTGGGGCCTGTGCCCACCTGAGCATCCAGGTTGGCTTTTCCCTGCAGGGGTGCAGCTGGCACCAAGCACTGTCTGCGTGCCGCGGGTTCTGCGGGTGCTGCAGCTCACGGGTGCTGCAGATCACTCCCCCAGAGCACTCCCCATAGAGGCTGTATTCCCTGTCCATCCTTGCCATAGGGCTCCTCATGGTCCTGGCTGGGTTAGCCGTGCCAACATCCCTTGGGAATCAGCATTCCAAGTTCTGGGCGAGGAGACTGGGAAGGGGTTTGGCCAGCGGTAGGGAGAGGGTCACAAGGGCAGGGGCCACCGAAATCTCTCCAGCTTCATCATTTTCCCTCCTACAGGCTTTGCAAAAGCTCCCAGCACTTGGTGAGACTTTGTGTGGGACCCATGGCTCCTTGTGGCCTGTGGGTGGTGCACGGTGGGAGCAGTGGGGTGGCACACCAGAGGGGCTGTGTACCCACAGTGCTGCCACCCCCAGCCCCCGCTGGCTCGCCTCGTCCCCAATGCCTGAGGCAGGAAGCAGCATTTCCTTCCTGGAGCCCCCAGCAGCTGAGTGCGGCCGCCTGCGTCAGACCCAGGAATAGCTCATCCCAAGGGACACATCCCTGGGGGCCCTGAACCCCACAGCCCTGCCAGGAACACTGGGTACCTGCACTGCTAAGAGGGGAAGCAGCTTGTCCCCAGCTGTCACTGACCCAGCAGAGCCACATGTGTGTCCTGTGCTGTCCCCCCAGGCTGCAGTGGGACCTGTGAGCCTCTGCACTCCCATTTCCTGGGTGATGTCCCCGAGCCCCTGCAGCACTCAGGGATCAGGATGGGGCCAACACACTGAGTGGGGGTCCTGGGGATGGCTTATGCCAGCCATGCTGCTTGGGTAGCCAGCCTGGCTGTGGGGGACAGTGCAGGCAGCAGGGACGTGCAGGACGTTCTTCCTTGTCCCCTCAGCCATCCTAGAGAACAAATTCCTCAAGAGCTGGGAAAACACTGAACCGTGGCTCTGCTGGAAGCCAGCCCAGAGTGTTGCAGAGGGGTCAGCAGGGCCAGTGACAACCTGGCTGGTGGCACCAAATCTCTATCACTGTGGAACCTGCTGGGTCTGCTGGGTCCTGCACACAGGTCCTGGGGTCCCTGTGCCCTGGGGTCCCTGTGTCCTCACCTCTCTGCCTTGGTGTCCCTGTGCTCCCATGTCTTTGTGCCCTGTGTGCCCAGGCCAGCTCCTGGGATGAGGGCAGCCTTTGTATGGCCAAGAAAGGCAGGGACCAAGGTCCCACCACAGGTGCACATGGCCCTGTCCAGAGCAAACAGCCACAGGCAAAGTGGGACTGCACATCTGGGCAGCTGTGGGCAGCAATGCCCCTCACCACAGCCCCAAGGAGCACAAGGCAGTGGGGCACTGGGCAGCCAGTGCCCCATTCCTTCCCCATCCTGTTCTATCCATCCCATCACAACAATCCCACCTCATCCCATCCCGCCCCATCCTGCAGCATGGCTCTCTCCTTTTAGAGGCAGCTTGCAGCTATGCTTTCTGCTGTTGTTCCTTAGCTTCCCAAATTTCAGCAGAGCTGCCCAAGAGCGCTTGTTTTGGTCAGACTCCAGCCCTGAACAAACAAACGAGGGCTCAAAAGAGGCATTGGGTTCAGAGACAGATCATAAACAACGTTGCATCCCCGTCTGCTCTGCCCTGGCATGGGGAGCCCTGCAGGGTGCTGAGAAATTGGGAGATCTGGTACCCAGCAGGTTCCCCAGGTCCCCTCAGGCATCTCCAGCACCAGCTTCCCCCAGGACCTTCATCCATGGCACTGGGGGCTGGCCCACCCTCCCCACTCAGCACCCCCGGGTGGGACATGGCCAGGACCCAGCACACCAGGACACTTTGGCCACTTCTGTCCCAGGAAGAATTAATTTTAGTTCAAACACAAACACTTGATGGTGCCTCTGGGTCTGGGGGGGTACTTGGGGTGGGATGGGGTCTCCAGTGAGGCAGTGGCATTTTGGCAGCTCTGAGGTGCCTGAGGCACAGGGGCTGATGCTGCTCACCCTGGCATGAGTGCAGCCGTGTGGGGAGCAGGTGAAGGGATCCCACCCACCTGTGACTCAAGGATTCCCGAGCCAGTGCTTGTGAAATGTTTAGAAATGCCAGGGCGGGACAGGAACTGGGGCATAGGGGAGGGATGTGGCTTTGAGAGGGCAGCACAGGATGATCCAGCTGTGGGCAATGGGATCCCAGCATGGGGACAGCGAGTGGCTGAGCTTCCTCCTGTTCCACAGTGATGTTTTGGGGTGACCAAAACAGCACCACAACTTTTCCCACAGCAGCTCTGCCCTTATGGTGCAGAAATGAGTCTCTGAGACCAGGAGAGCCCAGCTCACATCAGCACCCATGAGATGAAGGAGGGGGATCCCAGATTCCCTGTCCTTGGCACAGAGTCTGTCCCACTTGTGTCCCCTATGCCAGACATGCCTGGGGACACTGTACCCCACTCCAGCTCCCAGGGAGCTGCTGGGGCTGGGATCCAGGGCTCCATCTCCAGGGCTTCAGCCTTCCCCGTGCCAGCTTGACCTTTTCCATGGGTATGTTCTGCCCTCAGCTCACAGATATGTTTATTTAAAAAAAAAAAAAAAAAAAAAGCAGCAAGATTGAGAGGGAGAAAAGGCCTCCCCAAGCCCTGTGAAGCAACAAGATTAACGACGTGGTTAAAGGGAAACTCTCCAGCAATCCCTCAGCTCAGGGAAATGTTTTCCAGACGCGGCTTTCCGACCTTTCCCTGCTTCCTCCCTGAGAGCACGTTCCTGCGAGGGAGAATCCCCAGGGAAACGGGTGCAGGCAATGCTGGTTGGGATGGTCAGCCCTGGGACCTTCCTGCCTCACGACCCTCCTGCCCCACATGGATGCTCACAGTGGGGTGATGGTTTTGCCACTGCCTGGTGCAGAGGAGGAGGGAACAGTGAGATTTCCTCATGCCAAACAAGTGCAGAGCCCTGTGCCCTGGCCCCACTCCCACGCTGAGTATCTCAACACTGCTGCCTGCCATGCTGCTGAACATCCTGGTATTCCATGATGCCAAACATCCCAGCACTGCTGCCTGCCTGCCACAGTGCCGAGCATCCCAGCACCACTGCATTCCCACCACGGTGCAGAACATCCCGGCACCACTGCATTCCCACCACGGTGCAGAACATCCCAGCACCACTGCATTCCCACCACGGTGCAGAACATCCCAGCACCACTGCATTCCCACCACGGTGCAGAACATCCCAGCACCACTGCATTCCCACCACGGTGCAGAACATCCCAGCACCACTGCATTCCCACCACGGTGCAGAACATCCCAGCGCCACTGCATTCCCACCACGGTGCAGAACATCCCAGCGCCACTGCATTCCCACCACGGTGCAGAACATCCCAGCGCCACTGCCTGCTTTCCACACTGCCCAGAGAGCAGCATCCCAACCCTGCTGATTCTTGTCCACAACCCCACAAGATGCAGGGGGATGTGGGGCTCTGCCTGCACCGCAGGGAGCGGGATCTGGGGATGCAGGGAAGCAGCATCTGTGGGATGCAGGGAGCAGGGCAGCCCCCAGCCCTCCTGCTCTCAGGGGCTGCTTTCCCAGCGTGGGCGGCAGCGCGGCCCCTTCCGCTCCCCGTGGCCCCCGCCGAGGGACCGTGCCCCCCCCGAGGCCATCGCCCTGGGGAGGGGCTGAATGGGAACCTCATGGCGGGGCTGCCAGAAATAGCAAAGCCTTTGGGAAAGGCGGCTCCCCCGCGGGCTGGGAAAGCGGAAGCGCCATCTCAGCTGTGTCCGAGCTGTGTCCGAGCTGTGTCCGAGCTGTGTTCGCAGCCAGCTTCTTCCCAGCCCCGAGCACTTCCACGCGGTGGAGCAGCTCCGGGTGCCGGACACCCACCTTGTCCCCTCACCCTCCGTATCCCCGTGGTTGGGGGCTGGCAGCTGATGCCCATGCCGGTGCCAGCCTCTCCCTGCCTGGCTGCTCGGCACGGGCAACCCTGGCTGGGCATCAGCCCCAGCTCGCCAGCACACCTGGGCACACAGAAGCCCATGCCAGGCCCCAGCTGGTACCACAGCCCAGGAATCTTGGCAGCCGGTGCCTGAGGAGCCTCCCCTGCAGCAGCTCAGCTCGCTCTGTCCTCTGATAAGGGGCCCGAGGTGGGTCAAGCCTTGTGGAGAGACACGGGGCTGTGCCCAGCGGTGCCAGGCTCAGCTGGGATGCTGAGATAGAACTCTAAGAGGTGCCCAAATGAGCCCTGCACCCTCACTTCCCTGCACAGCTGGAGAGCTACATCCAGAGCAGCGTGAAGCCGGAGATGGCGGAGCTGCAGCAGACGGCAGTGCAGAACCAGACCGCCACCATGCTGGAGATCGGCAGCTCCCTCCTGAACCGCAGCGCCGAGCAGAGCCGCAAGCTCACGGACGTGGAGGCGCAGGTACGGCACCGTGTCCCCCCGTCCCCGCCACCCTGAGACTCTGCACGGTTTGTCTGCAGATAAAAGCGATGCCCTGAGGGTTTACAGCCCGCGGGGTTTAACGCAGCAGTGGTGGAAGAGCCGGGGCTGTGTGCCAGGGACCCGCCAGCCCGGTGACACCGCGGGAGTGGCGCGGCTCTGGCTGCTGATGCCAAGACTCCCCTCTGCTCCCGAGGCAGGTGCTGAATCAGACGTGGCGCATCGAGATGCAGCTCCAGGAGAATTCCCTGTCCACCACCAAGCTGGAGAAGCAGCTGCTGCTGCAGACCAATGAGATCCACAAGCTGCAGAACAGAAACAAGTAGGGGCTGGGGCGGCTCAGGGACCCCCACAGCCCTCGGAGCCCGCAGGGAGGCTGGTCTCTCCCACCTCACTCTGCGCTTTGAGGGGGCTTGAACCCCTCCAGGTGCTGGCTGTGGTCCCTAGGGGCTTGCACAGCCCCAGCACGGCCACTGGGCTTTGGGTTCCCCTGGCTGGGCACATCCCAGAAGTGAGGGTACAATGCAGGGGGTGCAGCAGGGGATGGGGACAGCAATGGGTCCCTGCAGACACGCTGGGACCGCTCTGCCACCCCATCACCGCTGCATCCCACTCCCAGCATCCTGGAGGGGCGGGTGCTGGAGATGGAAACGAAGCAGCAGGCGGAGCTGGCGGGGGCCCACTCCGAGAAGGAGAAGCTGCAGCGGCTGCTGAGCCGGCAGAGCGGCACCATCGAGGAGATGGAAAAGACGCTGCTGGCTGCCAGTGCCAACACCAGCCTGCTCCAGCGCCAGCAGCTCCAGCTCCTGCAGTCTGTCCAGAGCCTGGTGCGCCTCGTCTCCCAGGGCAGAGGTGAGCGGGGTGTGCGGGCAGAGTGGGGGCGCTGGGAAAGCTCCTTGTCCTCCCAGGAGCGTGCCAGGGTGCCCCCTGTGGTCTGCTCAGCTTGAGTGACTTCACCTCAAAAATCATAGAATCATTCAATGGTACAATGGTTGGGTTGGAAGGGATCTTAAAGCTCATCTTATTCCAACACCCTGCCATGGACAGGAGCACCTCCCACTAGAAAATGATCCACTCACTGCAACCAAGGAGCAGCTTGGAGCCCCGAGGGGTGGGTCCATAGCCTGATGCCATTCCCAGCCATGGCAAACCCCCAGGGTTAGGCTGGCAGCAGCCCTGGTGGCACAGAAGATAAAAATATAATCTGTGAGCACAAAGGCATCCAAAGGGAGAGGGAAGAGCAGCAAAACCAGGCAGGGCTGCAGGGCCATCACGGTTTCTGCCTTCTCACTGTCCCCTCTGCCACAGCCACGTCACCTGGGCAGGAGCAGCAATTCCAGGACTGTGCCGAGGTGCGCCGGGCGGGCATCCATGCCAGTGGCATCTACACCCTGCACATTGCCAACCTCAGCGAGCCCAAAAAGGTGAGCACAGTCCAGAGGGGCTTCCCTGCTGCACCCCAGAGTGCTGCACACCCAGTGCACACCAGCCCTACACCAGATCCCTGTTGCTTGGCACATCCCAGGGCAGTTTCCCCACCCCATCCAGCCTTGGGGGCTGCACAGGGTGAAGGCAGCACCCACAGGATGAAAGCAGGGCTGGCACAGCCTTTCAAATGGGGGCATAAAATTGATTTTAGGCACCCTGACCTATAAGCACTAGACCCCAGCCCCTGCCCATGGCCATAGAGGGAGGAGAGACCCCTCAGGCAGGCACTGGGCACAGCTCACCCTCACCAGCCCCTCAGCTCCAGCACCCACAGAGCACCCACTGAGCTGCCCAGCCTGGCAGGGATGCAGCTGGACACCCCTCCCAGCCACCCCCAGGCTGTCCCTCACTCCCCTTGTGAAGTAGTGACCGGGCCTTTTGGGGGTCTTTTCTGGCTAGCTCCAAACCCCCTAATGCTCCACTGCTTCAAGGACAGAAATAAGAGACTGGAGGTGCTCTTTGTCCTTCCCTTTATTTCCTCGCAGAGGCACCACCTGGCAGCCCAGGTGGTGAGCTGGCAGGAGGAAGGGAGAGAGGGAAAAAAGAGGGTGTGCCCCCTGAACGCAGGGGGTTTTGAAACCTTGGAAAGGGGGCTGGAGGAAGAGATTACAGGCAATGGGTACAGGGGAGGGGAGGGGTGAGGGGAGGAGATAACCTAGGAGAGACCACCACCACCAGCAGGACTGGGGAGAGATGTGTGTGAGGAAACCTTGTGATAATAGAGGGAAACACAAACATATTATTCAGTGCAAAATCCCAATCACCCAGTGCAAAAACAACAACTAAATAAAGTATTTAGTACAACACTACACCCTTGCAGGCATACTGTGACATGGAGACGGATCGAGGGGGCTGGACCATCATCCAGCTTCGTGCCAACGGCAGCCTCAGCTTCCAGAGGGGCTGGAGGGAGTACAGGCAGGTGTGTGCCTGACCGGGGAGGGGGACACCCTGGGGACACCCCTGGCACCCTGAACTCACCCGCCCTGCTGCTCCACAGGGCTTTGGGGACGCGGCGGGGGAGCACTGGCTGGGGAATGAGGCCGTGCACCTGCTGACCAGCCGGGGGCCCTACGCCCTGCGGGTGGAGCTGCAGGACTGGGAGGGCGGCCAGGTGTACGCCCACTACCGGAGATTCCAGCTGGGGAGCGAGCGGCAGTTTTACAGGTAGGGGAGTGGCACTGTGGGAACAGCCACCCAGCACTGCCCATCTCTGACTGTCCCCAAGCCCCGTGGGCAGCAGTGGCCAGGGGGAAGGGCTGGGTGTGCACCCCAGGGAGGTGCAGGATCACCTGGGGCTTCACTGGGTTGTCCTGGTGTAGTTATGGTGCCAGGTGCCAGGCACATTGCTGTGACACTTTCATCTCTCTCCGGGCTTCTGAGAAGTAGATTTTTAATGTATAGAATTGCATCAAGGCAGTGGGATTTGCCATTCCAGTGGGAGCAACTTGGGCCTTTGCACTGAGGCTCTTTGTGTGGGCAAGGGAGGTGACACAGCTGTGGCCACCAGGCGTTCCCAAGGGTGTTGGGCATCCCCAGGCTGTCCATGTCCAAGGAGGGATGCTGTGCTCCTAATGCTCAGCTTGCCATGACCGTGTCCTCCTGGCCATGGGCAGGAGGGTGGAAACCAGCTGGGGCCTTCACTGCTGGGCTGGAGGTGGAACCAGACCCAACATCCCCTGCACCATCCACCCCGTGCATGCACCGAGCTGAGCCCCAGCAAGAGGATCAGAGGAGACTTGGGGGTCCTCTCTGCCCCAGCATACCACCACCCCCCCTCTTGGGGGCCAAGCTGGAACTGAGGATCTCTGTCCACATCCCTCTGTGCTGTGTCCAGCTCATGGCAGCCCCTGAGCAGTGCTGGGGGCTCTGTGACCCCCCCAGCAGCTGGCAGTGACAGTGGCTGTGTCCTGCTGGGCACAGGCTGTCGCTGCAGGACTACAGTGGCACGGCTGGGCATCAGAGTGGCCTGGCACTGCAGGGCACCCAGTTCAGCACCCGTGACTCCGACAATGACAACTGTCTCTGCAAGTGTGCCCAGATGCTCTCGGGAGGTGAGTGGAGCAGGGGGACACCCGCGGGTGCCAGCCTGCGGTGCCACCTCCCCGCCCTTCTCCCTTCCCACAGGGTGGTGGTTCGATGCCTGTGGCCTCTCCAACCTGAATGGCATCTACTACCCGGCCCGGAACAACATCCGCAAGCTCAACGGCATCCGCTGGCACCACTTCCAGGGGCCCAGCTACTCCCTAAAGGGCACCCGCATGATGATCCGACCCAGCAGCTTCTGACGTGCCCGCGGCAGTGCCAGCTCTGGGAGAGAAGTCCGGGACAAGGGATGGTTGGGGGCAGCTGAGATGCCCCAGCTGCTGCAGGGAGCCTTTGCCATGAGTTGTATTTTTCACTCTCGTTTATCCCATTTTTCAGAAGTCTGCAGTGTCACCACGGCCATGCTGGAGGAGCCGTGGGCAGGGGTGAAGGGCGCTGCAGGAGCTGGAGCTGCAGGAGCTGGAGTGGGACAAAGCCAGACCTGCCAAAGTGGAAACCCCTGATCTCACCTCAGCTTCTCTCCCCAGATTTCTGCTGGGCCTCAGGGTTTAGTCTTGGGGACAGGGCTCCAAGACCCTCCCCCAGTGATGGGGCTCTGAGAACCCCTGGGACCATGTGCATTCAGAGGGACCCCAGACATGATGGAGGCTTTGCCTTTTCACTGGTTTTGGATATTGTAAATCCCCCACCATCCCTCTTTCCTGCAGGATTAGAGGAGCTGGGTGGGACAGGAATCCTGATAAGCATGGGGGCTGGTGGTGTCCCTCCTACCCCTTTCATCCAGACACAGCCATGCAGAGGGCCACAGGCTGTCCCCTTCCAAGCATGGCCTGAGCTGGCTGACAGGCACTGCTCCTCACGGGATGGAGCTGGGTTTCTCCAGCTCTCAGAGAGGACAGGAAGAGCAGGGGGTGTCCTTGGGGACCTTCATGGGGACCAGTTCAGGGATGGCCAGTGGCCCAGTTCTGGAAGGCACTTGCTGGAGCAGACACTGCACTGGCAGGGGCTGGCAGGGCCCCAGGATTGGCAGAAAGGGGCTGGGGGTCGTGGGTGAGGAGGGGGCTGTGGATTACAGGGCTGGGAGGGGGAGGTGGTGGGTGCTGGCACCGACACCGGCTGTGCACACAGCAGCAGGGGGGGGCTCCTGCTGCCTGCCCTCATCACTGTCCCGAGGCACCCGCTAATTAACGCTGATTAAAGCACGTGACGTTGTTGGCGCTTCCAGAAGATGCTCATCAGTGGGGAATAATTAAAAAATGGAAAACACGGGGGGCGGTGCTGCCGGTTTTCCTTCTGTCCTGGCTGCCTGCCTGCACCTCCTGCCTGCACATGGGGCACCCATGGGGAATCCCAGCACAGAGGGTGAGGGTGATGGACATTTCCCCGGCTGTCCCTCCTCCCTGGAAATAACTGATGGCCTCAGCTGCGCTCCCTGCGAAACCGGAGCCACCGGGAAGCAGCTGCCAGGGAAAGTGATAGGGAGTGTGGGGCTGTCCTGCTGTCCCCAGCAGGGACATGACACGGGGGGGCATGCTGGGGGGGACACGTGTGTCTGGACGTGTCTGTGCCGTGGTTTCACGCTGGCAGTCCCATGGGTGGGGGTCAGATGGAGACTCCTGCTTGGGGAACAAGGCTGCTGTGTGTGCACATTGAAATACTGCTCACAAACACATGTGGACACACAGACATCCTGCGTGCACAGGATCATGCACACATGAGCACACAGGGCTTTGGATGGCCGTGTCAGGGCCCATTCATTCAGGGCAAGGGACACCAGAGCCACACCAAGGACTGGCAGCACCTGAGGGACATGTGGCTGCTCAGCCCTTGCTTGGCTGGGGACTGGTGGGCTCCCCCCCTTCTCCTCAGCAATAGAAACAAATTTAGACCAAGCTCTGGGACACACCACGCTGAGGAATCCGGCAGCACAGCCGGTCCCAGCCACCACTGAGGATCTGGTTCCCTCAGAGATTTCCCCAAGGGCAAAGCCTGTCCCCAGGCGAGTGCCCAGGGCTCCTGTCATCCCCTGGTTTCCGGGGTGTTTTCCTTGGGGAGGCACCCAGTGCCCCATGTGCCATCATTAAGGATCCCCTGGGTGTGCGTGTCCTCCCCAGAGCACTTCACCAGCCTGACTCACAGCCAGATGCCATCCTCGTGTCCTGTCACCACGTCCTGACACCACATCCTGCCCTCCACATTCCCAGCAGCTGGACCTTACACTAACCCAGCAGGAGTCAGATGGATCCTGCACCCTAAGGAGGGGATCTGTGGACACACAAGAGTGCAGAAATCAAGCTGGGGTGGTAAATTCTTATTTATGACAGCTTTTCTGGGGACCCTAAGAGCTGGATGGAAGCCCCAGTCAAGGGGCCCGTGGTGCTGCCTTGGCCAGCAGCTGCTGGGAGGCTGCCACTGAAGGGAGGCAGAGGCAGGCCCAGGGTTCAGGTGAGGTCCCTGGGTGCAGGTGCTTGCTGGTGGCTTTGATGTCACCTTCCCCAGCAGACAGCCACCTGCCTGCAGGGGACACATCAGGAGCATGGGGACCGCAGGGCACAGGTGGCACCGAGAGCGGCGGTGCCACGCGCGGCTGCCCTGGGAGAACACGCGGGCGTTTTTCATCTTCAAAGCTCCCTGCGCCAGCTTTCATCCCGGCCCACCTGGGAGGTCTCTGCTCTTGCCGCCCCCATCTCCCAGTCAGTTCTTGGAGAGCCAGGACCTGGCCAAGCTTTGCAGGAGGGAGGGAAGGAGGCAGGGGAGGGTGCGTGGCGCAGAGGGGAATCCCAGCAGCTGGGGCTCTGCCGGGACCTGCCAGGCCCAGCCGCCGCCCTGCCGTGCCCCGCGCTGGCACGCTGCAGTGTGGAACCCACGATTCCCTTCCAGCACCCACGGCCCTGCAGAGCTACAGGCACCCCCAGAGTCCCTCTGTGCCATCCCAACCTCCACCGCCCCAAGAGACAGCACACAGCCTCCAAAACACAGGCATTTAATAAAACTGGCTGCATTATAATTATTATTATTATTATTTACAGATCAAACATAAGGAATAGAGTAGAAAAGAGGAATTGTTGTCTTCATAAATACCAGGCCCAGCATGGTGGGGGTTTCTTGCCCACTGGCAGCCGGGGAGGGGAACACAGGCACCTGCAGACACTCACACACACAGACACACAGCCCTGGGCAGCTTGAAGCAAGGGGTCAGGTTTCCCCCTCACCCCTCAAAGCACCAGGCTTTTTTTCAGCAATGAGATGGGACCACCAAGATGTGGCCACCACCCCAGGCAGTGGGACCCCTTCTGTGGAGGCTGCAAGGAAGCAGCTCCTTCACCAGTGCAGCGTCCCTGCTCTGTGCAGGGGGGACCCAGCCCCTTGCACCCCACCCCGGGGCGCTGGTGAGGAGCAGGACAGGCAGGAGCTGCCAGCAGTGCAGGCAGGGCAGCCACACATGAGGCCCTGTGGGTGTTGAGGACCAGCCACACACCCGGGGACACGTGTCCCCTGCCTTCCCACGGGCTGGCAGGGACCTGGCTCTCCAGTGCTGGCACAGGGGTCAGACCACGGATCCCTGGCCAGTGATGCCGTGGCACCGTGGGGCTGAGTTCAAGGGTCCTGTCACCGCCAAGAGGCCGCTGCTCCTCCCAGGGCACGGCCAGCGCTTTGTCCCCATCCAGCGTTGCCCGCTTACGAGCAACCCATCCCCGGTGCCCACCACGGCACTGCTACACATCGGAGACCTGCTGGGGCTCCCTGGCCTGGCGCAGCCCGTAGAGCCACTTGATGACGCGGGCGTTGCGCTCGATGATGGAGATGCCGTAGGGCACGCGCTCCGCCGGCCGCCCCTCCGGCGTGGCGGCGCTGGGTGGCGAGCGGCCACCCTCCGAGCTGGCCGTGCTCACGCTGTGGAACTTGAGGGACACGATGTCAGAGCTGGCGCGGGCGAAGCGCTCGGCCCCCATGTCCTGCATCTCCTCGGGGTCAAGGCCGCAGTAGTTGAAGAAGCGCTCCAGGTCGGCCGTGGCCCGCGAGAGGCGATCGCTCAGGTCCGACTTGGAGCGGTGCAGCAGCGGCTGCCGGCGGGCGCTCTCGGGGCGGCCGGGTGAGCTCCGGGACGGGGTCACGGGCAGCCCACCCGGGATGGGGGATGCAGGCAGCGGTGTCACTGGGCTCCGCGGAGCTCCACAGGGACGGACGTCCACCCTCCGCACGGCCACGCTGCCGGGGGCCTTGGTGGTGGCCGGGCTCGCCGGTGGCTTGACAGCCCCGTCCACTGCTGGCGCCTCCACCCGCCACCTGCACTCCCTGCCCAGTGGGCTCTCCGCCTTAGGGAAGGGGCTGTCACAGAGGTTGATGAGGTTGTTGAGGATCTCCAGATCAAGGGAAGTCTTCGGGCTGGCAGCATCGGCGCGGCGTGGCCCCGGGGGTGCCCTGCGGCTGGGGGTGAGCACGGCCCGGCGCACCCCGGGGGTGAAGAGGGGCTGCTTGAGCAGCAGTGGCTTCACCGGCTCCTGCTTGGTGCTGGCGACCTTCTGGCTCTTCACGTACTTGGCCTTGTCGGCCTCCAACCTCTCCACTGCGCTGGGCTTCCCGGCCCCCGGCTCGGCGTGCCGGCGGAAATACGCGGGCCCTTTGCGGAGGATACGGACGGGCATGGCCGAGGTGAAAGGCGCCGTCACCGTCACCGTCACCCCCTTCATGGTGTCACCGGCTTGCAGCGCCTCGACGGGCATCCTCCGTGCCGGCACCGGGACACGGGCGAGCGGCCGCCACGGGCAGCGAGGGGCTCAGGTGCGATCGGCTGCGAAGAGGGGCCGGAGTGAGAGCGGGGCCGGAGTGAGAGCGGCGGCGATGCTGCCCCTGCCCGCGCCCCGGCCCCACGGCAGACAAAGGCAGCCCAGGCTGTGAGGTACCGCGCTCGCTGCGCCCCCGGCTCCGGGCTGCCTATTTGAAGGCGGTCACCACGCCTCCGCCGCCGCCGAGCCTCCCCGACAAGTCCCCCGGCCAATCCGCGCCGCACGCCTGCTTCAAACCGCACCGGGGCCAATGGCGCCGGCGGGGAGGGCGCCCCGGTCCCGGCGAGGGGCACCCTGGGGAGAGAGCGGGGGCGGAGAGAGCCAAGCACCCCTCACTGATGCTCTGCCCAAGTCGCGGGGGCCGGGGGTGCATCGCCCGCATCAAGGGGTGCATTGCGTGTGCCCATCGTCCGTGCTCAGGGGTGCACTGCCCACATCCAGGAGGGCATTTCCTTCATCCACGCGTGCATCGTCCACTCCCAGGGGAGCGCTGATTGCTCCCAGGGGTGCCTCGTCTACATCGTTCCATCACCCATGCCCAGGGGTGCATTGCCTGCTCCCAGGCGTGCATCCCCCATGCCCAGGGTTCCGTCACCCGCCACCCTGCCGGGCTGGTGGATTCGGTGCTCCACTCCCTCTGCTGTTCCCTCAGCTCTCGCAAGCTCCGGGGCTGCTCCCAGGCTCCCTGCTCTATCCTGGAGCTCCTTGGAAAGTAAGTGTAACACGGGGGTTTCCACTCGTGCTTCCCCGGCCGCGGTGAGCTCGGGGCAGCGCGAGGCCCTGTGCACCCCGTGTCCTTGGGTCCCTGCCAACCCCAACAAGCGCAGCCGCCACAACGGTCGCGCAGAGGCACCAGCCCGCCCACAGCGAAAAGGGGGGGGGGAGGGCACCCAAACCAGCCCCACACCCTTCTGCAGCCCCCTGACCAGAGCTGAACACACCCAGAGTAGCCCCAATACCCAGAGAGGCTCAGCAGTGGCAGGGCACTGCTGGGGTCAGACCCCCTCCCCCATCCCCTTTCCCAAGCTGCTCTGAAATTCCTCCTAAGAGTCCCGATTTGGGGCACTGATGAGCCCGAGGATGTGACAGCAAGCCCCAGCACTCACCAGGTGCAGTGGTGGGCAGGGCAGGGCCGGTGTGCTGTGGCCTCACTCGCTCCCGTGACAGCCCCGAGCAGGCAGCTGCCACCGTCACCCGCTCACCTGCGCGCACAAACTTCCTGGGAGCAGCCCAGCGCCTGTCCCAGCACTGACCGCCGGCGGCAGGAGCCAGCCCTGGCACCCACAGCCCCGCCGAGCCGTGGCTGAGCCGTGGCTGCACCCCCTACCAGCCCACGGGTGCCAGATTCCCCAGAATCTGGACCCCTGCAGGATCCCTGTACAGCTCACGGTGCATCCCCCTGACAAGCTGTGACAGACGAGTGGCCATGGGGGAGGCTGGCTGCCCCTCTCCCCGTCCTCGTCCCCTGCCTGGGGGGACATGCTGCCTCCTGACCTGGAAAATGTCTGTAGGGGGGCGGCCAGGCGTGGCGACAGCTGGGAACGGTCCCAGCACCGGCACAGATCCTCCTGCCTCCTCCCCGGGGCAGCTTTCTGCACCCCTCTGCCCGACCCCTCGGGTCCAGTGCTGCCCAGCCCCTGTGCCCATGGCCAGCTTCAGTGCCCTTGTACCCGTGCCCAGCACAGGGAGGGCTCCCCGGTTCAGCACAGGGGTGCAGAAGTGTCCCCCAGGCAAGGCAAAGCAGGAAAATGTCCCCATGTCAGGCAGCGGAGCTCAGCCTTGTACCAGACACTCGGCCAAGCCAGAGAGGAGAAGGCTGTGAAGTGCAGGGACGAGGACACGGGAGCCCTGGCACAGCCACCAGTGGCCAGCACGGGGTCCCCCCCAGCACGGACAGCCCGGCCGGGCACAACCTGCTGCTCCACATTCCTGCAGTGCTGAGCCACTGCGCTGGCACGGCCACACCGAGCCAAGCTGAGCCAAGCTGAGCCGAGCGGAGCCGCCCTCCGAACAGCCCCAAAAACACGGCAACGTTATCCCATGCCCCAAACCCAGCTGGAGTGCAGGGATCTGAGCTCTGGGCATTGCCCAGTGTGGCCCCAGCTCCTCTCCCTCCTGGGGTGGGCAGTCCAGCCAGGCTCACATGTCACACCAGGTCACCTCCCGCCTGGAGGAGCTGCTCCAGAGGTTCACAGCTGTGACCCCTTCACCGGCTCACCCAGCCCCACTCTGCTGGCACCGGAGCAGCACGGGACCAGCACCACCTCTGCCACTCACCTGGACTGGCCCTGCGGCGTGGGCTCCTCCTCGGCACGGATCAGCTGCCACACTTCTTCTCCCTGCTCTCTTTCCGAGGGTGTCCCGATGGTGTCCCGATGGTGTCCTGATGTCCCCACCCTCCTGCTCCCCAGCCACGTCCTCCCCGTGTCCCCGTGGGATGGCAGCTGGAGGGTGCTGGAGCGGTTCTGCATGCGGCGGCTGCGGCTGAGTCAGCGCCGGGCGAGGACGCCCTCCGAGGCAAATCAGCGCTCGCATGGGATGGAAAGCACAGGGCATTCCTCCATGCCAGGCTGCGTCACGCAGAGCGCCGGTGCCCAGTGACGTCCCAGCTGCCGGTTCAGCCTGGGCAGCCTGGATGCACACACGGCCCGAGGTGCTCGCAGTGACAAATCCAAAACGCTTCTGGAACGTCACTGCTCGCTCTGGGCAGAGGGTCCTGGTGCTGGGTTAGGGCTTCAGGGACACAGGGGAAATTCCCAGCTTTGCTGTGGGCACCCAGATTCCCTCAGATCACTGGTATGGTCAGTTGGCAGGGCCTGCTCTGATTTGGAAGTCTCGTCTTGTTTCCTCACTCGCCCAGCAGCAATAAACTCCAAAACATAAGAAAATAAACTGGATAGCAGGAAGGGAGGTGATAGACTGGAACAGGGTCACCAAGCCTGCAGCCACCTGGACTTGCTGGCCTGAACCCAGCCCCAGGGTGGCTCCTGCCCAATGGTACAGGCATCTCCGTTCAGCTCTGCACGGAGGGAAGGAGCTTTTTTGCTCATGCTGTGGAGCTCAGTCACAGCCCTGCATTGTTCAAACAGCTCCGGGAGAAAGACAAGGAGCTGGTGGAGGGAGAAGGGCCAAGGGAAGCGCACAGTCTGGGAGCCAGAGGGCTGCCCTGAGCCCGGGTTCGCACAACGGGCTCAGCTAGAAAATCCCAGCTGGTAGGCGAGGGCAGAGCCCGCAGGAGGCTGCCGGAGCTGCTCGGGCACGTCCGGCCCGTTGGAGCGGGGCGTTGCATCCAGGCAGCGCCCCAAGCCTCGCCCTCCCCGGGAGCATCCCGGGACATGCCCCGGGAGGGCAGCCTCCTGCAGGAATGCTCCCCCAGCACCCGGTGCAGCATCCCCACCGCCGCCCCAGGAACGCGTGCACGGTGTTTGTGAACAGAGGGACAACGAGGCGCTGGCAGTGCCTTTGCTCTCACCTTCCTCAGACAGCCTCCTGCCACTGCCAGGACCTCCTGCATGCTAAATTAAGCTGCCAACGAGCAGGAAGCACACTCAGCGGCCAATTCCCCCCTGGAAGTGCTGGGTGGAGGCAGCTACGGGTGCCTGGCAACACCTGCCAAGCCTCAGGGCTGGGGCTCGGTGCTGTGGGCACCCCCACGCAGAGGCACCCCCAGAGCTGAGAGGTCTCCAACCTCTTCATCTTGGGTGTTAACTCCTAGTGTTTTATTGCAGCCCGTGTCCATGCCCTGACCCAGGATAAGCCACCACCTGCTCCTGCCTCAGTTTCCCCAGCAAGAGCTCTATAGAGGCTCCAGAAGGAACGCGGGGACAGAATGGGGAGGCACCCACTGCACCCAGCATCCCCCCACTCCCTGGGGGCAGAGGGAATGATGCTGCCTGCACCCGGATGTTCACACTCGGTCTCTGCTCAGGGATCCGGGAGCCAGGGAGGTGACAGATGGGGACATGCTGGGCACGAGGCCTTTGTCTGGCCGGTGGTGGCGGCGGCACAGACCCGCAGATGGCGGCTGCCGTGGGGCCGGGGCCGCAGCCCATGGCCAGGCAAGCACCGGGCCCTGGGGATCCGGCCCTTTTGTTGGGGTCTCACCTCCGGCAGCGGCCCCTTCCCTGCTGCCCCCCACCAGCCTTTCCACTTTCAACTTGACCTGCTCCTTTCACATGGAAATGGAATGCAAATAGGGCTGGGGCTGCCAGGGTCCAGGCTGAGACCCGCCAGCAGGTCCCCAAGTCTGGGGGTCATACCCTGTCAAATAGGGTGGCCAGTAGTCCCTGGAGGGAGGGGGTCCCCTTGTCCCCCAGCAATGGAGCAGCAGCCACCCTCTGCCCAGGCAGACCATCCCCACTGCTCCCACATGGAAGAAGATATTAGGGGATGGGTCTCACTAGGGCTGAGCTCAAGGACAGACCCCTGCTTTTCTGGGCTGCCAATCTTTCCATGCCACCCTGTCACCCATGTGGCATGGGCAGTGTGCCCACTCTGGGGATCCCCTCTGCACCCCCTGGCATGCACTGGCTTGCAGTTGGGATGTGCTCCCCAGCCCTGGCTGGGTGAGGAGGGGGCTTCCTGGAGGGATGGTCATCACAGCCCAGCAAAGTCCCGCAGGCAGGGACCACTCGGCTACCAAATGTTGCCATCTGCTCCGGGGCCTTCGCTCGCATCTGCCGGGGGTGCGGAGGGGCCGGGGGGCCGGGAGTTCAGCTGCGGGGCGGGCAGGGGGCGGAGAAGGCACGGGCAGGGCAGGCAGCACGCGTCGGGTGGATTTGGGTGAGTAGCGTGAAGGGACAACACGGGGGTCCCACACCCAGCACCCCGTCGAACTGCCTCTGCCCCGTAGCCATTCGCCCTTGGGAAGGGTCTCACTGCCGGCTGAGCCGCCTCTTTGTGCCGACAAATTAAACACAGGACAATCGCCGTCCCCTCCCTGTCCCCATAGCCAAAGACACACAGTGACCTCAGCTGCCCCGCGCCCACCCCAAGCTCCCTGAGCCTGGTTTCCCCAGCACCTTGCACCTGTTCCCCACTTTCCAGGTCCCCTGGGGTCCTGAACTGGTTTTGACCGGGATAGAGGTCATTTTGCCCATAGGAGCCAGTGCGGACCTGTTTTGGAGTTGTGCTGAGAGCAGTGCTGATAAGCCAGGAGTGCCTGATCATGGCTGAGCCCCAAGGACTTCTCTGCTCCTCCCGCTGCCCCACCAGCGAGTGAGAGCGCTGGGGGTGCACAGAAATTGGGAGGGGACGTGGATGGAACAGCTCTGCCCCTTCCCTCCCCCCCCGGACTATAGAACATCCTTGCTTTTCCTATTAAGCTGATCCGTCCGTTTAGTCCCTTTTACCATTTTATCTTTCCCCATTTTGTACCCCATCCCACCGGGGGTGTGTGTGTGAGTGAGCAGCTGAGGGGGGGGCTGAGCTGCCTGCTGGGATTAAATCACAGTAGTACCTCAAACTGTGACCATCCCCCTCCACTGTCACCCCGTGTCCCTGTAGCCCCGGGGACAAGAGACACCCTTGTCCGCACTACACCCAACGGTCCTGGCTGCCATGGGTGCTCCCACAGGCGCAGGGCACGGTGGAGGAGCAAACTGCAGTCCCCCGGAGGGACAGGGACAGGTACGGGCGCTGCAGACAGGTAGGGCAGGGAAGCAGACAGGGAAGCAGACGGGAGAAGGCAGCCCCAGGTTTTGCAGGGCTGCAGCCCGCTCTCCCAGCGACACCCGGTGGGTGCCGGGGGAAGAGCCGCCATGAGGCATCCTGGGGCGGTGGGTCCTGGCACGGGAGAGGGGGGGTTGCTGATGGGGGTGGCCAGGGGTCTGTCTCCTCACCCCTGTCACCTCCTGACCGGTGCAAATGGCTCATCCGCTGGCTCGCGGCTCGGTCCCCGCAGCGTCCCGAGGTGGGACAACCGCCACATTCGGAGGTTCCCTAGCGCCCCACTCCAACCCGTGACCCCGCAGAGATCCCGATGGGGACAGGAACCGTCATCGGGTGACACTTGCACCCGCAAGAAGAGTCTGTGATAGGTGGGACGCAGTTCAGGCGGGGACAAGGACAAAGTCCAGGACACCGCCAAGAATAATAACCCCCCTGAGCCGGCGACTCTGCCCGCTGGGACCAAGACGAAGAGCAGAGCAGGGCCAGGCTGTCACCGGTCCGCATCCGGAGGTGGTGACGCGCCCGCCTCACGTCACTGCTCCGGCAGCCAGGACTGGCTCCCGCCCGCGTGGTGCTGCCGGTTTCCCAAAGCGCAGTGAGTTACCCTTGGGAGGTTGCCCAGGGACCGGTCCGACCGGAGCCCGTTTCCTTCCTGGCTCCCGCTCCCAGCCCGGTGCCTCCCCGCGGGGCCGGGGCCGTGGCTGGGTCGTTGCGCCCGCCGGGCTCAGCCCCGTGAGTTTCCTCTGGCGGCCTCAGCGCCCCGGGGGAGGGCTGGAGACGGCTCTGCGGGACCGGGGGGGGGGCACGGAGCGTAGGGACGCGGGACGTGAGGGTTTCTCCCAGGAGCGGGATGGGAGTGAGCAAGGGATGTGTCCGGAGCCCAGCTGACTCAGCTGATCGGTACGAGGCTGCAGGTTGGGCTGCTGGGGCCTGTCGCCCGCGGCCACTGGAGCCTGACGAGATCGCGCGGGTCCTGCCTGGGAGGGGACGGGCGCTGCGCCGTCCTGCCCGGCTGATGCAGTGGGAGGTACGAGGCGTCCGTTCCCAGCAGAGCAGCTGCCCAGGCCACTCAGCCCCCAGGTGAGAGCCCTCTTCCCCCCGCACCGGGCAGTGCCGAGCCCTTCCAGGCTGCACGGAGCTGCTACGTGAGCTGGCACAGGTTCAATGCCCTCCTGGGTACCGCACCTGCTGCTGCCAAGCCCCAGCACTCCGGGATGAGACCAGGTGAAGCTCATCAGGATCCACACCCAGGGCAGGAGGGCACAGTGTCATCACTTGAAGGGGGCAGAGGGGTCCACAGGGCCTGCAGAGGGCAAAGTGGGGCTGGGCTGGGCTGGGCGTCCCACACCCCCACGGCACGTAGGAGGGAAGCTGTTCTGGCAACACAGGCAGTGGTCATGGGAGGACAGGGTCAGGATCTGGAAGGGTCAGATCTCACCTCACCACTCATCAAAGTTTCTCCCCACAGCACAGCAGTGTCACTCGCAGGCCCAGGCACCCAGCCCTGAGCCATGGCACTGCTCACCCACTTTCTGGCCTGTGCCTTTGGCATGGGCTCCTGGGTGGCCATCAACGGGCTGTGGGTGGAGGTGCCACTGCTGGTGACGGTGCTGCCGGAGCAGTGGTACCTCCCCTCCTACATCACCATCATCATCCAGATGGCCAACGTGGGACCACTCTTTGTCACCCTCATGAACCGCTTTCGGCCCGGCTTGCTGAAGGAGGTGGCTGTTATCTATGCGATCGTGTCCGTGGGTGTCATGGCCTGCCTGCTCCTGGCTTTCCTCTGGAACCACACGTCCCTCATTGCTGGGACATCCCACAGCATCCCCTTCCTAATCCTTACCTTCTTCCTGGCCCTGGTGGACTGCACCTCCTCTGTCACCTTCCTGCCCTTCATGATGCAGCTGCAGCCTCAGTACACGAACACCTTCTTCATAGGTGAAGGGCTAAGTGGGCTGGTCCCTTCTCTCATTGCCCTGGGCCAGGGCTCTGGTATCTCCAGCTGCACCAACGTCAGCTACAAAGTCAACATCACCACCGGCAACGAGACCGTGGAGAGCACCATCTTCCATCTGGAGACCCGCTACCTCCCACCCAACTTCTCCACCCTCATCTTTTTCCTGCTCATGACTGCAATGATGCTGACCTGCTTGCTGGCCTTCTTCTTCCTCACCCGGCAGCCCAAGGTGTGGGAGCTCTCTCATCAGCACCTCTTTCCCAGCAACATTGTGCTGAACTCATTTGACCAGATCCTTGACGAGGGAGCAGACTCACACCTGAGCGGAGGCTGCTCATGCCCAAAGGATCCCAAGGGACCTAGGGACATTCTGCCACAGAAGGTCTCCTACTCCCTAACCCAGCTCACCCTTATCTACCTCCTCATCGCCTGGGTGAGCTCCCTGACAAACGGGGTCCTGCCATCCGTGCAGTCCTACTCCTGCCTGCCCTACGGACACACCACCTACCACCTGGCAGCCACGCTCAGCTCCATGGCCAACCCCCTGGCCTGCATCGTGGCCATGTTCCTGCCCAGCAGGTGAGTTGCAGGGCCCTGGGGGTTGCAGCAGGGTGCACACCAGGGGCTTCTGCCCCAAGAGTGGCCCCTACTTTGCAAAGGTTGGGGGTGTAGGCACTCGGTGGGAGAGGCCCTGTGGGGTGTCCATGCCCTGGCAGCACAGCCACCCCAGGAAAGGAGGATGGAGCCAGCAAGGAGCTGGAATGTGCTGCATGTCTGTGCTGCTCACCAGGGAAAGGTAGTGTTCTCCAGTGACACTCACGTGTGCCTTGCAGGTCCCTGACCCTGATGGTCATCCTCACTATGGCAGGGACAGGCTTTGGTGCCTACAACATGGCCATCGCAGTGATGAGTCCCTGCCCTCTCCTCCAGCAGTCCCAGTGGGGCGATGTCATCATCGTAAGTCACGGTGTCCCTCTCACTCAGGGAGGTCACGGACGCCACACCTGGACCTGACCTCACCACGATGTCCCCACAGTGGGGAACCCCTGGCCCTGACCTCTTTTCCACCTGTGCCACCAGGTCCTCTCCTGGGTGCTGTTCACTGGGACGCTCTCCTACATGAAGGTGATGGCCGGGGTGATCCTGCGGAGCCGCAGCCGCAGCGCGCTGGTGTGGTACGGGGTGCTGGAGCAGCTGGGCTCCCTCCTCGGGGCACTGCTCATGTTCCCCCTTGTCAACGTCTACGGCCTTTTCAAATCTGCTGACTACTGCAGCCTGCAGTGCCCAGCATGAGTGGGGTGGACACCCCAAGATCACGGCTCTTGCCAGAATGAACTCCCACAAGCAGCGAGGCTGGCTGGCTGGGAAGCAGCGCTGGGACCAGGACGGCTGCATTCACAGCTCCCTGAGGGGCTCTGCCAGGGCGCAGCATCTCCAGGGCTTTGTCCCCAGCCTGGGCACGGGGTGTTCCCATCCTGTGAGAGCAATAGAAGGTGTTTTACTCAGCCCTCTGCCTCCCTGCTGCCTGCACCCCTCATGCTGAGGGGGCTGTCTGGGCCGGTGCCCCCCACCTGGGTACCTCTCAGCTGGGGCCATGCCCAGTCCCTTCCCCTGGGGGGTCTGGCACCGTTTGGCATCGTGCCCTAAAGCCCCCCTGGACTCTGTGGGTGGGCACAGCCCCAGCTGCACCCGGCAGCACCGGTGGTGTTCCTGGCCCCATGCTGTGGCAGCTGCCCCCAGACAGGGGGTTTGCAGCCAGCTGGGGGGAGTGGGGACAAAGGCGGCCATGGGGAGGGGGATGGTGGGGGAACACTGAACATTCACAAGACCCTCAGTAGCATCCGGGGAAACTGAGGCACAGTGGGACTGGAGCGACATGTGTGATATTTGCCACCCTCTGCTGTGGTGCCATCCGTGCTTTCTGCTCCCTCCCCATAGCCCTGTGCCCCCCTGCACCCCATTTCAGCCCCGCTGCACCTTGAGATGGGCAGAGCTGGAGGGGGGCCGCAGCGGAGCCTTGCACAGGAGCAGTGCAGGCAGAGTGTCCGTGGCAGGGGTGGCACAGCACCAGTGCCAGGCTTGGCCCACCTGGTACCTAAGTGTGCCCCAGCCATGCCAGCCAGGGCGGGGGCCGGGTGGACACTGGGGCGTGGCAGGCACAGAGGTCAGGGCAGCGGCAGCCCCGGGACGGGACAGCGCCCGTGCCCTGCACGCGCCTGCGCCCCTTCCCTGGGGCACGAGGCAGCCGGGCCTTTGTCCCCGGCCCTTTGTCTGGCATCTGCTCCCTGCGCCGGCGGCAGCACCAGACCACGGATTGGAGCCACTTCGGGGCTCCGGCTGCGACCCGGACGCCTCTGGGAAGAACGAGATTGGAATACCTAATGGCCAGCAGCCCCCCAAGCTGGCAGCAGTGGGGGTCCTGCAGCTGAGGCAGCAGAGAGGGCAGCAGTGGGGGCTCTGCCTCATGGCACTAGTGGGCATCCTCTGGCAGATCCTGGCTGATGCCACAGCCCGTGTCCAGGATCTGTGGAGGATGGGGGAGCTGAGGACCAGTGGGAGATGTGGGGGCACTGCAGGGCAGTTTGTCTCATTCCAGTAGCAGGATATGTCCCTTGTGGGTAGACTGGGAGCTGGAGTAGGGACCTGACCTCTCTCCTCCTGCCCCCCAAGAGGATGATCCTGCCCTTGGGAGCCCCCAAAACCCCTCACCCACAATACCCCCGCAGCCCCCTCCCTCTTGTCGAGGAAACAATTGCCTCCGATGGGAATTATTTCCATACAGCTGCTCAGGAAGGCACAAACCCGGTGGAGGAAGGCTGAGCCTTTCTTCTGGCGCTGCTCCCCCTCCCCACAGTGGCGGGGGCAGGTTTGGGGGGGCCCAGGCGCTGCCGTCAGCGCTATCAGCTCGGCAGGGCTGGCTGCGGTTATTACCATACATTATCGCAGTCCCCTGCCTCCGAAAGGAGCCGGGGCTGCTCCCCCCTCCCAGCCCTCCCTCCTCCTGCCTTTTACACTTAATTACCTCCCTTATTACACCGCAGCCTGGAGAGAGACAAAATCCCAGGGCAGCGGGCAGGCAGGCAGCAGGCAGCGGGCGGGCGGGCAGCGGGCGGGCAGGGCAGGCAGGGCAGGCAGGCCCAACTAGGGCGTAAGTAATCGCCCCTTCTGCAAGCCTGCCTTCCAGGAGAGAGCAGGCACACGCACGGATAAATAAATCAGGGAGCGGAGGCCGGGAGCCCAGTGTGTGTGTGGGATGCCGCGGGCAGCCCGGCAGGCGATGTCCCCTCGGGGCCGCAGCCCTGCGGGAGAGGTGACCTTGAACTTGGCAGAGCCTTGACGTCAGGGCAGCGCTGCAGGGACAGATGGGACTCGTGGTGCTGCCGGCAATCCCTGGCCAAGCGCTGCGGGAGCAAGTGGGGAGACCCCAGCACACATGGGGAGCAGCCCTGGGATCCTGTAGGATGTGGAGTGCTGTGGATATGGGATGCTCTGGGATGGGGGATGCTGTGAGCTGTGGGATGCTCTTAGCTGTGGAATGCTGTGAGATGCTGTGGGATATCAGATCCTGTGGGATGCTGTGGTCTGTGGGATGCTCTAGGCTGTGGAATGATGTGGGCTGTGAGATGCCCTGGGCTATAGGATACTGTGGGATGCTGTGGGATGCTCTGGGCTGTGGAGTACCACACAAAGCAGTGAGCAGGGGCCCTGCGATGCAGGGCTGGCTCCAGATGTGGCTCTGGGCATGACTGAAGGAGCAGACATGGCTGTGAGCAGGCAGGCCCGTTGTGCTGCCTGTGGGGATGCTGCTTTTGAACCCCAGACCCAGTGCCACATCCCTGGCCAAAGGGGCTAGTGTGGCCAGGGCTGCCCTGTGCCAGCCGTGCCAGCACTTTGCCTGCGGTGACAGCAGAGGGACCGTCCTTATTAAGTGCTGCAACACTCTCAGCGTTGCACAAGGCTCAGGGAGTGCATGGCCAGCTGCCAGTCAGGTCCCCGTGTCACCCACTGGCCCTCAGATGGCACAACTCCGGCCTTGAGATGGCACAACTGCAGGGAGAGGCAGCCCCGGACCAGCAGCTGCCTGCAGCGGAGCGCAGAGAGGAGGGGGGAGTGGGAGGGGGGCTCCAATGAGACGAGGGGGGAGCAAGAGTGGGGGCTCTGGCCGGGAACAATGAACTGCCACGAGCCCGGCTATTGTTGTGACTCCGAAGGTCACGGTGCTTCCTGGGGACTGGGAGTGGGACAGGGACAGGGGAAGGGGAGAGAAGGTGGGAAAAGAGGGATGGGAACAGTGAGCAGGGATGGGGACAAGACAGAGGTGGGACAGAGATGAGAGCAGGGAGGAGGGGAAAGGGTTGAGGACAGAGAAAAAGGTACAGGGGAAGGGAGAAGAGAAAGAGAAAGGGGTCAGTGGAAAGGGTCTGTGGACAGAGATGAGAGCAGGGAAGATGGATGGGAATGAGAACCGGGAACAGGGATAGGAACAGGGAGCAAGGACAAGGAAAGGAGAAAGGGATAAGAAGCAGCATCAGGGACAGGGATGGAGACAAGACAAGGGACAGGGGACAGGAATGGGGCAGGGGACATGGATGGGGACAGGGATAGGGATGAGGACTCCCGCCCGGCAGACCCGTCCTTCCCTGGCCCCGGGGACTGGAGGCAGGGAGACAAAGGCGGTGGGAGGCAGAGGCATGTGCCCCCCCGCTCCCGTCTCCCCCCGTCCCCCTGTGTCCCCATTGTCCGTGGCCGGGGTGGGGGGAGGAACCAGGGGGAGGGACCAGGGACCCCACAGTGTCGTGATGCCCGGGGCACCCCGCGCTACCGGCGGCTCGGGGGGCTCTGGGGGGGCTCCGGGCGCGGCCGGGCGAAGCGGCCCCCTCCCCCCCCGACC
>WBNO01021266.1:154529-176694 GCA_013400575.1 Peucedramus taeniatus | reverse complement strand
TCGTCGTCTTGTCCCCGGCTCCGGGGCCACCGGCCGCTGCCGAAGTTGGTCCTTGGGGAAACATCCCCTGCGTGACAGCG
The DNA here is from genome assembly GCA_013400575.1 of Peucedramus taeniatus. Lineage (NCBI taxonomy): Eukaryota > Metazoa > Chordata > Aves > Passeriformes > Fringillidae > Peucedramus > Peucedramus taeniatus. The sequence continues at coordinate 176,614 of WBNO01021266.1, read as the reverse complement.
TCAGCCCCGTGGGCAGCCCCGAGTCCCCCCCGCCCGTGGGACACCGAGGTGGGCTCCTTCCCACGACAAGTTGGGGGGGGTAAGAAGCAACCGGTCTGCGGGGGCGGCGGGGGGCGGCGGGGGGCGGCAGCCTCGCCGTGCCGGAGGGTTTCATTGTTCGCAGCGGTGCCCCGAGCCCCCCTGGGAGCGCGGGGGGGGCCGGCGCCGTCCGGGGCACGGGGAGCGGGGGGGAGACTAGGGGGTACCCCCAGCAGCGGGAGAGGTGCGAAAGGCTGGACTGGGGGTGGCCGTGGAATCCCGTCCTGCGGGGGGACACCGGGGTGGGCTCGGAGTTCGCCGGGCTTGGCACAGCCCCTCAACGAGGCAGCCCAGGCACCTGCCCAGAATGAGGGGCTGGCCGTGGGTCGGGGGGTCTGTTGCATAGGCTGGGGAGTCCTGGCTGCTCGTGGGTTGGGAAACGGAGCTGGATGCGGGAATGGGCCTGATCCCTGCACAAGCTAACATCGCCCAGCCGCTGCGGCGCTTGTCCCCCCTTTTTAGTGCTCCCCAGCCCATGGTGGGCTTTCCCTGCCAGGAGCCGGGGTGCGAAGCCTTTCTGATCTGGGGGTCCTCTGCTCCCCCCCATCAACCAGGAGCCGGTGGGGGAGGGATGTGCTGCAGCTGGGCAGAAGCTGCCGACGCTGCTCTCCTGGAAATAACCTTGCTGCATGCTCGGAGGCAGCGTGAGAAATTGCTGAGCAGAGCGCTTTCTGCACAGCCCGCGCTGTCAGCACGGCGCGGGGGACGGGGGGGGCCCGGCTCTGCCCCTGCCACACAGCCCCCTCCCCACAGGAGGCACCCCTGGCCACCGCGGGACAAACGGCAGCAGTTGCTTGCCAAGGGGTCCCGTGGGTGGATTTAGGGGATGCTCGGCTGCAGCTGTGGTGGGATGTGCCTGCTGCCCCACGGTGTGCATGGGTCAGCCCGGCTGTGCACTGACCCCAGGCCCCTGATAGCCCCTCTGTCACTATCAGTGGGGATGAGGCCTCTGAAGCACCTTGCAAGGGCCAGTGTGAACAAGGCAGGGGATTGCTGGGACCAGTTTGGGGGTCTTGGGGTGCCGGTACATCCCCAGGATTGCTGGCCTGGTGGGAAGGGGGCTGCACTGCTCCTCCTGCGGTGACCTTTGTGTGACAGCACAGGGGGACTGGGATGCCACCACAGCGCCCACTCTGACACAGGTTGGGAGACCCACATACAGAGCAGTGTCACGAGCAGACTTGCACCAATGTCACATGTGTGTGATGCCAGTGGAGTGGTACCCAAGCCTGGCTCCACATCTGGGGGCTGTGGGTTGCTCAATTTGGCACGAGGCCGGGGAGCCGGTACTGCTGGCGTCCTGGCGCTGCCCCATCTACAGGGAATAGGTCCTGCAGGGACAGCAGAGAGGTGAGGGGCTTTCCCAGCCCCTTTGCTGAGGAAGGGGAACCTGGAGCAGCCTCATCCCCCTCATCCCACGGAGCATAGCTCATTACCGGCATGGCCCCGGTGAACAATGAGCTCCCGGCACCGACAGCTGTCTGGCAGCTAATAGCCCCTGGGGGCTGCCCGCAGCCGGGGCAGGCGCAGCTGGACGTTCTGCAGCTCCATCCCCAGTTCCCATCCCAGGCAGCCCTGCGGGATGGGACCCATCCTGCTGACAGATGCAGACAGGAGCCAGGGCAGGACAAGGCAGCTCTGGTGCTCAGTGGCTCAGCAGGGACAGGAACCAGTTAGGGGGAGACAACCCTGGTTCTGTACTTTCTATGGGAAATTTTAGCTTGTGGCTTTTTCCTGTCCCTGGTGAAGCTGCTCTGGAGGGACAATGACCCCACTGTGTTGTCCCCACAGGGTACCTCCAGCACTGCCTGGCGCCAGCCGGCTACGACACTGACAAGAAGCAAGGCCTGCCACCACCGCCACCAGACGCAGCCTACGCACCCGGCCACGAGGAGTACAGCGATCCCGAGAGCCCCCAGTCCAGCTTTTCCGCCCGCTACTTCAATGGGGAGGCGGCAGTGACAGACAGCTATTCCATGGATGCCTTCTTCATCACGGACGGGCGGTCGCGCCGGCGCAGCGAGAGCCAGCGCCGCGGCAGCCACCGCCACTCCTGCCCCGAGTGCGGCAAGACCTACGCCACCTCCTCCAACCTCAGCCGGCACAAGCAGACCCACCGCAGCCTGGACAGCAAGATGGCCAGGAAATGCCCCACCTGCGGGAAGGCGTACGTCTCCATGCCCGCCCTGGCCATGCACGTCCTCACCCACAACCTCAAGCACAAGTGCGACGTGTGCGGCAAAGCCTTCAGCCGGCCCTGGCTGCTGCAGGGCCACATGCGCTCCCACACCGGCGAGAAGCCCTTCGGCTGCGCCCACTGCGGCAAAGCCTTCGCCGACCGCTCCAACCTGCGCGCCCACATGCAGACCCACTCGGCCTTCAAGCACTTCAAGTGCAAGCGCTGCAGCAAAACCTTCGCCCTCAAATCCTATCTCAACAAGCACTACGAGTCCGCCTGCTTCAAGGGCTCCGAACACAGCTGTGCAATAGGGAACTAGCCCCCCAAGCCCTGTGGCACATCCCCATTCCCAACCTCATCCTTCTGTCCAATCCCCATCCCCGTCCCCATCTCATCCCATGCCCATCCCTATTCCCCTATACATCCCGTCCTGTTCCCATCCCCATTCCCATCCCTATTCCCATATACATCCTGTCCTGTTCCCATCCCCATCCTCATCCCCATCCCCATTCCCATCCCATCCTGGTCCCAGTCCCTGTGGCAGCACTCCTGCAGCTGAAGCCAGCTGGTTTGTTGCTGTGCTGAGACTGGAGGACACATCCCCACAGACTCACTCCCCATCTGCTCCCTGGGAAGGGGGTCCCCCACAGTGGGACCCAGCTCCTTTCCCCTGGGTCCCAGAGCCCCCCCGCAGCCAGGCAGGTCTCTCTGCGGGGGACTCACCTGGGGACCTCTTCCAGACCCAGGAGAGACTTTCCTCCCCTAGCTTGTGACTTTCACCTCTATTTATTTAATTTATTACTATTATTTATTTAGAGCTGCTGCTTCTCTTCCCGGGGGATCCCGGGGGAGAAAAGACACTTTTCTGCTCCCCGCTAGGAGCAAACCCTCCCCTTGACCCTAATCTTGATGAGACCACGGGCTGGTGTTACTGCCAGCTCGGCAGGACTGATGACCACTGAGGCTGACAGAGGACAGGGCTGCCAGTCACCCCTGAAGCCTCGGGTCCCTGCAGCCCACCACGCAGGGCACCCGGCTGCCCCCCTGCCCCGTGGCACAGCGTTCACCCTGGCATTGCAGATCCGCAGCCCTGGAGTCAGGGGAAGAGCCAAGGGAGGAGCCAAGGGAGGGGCAAAGGGTTTCCAGCAGAGATCCACGGGACACGACCTCCATTGGCTCCCAGCTCCCGGCTTGGCCGGGCACAACTGGCCCCTGCCACGGTGATGGGGAATAGCCCCCCCAGGCAGGTGCAGCCCCCCTCACCATGCAAAGGGCTGGGCTGGCAGCTGGGCTGGAGACCCAGCCCTGGGGCAGGTAGTACCCAAACCCCCAACCACCCCCCCATGTATCCCCAGCCCCTTCTCCAGCCGGCTCCCGGCTCCCTCGCCATTGCCCCCCACCTGCACTCAGGAGGAGGGGGTCAGAGTAGCTGTAAAGTTTGGGTGAGTCTATTTAAATGTTCTTATTTATATTATTTATAACTTATGCTTTTCACTATTTATTTGTCAAGACTGGCCGGAATATGCCAGCGCTGGCTCGCAGGAGGTGGCAGAGCTGCAGCAGAACTGCCGTGCCCAGGACACAGCCACGGTGACACAGACGGGGACAGGACCCCGAGAGCGGACTGCGTGGCGGGCACGGAGGCAGGAGGGCACGAGCTGGCCCGACAGCCCAGGCTCCATGTCCTGCAAGCCTCCCACAAAGGCAAAGCCCTTCTCATTTGTCTTCCTTGCTTCCACGGGCTCCTGCTTTGCTCCGTGCCCCGCGCCAGCCCAGTGGGGACAAACCAGCCACTCTATGCAACCTCCCGGCGGAGCGCCCCCGCCCCGGCCCCGGAGCCAGCGCCGAGCACGGCATTCCGGAGCGGGGCCCGACCCACGCCTCCGCTTCCTACCTCGGGCCGCGAGTTGCCACAGCCCCATCACCCTGTGCCGGCCCCCAACGCTTGGGGACTCAGCCCGGCACCCCGCGGGGCCGCACTCGCGCACCCCCACACCGTCTTCCTGCGCCGTCTTCCTCCCTGCACCGTCTTCCTCCCGCTGCCTCGGTGCCTGTGTTGGTCACGGGTTGAGTGGGGATGTCCCTGTCATGGTCCTCGATGCCATGGCACGGTGACCACACATCCGTACCCCACGGAGGGGATGAGCATCGCCCTGGCCACGCAGGCATCCCACCGGGTTTTCCCCACGATGCCGGCGCCGTTCCGCGGAGCACGGTGTCCTGAGGCCGGCAGGCTTGGAGCACTGCGCCGCTGCCCCTCTCTCCTGTAAATAGCAGATACTACAGCAATAATTTTCCGTGCATGATAGATTTTTTCTGCCAGGTTTTGTACTCGCCAGCCCCAGTATGACAAGTCTACTGAGATCCGGCCACCCGCAGTATTACTTGTAATGCAATTCAGGGATATAAAAGGGATTTCTGCCACTAACCATGTGTCTTGGGGGATTTGTGTCGGCGGTGGCGGGTGGCGGCACGCGAGCTGCCACCCTGCCCATCCCACGGTGCCCTGTGCCCACGCCCACTCCTGGGCTGGAGCATCCTGGAGAGAACTGCCCCAAATAGAGGGGTGATGTCCTGGCAGCCCGTGGGGAGCGGGTGGCAGAGGCGCCCGGAGCATTCCACGCTGCCCACGTGGCCCTGCCACCCTTCAGCCAGTGGGCAGCAGCCAGACAACCCCTGCTGTGACAAGGAGGGGTTAGGATGCCACCCTGCTCGTGAGAGCGCCGGGGGCTGTGAGCGCGGCAGAGCGCTGACCTGGAAGTAAAGCGGCGTGTGAAATCCCGGCAGCGGGCGCAGAGCCCCGCGGGCAGCCCGGGAAGGGCTCCGGTAAATGCTCACACACCCCCGGGGCGCCGCTGCGCGGGATGGGGAGGATTCTGTGAGCAAATTTTATTTGAACTCGCCGGTGGTGACAACCCAGCAGAGCCCCTGTTCCCAGGGGCAGACAGGCATTCCTGCTCCCCCCTCCCGCCTCCTTCCTCATCCTTTCCCAGATGTGGGTGCCAATGGGGAGAAGGCAAATTATTTTTAGCATCCAGCTTGTCAGCAAAGAGCTGGCTGAGCCCTGGGCTCCCAGTGACACCAGTGCAATCTTTCACCTGCAAAGTCATTACTAGATTCACCTTGCAAGAAACTAATTCCAGAGCCTCACAAAACCATCCCTGACCATCATCTCATGCTTCCGAGTCAGCTCTGGGGCTGGGGACCCTCCATGACACCAGGGAGGCGGGGTGAGGGCACTGGGAGCAGCCATCCACTGTCATCGTGTCCCTGCTGTGCATTCAGGGTGTCCCGGTTGCAGCAGCCAGAGGGGTGGGACACCCAGTTCCTCCCGGGAGCCTCTCCCCGTTTGGAGCACTGGTCTGAAGAAATGACCTAGAAAGGCTCAGGGCTGAAGTTCTTCGGTGCCTGCCCAGCTGTGGAGCATCCCAGCATCACTGCTCAGCTCTGCAGTTGTTTCATGCCTCATCATCTTTGCTGTGGACCCCATAGGTGTCAGCGCAGCAGGGAGGGGGCTCTGGGGAGGGGATGTGTTCCTGGTACAGCCAGGCACATGGGGGGCATATCCCAGCTCTCAGCTGCGGGATGATCCTTAGTGGCCCGGCACGGCCAGGTGGGACCCGAGACCCGCAGGGGACAGGACAGGGACCCCCAGCACACATGGGGGGGCTCAGCTGCCGCGTGCCCATGGGTGTCCCGTGGGAAGGAGGAGCCGAGGGCAGCCCTGACCGCAGCTCTCCGGAGTGGGCAGCGGGCCAGCCGGCTCTGGCACCCGGCCCGGAAGTCTGTCCTGCCCCTTCACTGTGACTCTGCAAAACAGCGGGGCGGAGGCCGTGACGATGACGATGGCTGGGCAAGGAGGAAGTAGAGGGGCACGGCTGGGCGCTGCACTGCTCGGGGCAGAGCGGAGGGCTCGGCCCAGCAGGACAGAGGAAGGCCGAGGCCGGCCGGCAGCCACAGCCATGGCAGAGGACGAAGACAGGAGCATCCATACCCAGCACATCTCGGCCGTGCACAACGTGCCCATGCGGGTCCTCATCCGGCCCATCCCGGCGGAGCTGGAGCCGGGAAAGGTGCAGAGCCTGATGGAGACCCTGCAGGTGAGCACAGCCCCCGGGAGGCAGAGCAGCCCCTCCTGCACCGGGTCCGAGGGCACTGCTGGGGAAGCTGTCAGCGCCCAAGCCCTGGCACAGTCCGGTCGGGGGGTGTCAGGGCGGGTTGATTGTCCCGGGGTGTGTTGCTCTTGGATGTCTCTTCCCCCTCCCAGGAGGATCCCGAGCGGGTGCCCCCCATCGACGTGCTCTGGATCAAAGGCAGTGAGGGCGGCGACTACTTCTACTCCTTCGGGGGCTGCCACCGCTATGCTGCCCACCAGGCACTCCGCCGGGAGACCATCCCCGCCAAGATCATCCCCTCCACCCTCAGCGACCTCCGTACCTACCTCGGCTCCTCCACGCCGCACCTGCGCTAGCCCAGCACCCCGAGGATGCCCAGCAGCCCCTTCTGTCCCTGTTGGTTCCGACCCGTGAGCCCTTGATGAGGATGTGGTCGGTATCCCCTGCCCTGGGGAGTCCCCATGGTCCCTCCACCCGGGATGAGGTGCGGGTCCCCCAGATTTGGAGGGTCCCCAGCGTTCCTCCAGCCGGGATGAGGTGCGGGTCCCCCAGACTTTGCGGGTCCCCGGGGTCCCGGCAGCCGGGATGGGTCAGGCTCTCACCGGTACCGGGAGGCGCCCGACGGGGCCGGCAGGTGGCGCTATTGCGCCGCGCTCCGCCGCCCGGAGAGCCCGCGCGGACCGGGACGGGACGGGAGGAACCGGGACAGGAGGAACCGGGACGGAACCGGGACGGGAGGAACCGGTTGGGGTGGGATGAACGGGAGCACGGCGCAATCGGGAATAGCTGAACCGTGATGGATCAGGCTAAACCGGGGCACGGCTCAACCGGGAATAGCTGAACCGGGATGGAACGGGCTTAACCGGGGCATGGCTCAAGCGGGAATGGCTGAACCGGAGCACACTGGAACTGGGACAAGTCACAGCTCATTCGGGGCACAGCTGAACCGGGAAGGGGTACGGGCGAACTGGGACACAACAGAATCAGGACGCAGGGAAGAGACACTGGCCAGTCCCCAGCCCTCCCTCAGCGACTCTGGGCTCACCAGTGGTCCCAGTATCCGTGGGGAACATCTCCATAACCCTGCGGTGGGGACACCCGCTGCTGCACCTGGAATAAAGAGGATCAAAATCCCTTCAGCTCCTTGGCGTGGTGCTAGAGGGTGCTGGAGTGGGGGCAGAGGTGCAGTGGTCCATCATGGCACAGCACGGCACAGCATGGTGGCCTGGCACTGGCAAGAGCAGTGGCTGTGGGCACACAGAACAAGGACAGATGCTTTGCAAGAGGATGGATGTTCTGCGAGGGAATGGATGCTGTGTTGGGAGATGGATGCTGTGACAGGACAATGTTCTGCCAGCCCACCCTGCCATGGAGCTGAATTCAGGGTCAGCTCTGGCCCAGCTGTGGGGACGCACGTGGTCCTGCCATGCTGGGATGCTGTCATTTCTGCAAGCACCACGTGCAGGCTGGAAAAAACGCCTCGAGCATCCCCTGGGCATCTCAACATCCCTCTAAGTCGAGAGCCTCCATCCAGGGAGGGGAAAGGCCAGTGACTCACTCACCACGCCGTGAGTCAGCAGCAGGACTGGGACGGGAACTGCGGCCGGACACTTCTGCCCCATCAGCCACGCTCCTCCCCGAACGGATCCTGTTCCCCTAGGGCAGGAACGGGCTGGGAGAGGGGGGCACGGCCGGGTCGTTTGCATCGCAGGAGCTGGCAGTGCTGGCATCGGACAGGGCACAATTTACCGCTGCTCCGCGTTTCCGCAGGATCGGCTGGGGAGGAGGAGCAGGGTGGGCTGGGGGTGCTGGGTGAGGGGAAGGGAGCGGAGGGAGACTCCGGCGCGGCAGAGCTGCATGTGCCGCATGAAAGCAGCTGTGTGCCGGGAGGAAGCCCTGCAAGCACTCACGGAGAGCAGCCCTGGCCCGCGGCTCCCTGATGGGCCATAAATTTCTCCTAAGAATTGTGGCGTGCTAAAAAGTTTCCTCTTGTTAGAGAGCGGGGGGTGGAGGGAGGAGGTAGCAGCTCCTGCGGCAGCTCCTGGGGCAATGTGGACATCTCCAGAGTGCCCCCAAACCGGTGTCCCATGGCAGGGACTGATGTCTGCCCATATCCTGTGTGCCCCCACTGCTGAGCATCTCACATGAATTCTGTTTGCCCCACTCCCCGGGCTTGTGCCCCTCATCCCTTGGATAAGAGGCAGCTCAGCAGAACTGGGAATTCTACGAAGTGGGAATAAAGTGAGGCTGCCCAGATCCTGCAACTCCTTTTCCTGAAAGCCATGGAGGCTTCTTCCAGCTGGGTAGCCTGCTGCAGGATCTGCTTCTCCAGCTTACCATCCCCTGCAAACAATGCCAAAGGTCCATGCCAGTCCCAGGGTGTCCTGACACCACTCCCAGGGCTCCCTGGCACCGGAGCTGCGTCCAAGGTGCTGCGTGAGCATCTCCAGGGCTGACTGGTGCATCCATGGGGCTGGCATGGTGTGGGCAGTGAGAGCTGGTCCCCAGCTGGGGCTGCTGGTGCCACAACCCCCGGCTGGCACAGGAATGGGTCTCTGCAGAGCCCTGCATTGCCTCCATCTATCCGTCCTCCACCTGTCCCCCTTCCCTCTGCCTGACCCGCGGGTCTCTGGTGTCGCCGGCTGACAGCCGATCCGGCTGCCTCCAATCCATTCGTTCCAGGGCAGGAACAAAGGAGCTTTGTGGGCTCCCCCCAGCCCGGGCTGGGCGGGGGGGGGGGCCCAGCTCCGGAACTGGGACAGACTTCCCCGCACGACAGGCGTGTAATGCCTTCCAGACCAGCAGCCCCAGCCCTCAGGTACAGCCCGGGGGGCAGGGGGGGCCTGGTGCTTCCCACACTGCCTGGGGACCCACCAGGTCACCCTGATACAGCCCTGATCCAGGAAAACGGGGAAACTCTCCTGTTCCCCCAAATGTTTCACAATTCTCACTGCTCCTTCCCACTCAGGGGGCTCGTGGGACTCTGGGGGCTCCCAGATTTGCCATCCCTGGTCTCCCAGTGTTGGGGAGCAGGGATATACACCCCTGGGATGAGACCCCTGCCTCACTGGGCTCAGCTGGACTCGGACACTGTGTGTGCCCAGCTGGACAGGACCGTGCATTTGAGATGGGGCAGCTCCCAGGCCTGTGGCCTCTCTGGCCTGAGCACCCTGAAATTGGGGAGCCACAGGCAGCGGGGCCAGTCCTGGACATCCCCCAGTGCCAAGGTCTGGTCAGGGGCTGTGGACTTGGGGCGCTGAGTAAGATGGGATGGGGTAGGATGGTGTGGATGAGTTGTGATGGGGTAGGATGGGACATGATAGGACAGGGTGGGGTGGAATGGGATGGATGGGATATAGTGGGATGGGGTGGAGTTGAATGGATCAGTCCAGCACTGCTTCACCAGGGCTCAACGGGGTCAGGCCCAGTGTCCTGGTGGCCACATGTTCCAGCACTGCCACGGGTCTGGAATCCATTTGCCTCGCTGGCTGTGGTGTTTTCCCAGCAGGGCTGGAGCGTTCCCGCGGGACAGGGAGCAGCCCTGGCCCCTGCCCCATCTGCTCCCTGTTTATTTTCTTACACTTAAGTATCACCTCGAAGATAAACACTCCCTGGTGTGGGGGGCAGGGGGCATTTCCCTGGCAGCAGAGGCACGACCCAGCCCTCAGGGTGCCCAGCACCCTGACCCCACAATGCCCGCCAAGCAGGAGGTGCCTGCTTGGACTGGGGTCAGGGCTGCAACCCCATGCTCAGACCATGTCCCCTCCATGCTGTATGTCCCATGCAGGGTCCCATGAGTGCCTGAGCCACTGCCTGGTGCTGCCCTCTGCCCAGGGGTCAGTTAGTTGGCTGGATCAGCTGTGATACCAAACCACACCATGTCCTGGCACCCACTCAAGCTGGCAGAAGGTTTGTGATGCCACAACTGCACTGCTCAGCTGAGTCAGAGCCCAGGCCACAGTGCTGGGGGAGCTGGGGGGGCCCAGGCACAGGGGCTCATGTCCTGTAGCAGATGCCTGCCAGGCAGCACAGGAACACCGAGCTGCTGCCGCGTGTCCTCCTGCCCCTCAGCCACGGCATCCACAGGCAGCTGCACAGGCAGGGAGCCGGCAGCATTCCCTGCTTCCCATGGCTCCTGCTGCTCTCCCAGCCAGGAATGACAGCTCCTGTCCATCCATCCTTCTGTGAGCAGCATCTGGCGAGGCAGTGGTCACACACACACACGTCTGTGCCAACACAGAGGTGTCACTGCAGCGGGAGGTGGTGGCATTCGGGGTTTATGTGGCACCCACAGGCACATATCCACATCCACGTGCAACTGCACAAACACCTGCACACAGCCTGATACTCACATATATCCCTGTGCACACACTGGATATACACATCCATGCGTGCTTGGATGTACAGATGTGTGCAGCTGCACACCCACACACACACACTCGTGTGTGCACACACGTGTGCTGTCCCCACCCCACACTGAGCCATCTCCTATCTGCTGCTCCTTCCCTGCCTGTGCCCTGCCATGCTCCTGACCCCACAGGCCACCAGCACCCCACACGTGGCCATGCCCCCCAGAAAAGCCCTGGGGCAGTTTGGCTGGGTGTGGGGACTGGGTGACCCCCCCAGCCTGTCCCTGCCAGCTGGTGGCCATGTGTGGGACGTGCAGCTGAGTACACAGCCCCTGCCATCCGTCTTACCACCTGTCAGGGGCTGCTGTGGACCCCCGGCCATGGCTCAGCAAAGACCCTGGGGTGAGAGGGGGGCAGAGTGGGGGTTCCCCTCTCTGTACAGGCACCTGCCTGTCATGCCAAGGGCCTGCCCATCCCCAGCTTTGCCCCTGGCACTGCCTGTACGTACCCCTTTGTGGGGGTCTGCACTTGGCAAATGCTGCGGAAGAAGGTCGGGGTCCCTCATGGGGACTGATGCACGGTGAGAGCTGTCAGTGCAGACACAGTGCAGACCCCTGCCCATGCTCATCCCCAGGGGGATCCCTGTCCTCTTGCTCATGCCTGCATGTCTCCAGCCCCTGCTGTGGCCCTGCATGTCCCCTGCTCCAGTGGGACCCCTGGCCCTTGGTGCAGCCCTACATATCCCCAGTCCCAGCAAGACCACCAGCCCCCAGCCCATCTCTCTGCCCCCCACTGCGTGATTTACAGGCTCTGCACAGGCAGACAAATGGTGAAGGAAAACAGGGCAGGGGGTCCCGCCAGCCGGGGGCTGCCTGTGCCCTGCAGGGGGCAGAGGGGCCGTTTGCTCACAGCCAGCAGGATGGGAGGCAGTGAAGTGGTGCCTGTGCCAGGCAGCACAGCTGCCCCTGTCGTGGTCCAGTAGCCACAAGCCCTGGAAGCACTAGGAGAGCCCATGGAGGGAACCCAGACCCCAGGAGCCATACCACAAGCTGCAGTCCTGCAACCATAGGCTCTTGGCCACGAGGCACTGAGGAACATGATGCCATCCCATTCCATGGCCCCCAGGGCACCCCACTGACCACCTCACTGGGGTGTCTGTGATATGCCAGCTGCATTCCATGGCCACTGTCTCAGCCCTGGCAAGCCTCCAAGATTTCCTCCAGCATCCCTCTCTGGCTGTGGAGGTGCTGGACAGTGGGGACTGCAGCTGGCACTGCCACGTCTCCCAGCCACATCCCCAGCAGCCAGGGGCTGTCCACCAGGAGCCAGGTCCTGCCCTCCACATGTTTTTGCCTCTTGACCTGCATCATGCCTGAAGCACCGTGGAGGAGGAGGAAGGGGAGGAAGGCAGGCAGGAAACCTCCTGCCTGCTTGGCTCAGCTGGCTACCCCCCTGCCTGCTCCTGGGAGGGCTGGGCTCAGGGCTGGGGGGTTGAAGGCAGAGTGGGACCCGCATTGACCTCCCTGGTGAGGAGGAGCAGGTCTGTGGTATTGAGTGCCAAGGAACGACAGGGAGCAATGGTCAGGCTGGGGGGCACCCCCAGCCCTTCCCAGGACACCAGTGATTCCCGTTGCTGCCAGCTCATCGCTCCCCTCTCAGGAAAAGACTCCGTGTTTCCACTGCCGGCACACACCTTCCTCCTGGGCGGGAGGAAATGCTCCTGGCAGCGCTGCCGGCAGTGCTGCCCGTGCCTCTCCATGTCTCCCTGTCACCTCCCGTGGTGGCCAGGCCCCGGGAACAGAGGAGCAAGGAGTGCATCCCTGCGGGGCTGCCTGCCCTTGCTGCTCCCCCACTGCTCTGGGCATCCTCCTGGGCACAGACCCTGTCCCAGGGGGGCATGGCAGGGTGTGGGCAGCAGCATGTCCCCCACGGGCATTCCTCTGATGAACACCCCAGGCACTGCACCAGTGCCACCCACCCCTGGTTGCTTTCCCCATCCCAGCTCCTGTGCCCCAGGTTTATCTCATGCCAGCCTGTGCGGGACCCAGGGCTGGCAAGGGACAGCCAGGCAGGGGCTGGGGACACGCTGCCTGTGCGCTGACCGTGTGACATTGCTGCGCAGGTGCCAGAGGCCACGGCACAGGGAGCACTTGTCGGACACTGACCCTGGCATTGCCACGGTTCAGTCACCACCGTGGGCATGACCTGGGGTCAAGGTGCCCGCAGCCAGGCCAGCGTGCCGGAGTGGGGCCAGGCCAGCGGCCAGAGGCAGCACTCGCTCTCAGGGCTGGGGTGAGGACGCTGGCCGCTGGCCACCGGCCGCTGGCCGGAGCTCGGGGGGCCGGCTGGGGGTGGGCTCCGGAGCCAGCCCCTCCCCGGCCGTATAAATCCCGATTCCCCCTGCAGACAGTCGTCCCAGCCCTGCTCAGCTGCCGCAGCGGAGCAGCAGCGGGAAGGCGTCCGGAGCCGCCGTCGCAGCTGTGCCGGCGGGGGAAGGCTCCCCGCAGCCCGGGGGGTGCCCCCAGCAGGGCCGGGGGTGCGGGCGGGCACCCCACCATGGCCTTCACCATGCTGCGCCCCGTGGCCGCCCGCGTGCTCTACCCCGACCTCAGCATGCTCTCGGAGGACGAAGAGAACCGGAGCGAGAGCGACACGTCGGACCAGTCGTTCGGCTGCTGCGAGGGCGCCGAGGCTCGCCGCAAGCTGCCGCGGAAGCCGGGGCCGATGGTGATGGTGAAGCAGAGGCAGGCGGCGAACGCACGGGAGCGGGACCGGACCCAGAGCGTCAACACGGCCTTCACCGCCCTGCGGACCCTCATCCCCACCGAGCCGGTGGATCGGAAGCTGTCCAAGATCGAGACCCTCCGCCTGGCCTCCAGCTACATCTCCCACCTGGCCAACGTGCTGCTGCTGGGCGAGGGCTGCGAGGACGGGCAGCCCTGTTTCAGTGCCATCTATGGCGCCAAGGGCGACCTGGACAGCAAACAGCCCCGCAGCATCTGCACCTTCTGCCTCAGCAACCAGCGGAAAGGGGTGAGCGGGGTTCTGGGATGGGTGAGGGTTCTTCCTGCCCCTCCTGGCCTGAGTGGGAGGAAGGGACACGCAGGAGGCTCAGCGTGTCCCCAAGGGACGGGGGGCAGCAGACCCTGCATGGGCTGAGCGGGGCAGGAGACTTGGCATGGCTCAGTGAGAACCACAGCTTCTGGCTCCAGCTCCCACTGGAGGTTTTGGCTGCTCCTGGCCAAATCCTGCTTGTAGCCACACGCCTACAGCTCCTGCTCACGTCAGAGGGCTGGGCTGCTCCCCCACGTCCATCCGGGCTGGGAGGTCTCAGGGGTTAAACAGTCACCCCAGAGCTGGCGGCACTGGCTGTCCCAGGGGGAGCTTAGAGTTCTCTGGCTGACCTCTTCTCCATCCCCATCCCCATCCTCATCCCCATCTCCATACCCAACCCTGCCAGCCCACCAGCACTGCAGCAGGGCTACTCCAGCAGCTCTCTGATGTGATGAGGGCAGGAAGAGCCCAGCAGACACCCCCCAAGGGTTCCCCATCCAGTGTTCCCATGCAGGGTCTGCTGGCAGCACTGGCACAGCTCCCACATGGCTGAGCTGGGCCATGGCAGAGCACCTCTGTCCTGCCCACCCAGCACCCTGTGGCTCAAGGGCCTCCTTTCCTGTGGTGAGCCCACCCTGCTGCCCATGCCAGGGTCCTGGGTGTGCTTGACCCAGGAATAGCTGTGCAGGATATGGAGTGCAGAGAGAGGGGCTGGAAGCTGCCTGACCTCTTGGACATCCCTTAGCAGGGCTGTGAGCAGGGGCTGCTGTACTTGCACTGTCCCCACAGACCCTCAAGATGTCCCATGTGTGACCCCAAGCAGTACAGCCATGGGTAACACTCCAGCCCTCAGAGCTTTTTTGCATTTTGCTGCTCCATTTTAATTGCTCCCCTGCTCCTGCCACCCCTCTCAGCAGCCTCCCCAGCACTCCTGGAGTCCTCCAGCCCTGGTCCCTGGCAGAGCTGGGATCCTCTGGGCTGCTTCCTGGGGCTGGAGCCAGGGGTCTGGCACAGTGCTGGGCCCCCCAGGGGACCCTGTGGAGGCACTGGGGCTGGGAAGCTCCTGCTGGAGGGCAATGGGGGGAGCTGGGTTGGGAGCTGTGCATCTCAGCCCTGAGGCTGGGCTGGAAAGGAGCTGTGCAGGGCTGGAAATGGGCAGGGCTGGAAATGGGTTGTACTGCACTGGAAATGGGCTGGACTGGACCATGCTTGGCTGTGCAAGGCTGGAAATAGGCTGGGTTGGAACTGGGCTCTGTTGGGCTCTGCTGATCCACGCTGAGTTATACTGGAATGTTCTGGGCTAAATCTGGACCCTGCTGGTCTGTGCTGGGTTATACTGGGCAGTACTGGGCTGATGTTGTTCTCATAAACTGCGAGTTAGGGCTGAGTCTCCCCATGCCAGTTTGGACTCCATCTGTCAGGGCTGTGGATCTGTCTGGGGCTGTGTGTCTGGGGTGCTACTGGCCCTTGCCACAGGTCTGAGCCCTGCGGTGCTGAGCAGCCATGGGGGCTGTGTCCTGCAGGGTGACAAGGCCAAGGGGGACCCACCTCAGAGGGCTCCACCACAGCACCCACCTCCCAACCACACACTCAACCACTTGTCAGGCATAGCCCCATCTGTCTGTCTGTCCATTCCAGGCAGCACAGAGCCACCCCAGGACTGAGCTGGGGCCATCTCACAGTGGGTCCCCATGGAGGAGTCGGTATGGTGGACAGCGGGCAGGAGCGGGATGCCCCCACCCAGACACCTCCTGGTACCTGCAGCTCTCCCTCCTCTCTCTGCAGGGCAGTCGGAGGGACCTCGGGGGCAACTGCCTGAAGGTGCGAGGGGTGACGCCCCTGCGAGTGTCGCGGAGATGAGGCGGGGTCCGGCAGCACCCACCTGAGACAGCGGCAGAGGCAGACGGAGCCCGCACACGCCAGCCCAGAGACCGCAGCGGGGAGGGAGGGAGCTGCTCACCTGAGGTGGCAGCGGCCGAGCCCAGGCTGGCACCACACCGACACTGGCCCTGGAGCCGGCAGTGGGGCGGGAGGACGCTCCCGTGGCCGAGGCTGCCCACGCGGGGCAGGGCCGGGGAGGGGGGTCCCCGCGCCCCGGGGCTGGACTGGAAGGGGCCTGTGTGCGGCCGGCGTCGAGGCGCTCCGGGGGGACAGTGTCGTGGCCCTGGGGATGCTGGTTGTGCACGTGCAGCCGCTTGGAAAATAAAACCTTATTTTTCTGATGGGCCAGTGCCTGCCTGTCACCCCCGTGCGGGGTGAGGTGGGGGGTCCGCAAGATGGCCCTGGACCCCCAGCCCTGCACTGCTGCTCTGTGTGCCCTTGGATCCAGTGTGACCATCCCAGCCCTACCCACAGTGCCACTCCTGGATTCACATGGGGTGAGACCCCTGGGTGAGCTGTCCCTGTGTCCCCAGGCCCTGATGACAGCTTTAGCCCTACAAAGGGTGCAGAAGTCCCAAGGGGGTCAGTGCCATGCCATGGGATGGGGATGGCACTGCCAGCCCCATGCTGCAGCCACGGGTGCCCAAGTGGTGGGTCGGGGTTGGTGTAACTGCTTTTGTGCCCTACCCTCCACCTGGTACATCATGACTGGCAAGATGTCACTGCCACTGCGACTGCCACCATCGCCACCGCTGCCACCAACACTGTGACTGCCACCAGCACAATGACCGTCCCCACTGTGACTGCCACTGCCTCCACGATGACCATGCAGAGCCTTGCATGGTGCGGCTGCAGGCAGCAGCACCTGCACGGGGTCAGGTGGGGACATGGGGGGGTTCCCAGGCCAGATCCCCACATGGGATTCTGCTCGAGGGGGCTGGGCTGGCTGGGCAGTGCAGAGAGCTGAGCCTGGGAATGGGGCTGTGCTGGGGCTGGCGGCTCCCAGGGGCCGGCGTGTCCCACGGAGCAGAGGCAGCTGTGGATGGGGCGGCTGAGGGCTCCCCCCAAGGGCCGAAGAACTGGAGCTGCCCTATCTCCCTAGGGTCCTGGAGCCAACATGGAGCAGGGCGAGCATGCTGGGGGTCCCACTGGAGCCTGCTCCAGGCAGGGGCTCTGTGGGGAGCTCACGGCACCTCTTGGCCCCCTGCTCACCGAGGTGAGCCTGCCCCGGGCTCCCTCCCCCGGGTTTGATTTATGGAGCTGACAGCGCGGTGCAGCTGTGAGAGCTGCTCCCGAGCAGGGACCGGGGTGGGTGGGAGAGGTTTGTTCTCAGCGTGGCTAATGTGTCCCAGACCCCAATAAACAGCCGTGAGATTCTCCAAACAGCCCAGGACACAGAATCCCTGCCCCCGGGTTTATCGGGGGGCAGGGGCCGTGGGGGACGCTGTGCTCTGCAAACAACCCGACCTGCACATAAAAGGGAACCGTCCTCGTGAAGCTGCGGCTCTGGAGCCCCCCAGGGGGTCAGCAAGGGCTGGTGGTCCCAGTGCTGGAGGCACAGCAGGTCCCAGCACTGAATGTATAGGTCCCAGTATGTCCCAGGGCTGAGCACCAGTTTCCCAGGATGTCCCAGTGGCAGCAACTGGAGACTCAGTGATTTCCAATATGAAGACCATGAGGCCCAGTGAATCCCTGCACAGGAGCTGTGCATCCAGTATATCCCAGAGCCAGAGAATGGGCCCTAGAAAGCACCAGTATAAAGGCCATGCATCCCAGTACATCCCAGTGCTGAGGCTGCGGGATCCAGCATGTCCCAGTGCTAGGGCCATGGATGTCAGCACACCCCAGTGCCAAGGATGGCACAGTGAGCCCAGAGCAAGCTCCAGTGTAACAGCCCTGGGTCCCAGCATGTCCTAGTGCAGAAGCTGGGCACCCAGTAACATCCAGTGTTGTGGATTCCAGCACATCCCACTGCTGAGGCCATGGATCCCAGCATGTCCCAGCACTGGGGCCACGGGTCCCAGCATGTCCCAGTGACAAGCCTGTGGGTCCCAGTGCATTCCAGCCCCTCCCAGCCCCATGAGAGGGAAATGGTGACTCAGAGCAGCGGGGCTGGTGGGAGCTGGGTGCCCCTTTGCCCCGTGTGGGGTGAGTGTTGTGGCCAGCACCAGCTCCCCGGCAGCCGCAGCCCTGCCCTGAGCTCAGCCACGCTCCCCTCCCATCCTCTCCCCTTCCTGCGTGCAGACACCCTTGGAAAGGCTCTTGGCCGCTTTCTCTGAGACAGGAAGGTGTCCCCGAGTCTCAGGAAGGAAAAACACTCAGTGCTGAACCCACAAAGACCGTCTCTGAGGGGCCAGGGCTGGAGAGGCTCCAGGCCTGACATCACCTGGGAACTGGAACCAGAACCGCAGCTGCACTCCGCGCCTGGTATTTTTTTTTTTTAACTTGTGTTTTTAAACTTTCTTTTTATAGATTTTTATTTTATTATTTTTTTCCCCTTTCCCTTCTCCATTCCCCTCCCAAATATTTCAGCCTCTCCGCAGGCTGGCCAGCCAGGCTGGAATGCAGCAGGGCTGCACCCGCGGGTGCCGGGAGCTGCCTTGCTGATGGGATGGATAAGGCTGGGTCTGGCCAGGCAGGAGCTGCTGGAGCCATGGGCAGGGGTCAGGCTGGGGCTCACCCCCAGTGACAGGGGCCAGGACCTGCTATCCCCTGGAACTGCTGTGCACCAGGGCTGCTGGAAAGGGACCCATGGACACACAGGGACACAGGAAGGTCTGTCTGGCCATGGGGTGTAGGAGGACAGAGGGCAGAGGAGTCAGGCAGAGCCTGCAGTCCGTGGGCAGCGCTGCTTTCCTGACCCACCACCCCCACAACGGGGCTGTGGAGTCAAACCACGTCTGAGTCTGAGTCAGCAGAGCAAGAGGAGCCAGACAGGGATAGAGGACACAAAGAAAGATTTTGGGGCCAGGATTCAGCCCTACTCATTCCTTGTCCTTTGGCAACACCTTTGGGTGCTGCCTGACCCACCCTGGGCTTCCCCCAGAGTGGAGGCTCATGATAAAGACCCCAGTGTATCCTGGAGCAAAGCTCAGTTGCTTGTTGCCTGGAGAATCCTCCCTGTGACAATGACAGCAACCAACTGAGTGTCACAGGTCACTCAGAGCCCTGTCGGACCTGGGGGCGAAGGACTGGGAAGGGGCCCCCACGGTCTAGATGGCACTGAGTGAGGACAGGGTGACACATCTCTGCTGCCCAGGGCAGGGTGGAGAGAAGGATCAGGGAGGGATGGGATGGGATGGGATGGGATGGGATGGGATGGGATGGGATGGGATGGGATGGGATGGGATGGGATGTCAGACCAAGGGGCAGCACGATGGTCCTCCAGGTGGGGGTGCTGGGCAGTCCCTGCCTCCTCGTGCCAGCGGACCCAGACTGTACTGACCCTCCAGCATCCTGCCATGGTCCCTGGGGAAAAAAACAGGCAAAGGCTCTGCCTGAGACCCCCAAGACACCTGCCAGATCCTCACCATCACAAGGGATGCACAGCAAGAGTGCCCCAAGGTCCCACATATCCCAGGGGTGCAGTGGGCACTGCTGCAGGGCCGCCAGCACCCCGCTGTGTCCCCCCCATGCACAGGACCCCTCAGAGCTGTTCGCCCTGCAGGGACCTCGTGCCAGCTGCGGTCCCTGGGGACACGGGCCCCGCAGCAGGGACAGGGTGTGAGGCCGTGGCGCGGGGTGAACGCCAGGTTAATCTCCCGCTGGAGCTTCCCTCTGCAAACAATAAGACAATGCCCGGCCGGGGCCGCCTGCGTAACCAGCGGCGCGGAGGGGAAGTTGTAATATTTGGATTTAGCCCTCAGTAAATTAAGGAAGAAAAAGGAAAAAACGCTGGGGGTAATCAGAGCGGGGCTGGCCTCGTGCCCTGCCCCACGGCCAGCGGCCCTGTGGGCTCAGCTCAGCATGTGGACAGCAGGTGAGCAAAGCCAGCTCTGAGTCAGTGAGGCCGGGCATGGCTGGGAGAGGGATATGTCCCTGAAAGGCAGGCAGAGGACAGGCATGTCCCCACCTTGGGGACAGCAGCCTAGAGGGTCAAGTCTTGGATACCCAGCAGGGCTGTGGGCAATCATCTCCAGCCACATCAGAAAAAAGGGATCTGGGCCAGGAGGTTATTTTAATCCAAACCTCTTCATGGGAAATAAAATCCTATTTCTGCAGCTGGGTTGGCTGGGCAGGAGAGGGCCCAGGGGGGTCATCACCTTCAGCTGGCAGTGGGTGGCAGGGGATGACAAGGGAAGGGGCTGTTCCAGGATGTCTCCATTGCACAGCCCCTTTCCCAGCACAAGCCCTGCAGTGGTGCTGGCTCCCTGGGATCCCACAGCAGGGCCCACACTCAATCAAACAGGCCCCGTGCCTGGAGATGGGGCTCTGAGAGGGGATGGGAAAAGGTCTCACTGCAGGGAATGCCTGCAGATGCTCAGGGCAGGAACAGTGCTGCAGTGATGGCCTTAAACTCTCCAAAATGTGGCCTTCCCACACACCAGCAGCCCCACTCCCCCAGGGCTGCCCTTGCCTGCCCTGGCCCCAATGGGGTGAACAGGGCATGGACACCGCAGGGAGCCGTTTTGGGGGGAGGCAGGGCTGGACCCCACCCTGCAGGATCTGAACCGGGATCTTGGGAGAGCTCCATCCCCCTGTGCCCCGGGAAGACACTTGCCCCACTCGGTGACCCAGGGTGGTGTGGGGCTGGCAGGAGGGCTGGGGCAGCTGGGGCAGAGGTGACCAGCGGGCAGCAGCGGCACGGGAAGGCCTTCGGCACCGTGCCTCGCGCCGGGAGCCCATTTCCCCACAACAGGGGCCCTTATCAGCGGCAAATCCTCAGAGTGGTCCCAGGGGGGACCTCCAGCCCTTCCCCTCCACCTACCCCACCGCTCTCCCGCTCCGGCCCACGTCAATGCCGCCGCGAAGGTGTCGGAACAATCGCCTGACAAAGAGCTATTTTTAGGGGCCGGGGCTCGGAGCGAGGATACGGCCCGGCCGCTGACAATGGGGGGAAGGGGGCCGGGCTTCCCCCGTGACCACTCGGCAGCAGAAGGACCTGTAAGATTTCCTCGATGACCCAGGCCCGTACAATACAAGGAAAGCGCGAGAGGGAGATACCCCCGCCAGGACGAGCTGCTCCTTTACCTAATGGGAGTGACCCGGGGTGAGGGGCTGCGAGCCTTGGGCCAGCGGCCTCCCCTGGGGGAGACTCCCACACCGGGAGGGAAGTGGGGTGAAGCCTGGCCGTGCTCAGCTTTCCGTGAGGTGGAGGTGAGGAGGGGCCAGGCTGGCTCCCTTCCGAAGGGCATGGGGAGATCTGGGGGAGGTCAAAAGGGTGCAGACAGAGCTCAGCACAACCCCCTCCCCTCCAGGCTGGCTCACAGCTCCAGCCGCAGCCTGGACGTGGTGGGAGGACGGTGACCAGCCCAGAGCTGCATGTCCCCAGCTAGCCCTGGTCCAAGTGTGCCATGAGCCCAGGCTCCTGTTTGTCCTCAGGCTGAACCCGGATGCCTTTCCTCCCACCTCGGGGTCTCCCCTAGCTCAGTCTGTGCCAGATGGGTCGGTGGACCATCCGCTCTGGCCAGTCCTTTGGGGGAAAAGTGATATCCTGGGCTGCACGGCAGGAAATTGGGCTAGAAAGGTGAAAGGCGGGGAGAGAAGGTCACAGGGCGCTGGACTAGGTCAAGGCTTGGCCTGGTGGCTGGCCCGGCTGCCGGCTCGGCAGAGGGACCGGCCCGTTCCACGAACAGCGCCCGAGAGCCCACACGCCGGGCGGGACGGGGTGTGAGAGGGCCGGGGCCGGGCCGGTGGAAGGGCCGGGAGAGGGCTGATAGAAAGCCAGAGAAGGGCTGAAGAACGGCGGGGACAGGGCTGTGGAAGGGCCAGGACAGGGCCGTGGCAAAGACCGGGGGCGGGAGCGGTACCGGGGCCGATGAGGGGACCGGGGGCAGCGCCGGTACCGGGGCACCTCCGCAGGCCGCAGTCGCCCCCTGGTGGCGGGTCCCGTGCACAGCCCCACAGAGGGACTGGGCCCAAGCTGCCACCGCTCACGGTCGGGCCTCCCGCCGGCGTCGCGGAGGCCGACACGGCCCCCGCCCCCTCCCCGCCGTTCACGGGGACACACCTGGACACGGAGCGGGAACAAACCCGCGTCCTTCGCACACCGCCGCCACCATCCTGAACTACAACTCCCACAGCCCCCCGCGGCGAGCTCCACCCTTCTCTGCGCACGCCTCCGCGGCGCGTGGCGGGGCTCGCGCGGTTTCCGTTTCCGGCGCGCCTCGCTCTGGTCCCTGCGGCGGCGGCCGAGCCTTGTGCCTCCGCCATATTGTCTGTGTGCGGCGGCGGCGGCGGCGGTAGCGGCCGCGCCAGGTACCGGCGGCT
>WBNO01021266.1:131007-154516 GCA_013400575.1 Peucedramus taeniatus | reverse complement strand
GTCCCCGGGGGGAGCGGGCAGGGGCTGTGGAGGGGCCGCCCCGCTGCCCCCAGCCCGGAGCGGGGCCGCCCTCGGCCGCGCAGGAAGGGCAGAGCCCCGCGGAACGGGAGCCGTCCCCTCCCCCAGCTCTCCCAGCTCGCACGTTCGGGCCGTGTAGGTGTTATTTACCTAAATTGCTCGATCTTGCCTCTTCCCCGCCCTGCCCGAGAAGCGGGGAGATGCGGAGGGGCAGGGAAAGGCCTGTTAGTGCTCGCTGCCACCCCCGGCTGCGCAGGGACTCCGTTCTGGGCCTTTCTGGGTGGAGGGGAAGGTCGTTCTCACGGCTTTCCACACCAGTCTGTGGAAGCAGTGGTGGTCAGCCTTGCCCCCGCTGTAATTTAGTTAATTGTGCCTTGGGACCGAGAGCAGTGTGGCTGTTGGTAAAATGTGGTTTGTAAGAGAGGGGTCAGATAAGATTATGGAACCCCGTGTGTGTCAGATCTCTTAAGTCTGTCTTACTGAGGGCTTTGGGTGAAACCAATAAAGTTTGGATTGTGAATATTCAAGCGAAGCGGAGGGGCAGGCACTGACCTGTGGTCTCTGGTGATCGGTTGCAGGAGCTGGGGGAATGACGTGGAGCTGTCTGCAGGTGGTTTGGGTTGGATATTAGGAAAAGGTTTTCCACCCAGAGGGTGGATGGAGACTGAAACAGGCTCCCCAGGGCAGTGGTAACGGCCCCAAGCCTGACAGAGTTCAAGGAGCCTTTGGACAAGGTTCTCAGGCACAGGGTGGGATTGCTGGGCTGTCCTGTGCAGGGCCAGGAGTTGGACTTGCTGTTCTTTGTGGGTCACTTCTAGCCCTGAGGGTCTCTCATGATTTGGAGTTTGTGTTGCACAACCTGACCCTGGGCTGGGGCCCTGGGGAGCTGCTCTTGCACTGACCCTGGTGCCAGGCTTTGAAGGTGGGCAGGTGTCCCTGGAGAGGGCTGTGCCATGTGCTCACCTGGCTCCTCATGGAAGCTCAATCCTGGGTGCACTCCACAAATGGGTTGGGAAGAGCCCCTGCCAGAGGGGACTGGGCACAGTGGCAGCTGTTCAGAGGAAGGCAAGTGGACACCCAGCATTTCTGCTTGGGGCTGGGAGTGATTTCTTTGTTCTTTGAACACACTCTCTTTTCTGAAACAGAATTGCTCAAATTATTCAGACTCAGAGTTGGGGCTTGTGCCATCCTGCCAGCCGACCTGGGTGTTGGATGTGAACCCAGGGTGGATTCTGGGTGCATCATCAGCTGGGGCAGAGGAACGCTCATCCTGTGGTTGCTGGTTTGGTGTGGTGTAGAAAAGGGCAAAGTTCCTGCTAGGAGAGGAGAGAGTGAGCTAGGGAAGACTCAAGGCAAGATTTGGGGAAAGTGTGAAGCTTTATCAGTTCCTTAATTAGCCCTAAAGCTAGGATTAGGGTAATGTTGCATTTCCTCGAGCACAGGCTCTGTGATGAAAATTGGGATTGGAATGTCTGATCCCAGGTACAGGGCAGGCAGTGCTCTGCACTCAGGAGATCTGCCTGTGCCCTGTGGCTGGAATCCCTGTTCTCTTTGGATGACTCCAGACAAGGAAGGTAAATTGTAATTGCAAAGGTCCAGACCTTTCCCTGAGCATGAAGAGTGTCCATCTTTGGTGGTAGGCAGTGATCCTTTCCTTTCATCTTGCCAGTGGAGAGAAATTTCCATTATTTCACCTTTCCTTAGTGGTTTATGTCAATAGCTGGTAGCATCATTTCTGTTGTTAGTGAAATTTGCTGTCTTCTTGTTCCCAGTGTGTGTGGTGGTAGAGCTGGGTGTGCATGTCCTGCACTCAGAGCAGAGAGCTTGGCTGGTCAGCTGCTGCCTATGGGGAGTTAAAACAGGGCTGAGGAAAGGAACATAGTCTTGGATTTGGCTGTAGGAAAGAAGCAAAAACTCGTGCAGCTGAAGATGTGGGTGATGTGCCTGGGTGAGGGGATGAGGCACAGGCATGGGCAGATGTGGTGAGAGGCAGATGTCGGAGGAGAAAGCAGACACTTCCAAGTGGGAGGTTCAGAACAGGTTTTCTTGGTTTGGCAGGGCTCATGGGTTCATAGATGGAGAGTGAGGCTTGTTGAATGTTGGGAATATGGCTCTTTGGAAAAGGGATTAAGATTGGCAGTAGGTTCTAGCAAATGTGGAGGAGATTGGATCATGGAATGTTGCATGACATTAAAGTTATTGAGGTTTGTGCAGGGGCTGTTAATGGTACTTGTTTGCTTGAAAAAAGCTGGCGAGATGTGAGAATGAAGATGCAAACCTGGGACTGGGAATTGACTTGGTAAAATACCATTTCCTGAAGGTGAGACTTGGAAAGACTTGGAGTTTGATATTTGGGGCATTTTCAAGTTATGCAGATGAGGTTCATCAGCATGGAATGTGTTGGAAGTAGGAATCTCAGGGTATATGGGGTGTTGAAAGGTGGTTACAGATTTGTGGAGTTGTAGAGAAAGAAACACTCTGCTCTGATGAAAGGGACACATACCCAACTTTTCCAAATTTTATTAAATGGTGGGTGTCCTTACACTTCCATTTCAGTTCTTCTCCATTTTCTCCTTACAGAACTAATTTTCTCTTTGTCTTTCCTCATGTCCTCTGAGGAATAAGGGAAAGGAAGACAGGAGAAGCAAATGGGTGACATTGTGGTGGTGTGATTAATTTCGTGTCACATTTCTGAAGAGGCAGGGATTTATTTCTGGGTTACCAGACCTGTCACCTCCACCGTTCCTCCATTATGGAATTGCCTACATTAAGATATCTGTTTTAGAATCTCTGTGCATGAGGTTGTTGCCATCTTGGATCTTATTGTCCCATAAAGGTCTTGAGAGAAAAAAACACCAATATTTTAAGATCAGGAAATACTGCTTTGACTCAGTTTGGCTACAAACATTTGTTGCAAGACAGCTCTTGGATAATTTTTCTAAGCTTGAATATCTCCTTCGAGGGGCTTCCAAGAGCTGACTTCCCTGGAATTTACAGAATGTAATTGGAGAAAGGGAGTTCTCCTTTGAACCTGGAAAAACTGCTTGGAAGAGGAGGCTGCAGCTTTTTGAGCTGGTGTTAATGCTGTTGCTGAATGTAGAGTGTTTTTCCAAGCTGGTTTTTGGTTCCTTTTGCCATCAAGGTGCCAAACTTACATACTGGTAGGAGGGATTGTTGGTGTGGTCATGGGATCAGTGGTTCATGGATATTTTCTGGTTAGGAGTCCAATAGAGAAGCAGCAACATGAGCCTGGCCCAAATCTCATCTGCTCCTGTTTTCACACTGTTCTGGACAAATGGTTTTATTGCCCATTTCATGCTGCTGCTTTGGGAGGCTGAAGAGCAGGAGGGAAGCTTGGAGTTCTTTGTGGACTTGGTACCACCAGACTCACATTTGGAAGGTTACAACTTCAATAATTTTAATTTTTCAAGGAGTTTAGTTCTGAGATTTAGTTCTGAGATTTTTATGTCCTCCTTACTGAGTTCTATTTTTTAATTAATATTACCATTTTACAGGGAGGTGGTTTCTAAAGCAGGCTGTCCAGCTCCTGCCTATGTAATGGCTGCATCATATTATGGCAGCTTATTTCATGTGAGTGGTGAATAAATTGTGTGCTAGATGGAAAACAATTTTGAGTCAAGGCAAGAGTTTGGCTGCAGGTTTCCCATTGGATATTCTGGAGTGTTAACAGCAAACCTAGAAAATTGAAGTTACTCACTCTGTTTTTGCAGAGAAGTAGACTCTGCCCTTGCACCTTCTGGAACAACCAAAGGCTAAATTAGTCCTCTTTTAATTAAGCCAAGTGCAGGGAGAATCCAGCGTGCTAATACAGAATTGCATGCCAGAACTTGCTTTCCCTGGGTGGGAAAGGTCTTCTGTGGTGGGAAGAAGTGGCCCCAAATCCTCTTGTGTGTCCAGGGAGCCAAAAAGGTGCCTCTCCCTGTTGTTACCAAAGCCTTTGGAGAAGGCATTTTCTCAGAGCATATTTGCACATGTGCGTGTGAGTTGTCAGAAAGTCTTTATTTTTAGTGTTCAGAAAATGGATGAGCGTGGACGCGCACAACAAATTAATTTCCAGTCTAGAAAAGCAAGAGCTCCTGCAGTGTTCCTTCTCTTGCAGCCTTTTTCACAGGTTTCTCTATCTGTTACCAGTGTGCTGGTGAATTCCAGCCTTTCTTCCACGCTTGGTTGTACTCCAGAAGGAAAAAGAGGGCTTTTTGCTCACTCTGCAGCATCTAGATTAATTTCAACTGAGCTTAAAAATTAAGTTACAAGTTTTGGCACAATGGCTTTACTGGGGGCCTGTAAGGTGTGAAGGAGAGTGCTGATTGCTGGAGTTTAATAGCTGGGGTTTTTTCCATTTGGTTCTTGGAATGGTGGTAGCTAGTTTCATCTTGTGTTAATAATGATAAATTTTTAGAGAATTATGTCAGAACTTCACTCGCTGGCAGGGGTTTGCACCGGGTGTCTCTTGCTGAGCCTGCTCGATGCTGGCTGAAGGTTGGAGATGGTGTGTGGTGCATGGCCTGCTCCATGGAACAGCTGATCACAGGGATTTCCTGAAGAAATAGTTACAGGCAGTGTCCTCTGGTTTATCCTTTTGCTCTGGTAATTGTTCCTGCCTCTGGGAATTGCATGATCAGATCAATTAAAACTCTGTAACTTTTACAGATGGTTGGCACAGGTCAGTTTTCTGAGTTCTGCCTAAATCCCTCTCTGTACATGAACCTTAGGAGTCAAATCAGCTGAATGATTGTCCTGGCAGTACTCTGTGCCTACTAATTAATGAGGAAAACAACTGTGTCACTTAGCAGCAATTAGGGAGGTAGAACTTTCCAGAGGATGCTGCCAGTGGAACCTGATGTCAGCCCGAAGTGCTGCTGAAACATTCCCCTTTGTGAGCCTCCAGGAGGAGTTCCCTGGTGTTGCTGGGGTCTCAGAAACTGTAGTTTTGGTAACTGGAATACTGTCCAAAGCTCTAGCAGTAGGAGATTTAGTTTTGTTAGTGCTCTTGAAAGAAAAATGAACTGCTTCCTGTTGAAGTATTGCTTTGGCTTTAGGGCAGACCTGAAGGGATATTCCTCCAAAGAAAATCCCCCTGCCTTTCCTGCACTCCCTGCTCAGCCTGAACTGTCAGTTTGGGGAAGAGGTGCAAGCAGAAGAGTTTTCTGTTTGGTGTGTGTGTACAGACAAGTTAGTTTGGCAGTGCCTGGTTATATTGCAGCCATTTTTATCAGGTTGTGTCAGGAGCCCTTGGCACTGGCAGTGAGGATTTCCTCTGGGTTTATGGGTGCTGGGAGCGGTGGCACGAGAAGCTGCAGGCATGGGAAAGAGGCAGAGCCTGCTCTTGGTGCTGGGGCATGGATATCTTACGATGTTGCTGCCCTCTGTGGCTACATACCCTCATCCAGGATCAGCTTTGGGGTCTTTGTGTTTTGGGGTCTTTCCCTTTACTCCATGTGCTGTTGACTGACTTAGCTCTGAAAATAATAGTGTCCATGATCTTGGGAAATTGTCAGTTCTGCATAGAATCCCTTAGAGATGGAGTGAGCAGCATTCCTGTCACGGCTGCTGGAGATGATCCCAGTGTTCTGCCCCAGGTCCATGTGCTGTTGCCAACACTGGTGTTTGGCAAAGGACACGTGAACAGCCAGGCTGAGATGCTGGAGACCCATAGAGGGTTTGTGTGAGCTCTGCTAAAATTCACCTGTTAGAGATCTGAGCAAAAAGGAAGACAAAGCATGACAGACCTTCTGCCAGGAGAGCGTGTGGCACCAGAGCCACTGCCAGGGCATCCTGGAGGGTGACAGACATGTTACACGCTGCTTTCCCAGTTGGGAAAGTGGGACAGTGAAGTTTTCCCCAAGACTGAAGAGTATCATAAAACATGGAGTTACAGTAAAACCGTTCCTGTGGCTTCCATATAGATTGTGATCCTTGTTACAGAGGATGGCTTCTTCATTGGCAGGAATCGTGAGGAATTCAGAGAGGAATCAGTGGAGCTGATGTAGGAAGAGCCAATCTAAATTTAGGATGTTTCTAGTGCAGAATTACTCCAAGATGTTTCTTCCAGTATAACTAAACCTGTCAACTGCTTTCCCTACAGACTGGCCATGTCTTGTTTTGAATTAATCACATCAGTTCATGCTTCTTTAAGGGAATGTTGAGGTCATTACGTATCATTTGTTATTTCTGTACAGACAGACACAGCCAGCTATTTAAAAGAAATCTGGAAAATAATTTTGTTGGAAAATGCAGTTAAATCAGACTGTGTTCTTCCAAAACAATACCCAGAGAAGAGTTTGATTTCAAACCTAAGCTTTTTTTTTAAACTCAAATTTCAAAATCTACTTTTCTGTTGATGTTGTCCCTTTAGTAGGGAAATGATCTTCAGGAAAGGATATAAAATGTCAATTTTTAATCCAGGCTTGTTTCTATTTTAGCTGTAAAATCAGAAAAATATAGGTTGCAAGGGACTTCTGGAGGTCATTTGTTCTGTACTTGTATTGCTGAAGTTTCAGCATCATGAGAACACACAAATCAGGTTTCTTTTGTGAGATAGGGCATATTTTTTAATGAAGTTGATTACTATTATTTATTTTAAAAGTAAGCTGGATGTTGATTGATCTTGACTGCTAGCAGGCAGTACTGTAATATTTAGGCACGTCTTGGTTTTTTAATTCCAGTGTTTTTCCAGTATTAGATATTCTCCAAACTCTGAAGGAGCAAGTGTGCTTCCCTGGGAGGATTACAGGACTATGTGAAGGAAATCATCAACAATTTTATCTGATAATTGTAATTCTTTCTTACCTTACCAGCTCACATTTTACACTCATGATTTTAGAGGCTGAATTTCAGCTTTCTGCTATGAAAGGAAACATCTCGCTTGCAGTTGTAGATAAAAGAAGAGGAATAACCTTTCGATTCCAGACTCTGCACTGTAATTCTGCTCTTGTCCACTGACAGAGCTTTTCTTCTCTCCCAACAAACCCTCTGCTGTCTCAGCCTGTTTACAGTCTTAGGCTGGCACAATCGTCACTGTAATGAGCTTACGTGGGGAAAGTAGAAGTGAGAGGAAAGTCTCTAGACCTGTTTGGCCGATCTGTCCACCTTGCTTTCTCCTCCAGAGGAAGGTGAGCTTGTCTGGAATTCATAAAGCTACGGAAATGTTTTCTTGGCTCTTTGAGTTCAGCTTGCTGCAGTTCAGGGCCTGTTTTACTCCTTTGGGACTGCTGTGGGCTCACTGAAGCAGAGTTCAGGTGGGTCATTGGGAATAACCAGGTTTATGTGGTGTTGAGCAAGGTTTTCTGGGTTCACTCCACTCTCTCTTCCTTGGATCTTCCTGGCAGTATAGTGTTCACACTGAGGGCAAGGCATGCTGTTAACAGCAACCCACAGGGAAGCCAGTGTCAAGCGGTGTTTGTGTTCTTGGGTACATTATTTATACTCCAAACCTTACCCACAAAGGTCATCACTTGGATAGCTCTTGTGAGTTCCTTGGGGCACCAGTCTTCTGGGAAACTCTTGGCTTTCAGCTAAGTGGGAGCCAGTGTAAGTGCTGCATCATACTGGGGCAACTTCATAGGTTTTAAGTTCTGAATGAGTAACTGCTTGAGAGAGGTTCCACGCCAAGAACATTTCCATTTAAAATGGAATGAGAAAAAAATCAATCTGGTATCTCAGTTATTCTGGACTAAAAAAAAAAAGGCAAATTTTACTAGAGGCAGAGTAGGTATGTTTCTCAGAAACTAATCTGCATTGATTTCTTAGCTGTGTTTTGTTGCTACTTGCTCTAAGTGCATGCATCTGGAAGGACAGAGGGCGTAGGAAATTCCTGTACTAATTGGAGTAGGTGCTGGAAGTGTGGATCCTTCACAAAATATCAAATTCTCTATGGGGGCATGGTTGCCCTTAGAATTAGAGTGCATTCTAAGGATGATAACATCCCTTTTTAAAAATGAGGGGGTTTGTAACTGGTCTAGATTAAAATGTTTTAAAAATCAAAGAGAACATTGAGAGGCTTTTTACCATTTTATTGAATTTTAGGCACAAAATATCTGAGCTTGCCAAGCTGTTCAGACAACAGGCTACTGTTAGAAGAATTCAAACTTTTAAGAACTGATCTTTTTTAATTAGTAGGCCTTCCAATTTAAAAAATCCTATATGGTGGCAGCCCAGTTATTTGTCTCTGGGCTGGGACTCTGGATACTCTCCTGGAGTCTGTCAGCAGGACAGGAGCTGTGTTTGGCTCTGCTCTTGTCTGGGATGAGCAGGGTTACTCTTGATAAGGCTGCTGTGTAAGAAATCAGCTAATTATCATTTTGTTAATACTCCAACGGCATTTTTGAGGACAGGCCTGTGTGGGAGAAGCCAACAGTGGAGCTTTGGCATGGTGTTCCTTTGCTGTAGCTGTCATGTGAGCCCTTTTGGGTGCTGTCTGTTCAAGGGGTGTCACCACAGGGGCTGATTGAGAAGCCCTGCTCTGTGTCCTTGCACAGGCAGGCCTTGGCAGTGAACAGCATGTCAGACTGTGGTTGGGAGCTTTGTCTTCCTCTCTTTGTGACCTCTGGTACATTGCTTAAAAGCTCATGGTTGTTTCCTAGTTAAGCACTTCTCTACCAGAGAAATTAAAATTTTAATGTTGTTTCTGGAGATGCTCAAGGCTACACTGGACCCTGATCTCACCACATCTACTTAGATTAGATGATGTTGAGCAGACTCTCCCAATATAAATTATTCTATGATTGTGTCATCAGTGCAGGAATTAATAAGTGACAACATTCTGTTTGGATTCTGAAAAAATAGAACTCATCTTTTAGAACAAGCTCAGGGCAGTTCTCTAGGTGCAATTGCTGCTCATATTGTAGATTTTTCTGCTTTAAAACTGCATGCTCAACTGATGCTTGCATGTCAACACCTGTCCCCATTATCTGTCCTTATTTGTGTCATTCCCTTCTGCCAAAGAGCTTGGATCCACTGCAAAATAATCCCCCTCCAGGGGCACTGAAGGCAAAAATCTATACAAATTCCTTGGCAGTTTTGAGCAGAGAGTGAGCAGCTTTCAGGCAGGGTAAGATTATGTATGTCTCTAACTCTCTTTGCTTTAAAATTAAGTTATCTGTGCAGATTCTCTCCCTTCCTGTGTAAAGAATAGTAGACAATAATACCTACCCTCGTAAATAGACATTGTGGGCCATTCTTAGAAGCTGCAGTTGATGATTTCCTGAAAAAGCTCTTCTCTGAGCAGCCTGTTACAATGTGCTGCTTGAGCTAGGCTAGAGCTACGTGACAAAAAATAGCCACTGTGAAATTTGATCTATCTTTAGATAATGTGATTGATTTTTCTCTTTTTTTTGTGCTGAAACTGATCTTGCTAAGCTGGGTGAGGGGAGCAGTCACGTGTGATTTATTTATACTGGATTGTGCTTAAAAATTAAAATTGCTAAGTCATCTGAGACATGTATAAGTTCGGTTAATTCCTTCACAAGGAGTATTGGGCAGAGGAAATGGACCAGTGCATTTCCTGCCAGAAGCACAGGGAGTGAGGAGAAACACAAACACAGTGATTGAACTTCGAAATCTAATAAATTTCACTGTACTAAAGTGTTCTAGTAAACTTGCATGCTCTAGTAATGCCTGAGGACATCTAATTTCTAAGTGTCTGAGTCATGCCACATAAATGCTTTGAGGTCTTAGATGATTGCTGCCTCATCTTCTGAAATTGTATTTTGTGAGAGGACTAGCATTTTGTCCAGGAATAGACTTATTATATTTTGAGGAATGCTTCATATTCTTCCATTAGCTGGATACATGGCTGAAGTGCCTCATCCTTCTTTTATTGGTCTAAGGCCTCAGTCACCCTTCCATAGTGGATTTTGGGATATTGCTGTGTCCCTGTTTACCCTTTGGACAGGATTACTGCAACCCTGTCTACCTGAAGCTGCCACCAGCACAATTTATGTGTCAGTAGGTCAAAAAATATCCCAGTGTCGAGCTCTGTCCCACCCTAAGGAGGCTTTGTCCATGTCAGAGAGCCCTTCCATGCACTTCTGCCTCTGGAAGCAGGACCAACTGCTGGTCAGGTTCTGTGAAGGACATCAGACCTGTGTCCCCCAGATCTTCCACCATCTTCACAGCCGGTGGGTCTTGCTGGCTCCTCACAGGAGCTGAAGTGCTGCAGACCTCAAATAAACAGCAGGACTCTGCCTGTAGAGCAGGATTTTGCTTCTGGAGTTTTCTTCTGTTGTGACGTGTCCTAGTAGCTTAAGCTAACTGCTCCGAGCAGATTTCTTGGTCTTTCTCATTAATGTGTGATTAATGGGGCTGTTACTTCCTTCTGCAGTCTGGCAGTTGCCCATTTTCTGTGAGGGGATAAGATTGGCATAGCAAATAGGTGTATTAGTTTAGATAACAGTGTTGCCCACTGTTTGAGCACATACACGGGGCTGTACAGCCCTGCCACGTGCTCTACACACCAAACAATGCTCTTCCCTGCTCCAATACAACTCCCTGTCTTTTAAGTTATTTTGGAAGCTGACAAGAGGATTCTTGTATTTAAACATCTAAAAGGGTGTTAAGTTCCCCTTGTGAAAGATTTGAGATGTGTAAAGGCACCACATTTATCTTGGGTAGGACAATATTGATACAAAACTGTAGTGAGTTGCTGCTGTCCTAAATATTCAGATCTGGATGATAAAGTATTCAGACATACAGGATAAAGATACAGTGTTTGTCTCTGACATACAGTAACTTTCTTTTGAGTGGTTTTGACCAGTCTCAATACTGATAAAACTTACCAGAAGCTTTGCAAAAATTGAGTTGGAAGGAGGAAGGACTGGAGGTACTTTGGGCAAGCAGAATGCGAAGGAACATCTTCAGACCCTTGCAGCAGTGCATTTCTTTCATGTTTGAATAAAGCATCATAATCCAACACAGATGCTGCTGTCTTCTGGACAGTCAGATTTAATGTTTTGACTGTAGGAGGTTGTGACTAAAGCTGGTTTCCATCCCAGCAGAATTGATTTTGTTACATTGGATGGCCCAATACTTGTGATGGGGGTGAGCTTGCAGCCTGTGGCTGTTGCTTTCAGTCTGGAGTCAAAAGGAGGGGATCTGTCTGCAGATTCAGAGCACATGGCATTCTTTCCTTTTGGAAAGTTACCTCTACAACCAGCAGTTGGAAACAAGGTGCTGAAAATTACCAGGTCAGGGGGTTGGTTTGCTAGGGGCCAGTTCTAGGTTGTGAGGGAGAGCAGACAAATGGCTTTCAAGAAATCCCCAGCCTGTGGTGGGGCAGGCTCCAGCCTCTCCTTTGCAGCAGCTTTTAATGATTAACTTAAATACTTTTGAAGTACCATGAGAATTTAACCTCTGGTTTATGTTCTGTCTGCAGGTGGAGGAATCTGAGGCCTTTCTCCTCTGTCAGCACTGCAGACCAGGTCGCCTCTGATTTCACATCTCGCTTCCGCCTGCCAAGCTGTCTGATATGTCGGGACCCGTGCCGAGCAGGGCCAGAGTTTACACGGATGTGAACACACACAGACCCCGGGAGTACTGGGACTATGAGTCTCACGTTGTTGAGTGGGGGTAAGTCTGGGCTGCTTCTGGATGTCCCTGCACAAGGATCAATCCCTGTGGATCCTGCCTAGTGGTGCTTGGGGAGTTCAGGCAGCTGTGCTGCGTGGGGCTTTTTCACGCTTCTTGGCAGATGGCAAGGGAAAGGATCACAACTTCTCTTCGGAAAAATGTTTCTTATCAAACTTTTAAATTCCCAGTTGTGGAAGAACATTTATAGCAGCTTCCTTAAAAGTTTGAAGAAGTTTTGCCAGGTAGTCAAAAACATCCCCTTTCAGAGGGAAGAAAATCTATTTCTGAAACAATCCAAACAGTCCTGAGTGCAGGGCTGAAAAGAAATGAAAAGACTTTCAAACTGAAGTTGCTGCTGACTTGGATAAGTGAAGAAACTCCACAGACTTGAATAGGTACATGCTATTTTATGACTTGTTGCTTAGCTCTCTGCGAGTGCCTGGAAAAGACATGGCTGCTTCTCTTTGAAGGAAGGAGGTGTCTAAATTGAGCTCATGACTAAAGTGTCCCAGAATCAGACAGCAGTGGTGGCAGCTTCATAGCTCTGCGTTCCTGCTGGGATATGGAGGGCCCAGACAGAGTTCTGCCCTCAGCTGTGCAGTTCCCAGTTTCTGGAATGTACACAGTCGTCTGAGCATAAGTGCTGCTTTGTGCCCAGACTGTTTTTAAACAGCCTTGCACTTAGATTTTTGCTCATACTGGCTTTGTTGAATTTTACCAGCATTATACAAGGAAAAATGGAGCTTCCAAATATAGAGAGAAGGGATAGTTCAAGTTTGCTAATGCTGAAATACATAGTTGGGCTTTCAATCCATAGTTTTGTCTTGAATCTGTTTTGGGCAAATAGAAGCTCCCTATTTCTCTCCTAGTTCTTAAATCATCCAATTCAGGAGAGGTAAGGCACTAGTTAATCCCCTTTGTCTGTTAAGTGAGGCAGTGATTGAGTGTTAAGGAGCAGTTTATAAATTGTGATGGAAATGACTGAGCCCTTTGGAACTCTAACCTTTTCTCTCCACAGAAATCAAGATGACTACCAGCTAGTTCGAAAATTAGGCCGAGGCAAATACAGTGAAGTATTTGAAGCCATCAACATTACAAATAATGAAAAAGTAGTTGTTAAAATTCTCAAGGTGAGCTGGGGATTGGGTAGAAGATAAAATCTGTCGTGAGGTGATCAGGAGGCCAGAAGGGGCTTTTTGATGTTCTAAAACTGAAATCCTTAAAGCCTGGCTTTGGAGTGTCACTCAGTGAAACAGGCCATCGTTTTGAGCCTCCTGATATAAGCTCTGCACTTGTTTATTAAGTCAGATCTCTGCCTGTAAGGAATTAGGCTCTGTCTTAAGCTCTGATGTGCAACACCTTTTTACTTGGAGCTAAGCAACATTTCAGCAGCTGACTAGAAAATTCTCAGCTTCTCTAAGTGCCAGTGTCCTGGCAGGCTGTCATGGCCTTGGCCTTCATTTAGTGACCCTCCGATAGCCCATGGACTTCTCATAGTTAAACATTTGCCACATGCCAGTTAAGAAGTCTTGGAGTATCACAGAACTGTTTGGGTTGGAAAAGGACTCAAAGATCATCAAGTCCAGCCAACACCCCAGCACTGATGTCCCCAGGTGCCACATCTGCATCTTTTAAATTTATTCAAGGATGGTGGATCCTCACCACTGGAGCAGCTTGTTCAAGGGATTGACAACCCTTTCTGTGAAGAAATTTTTTCTTGGCTTGACTTGAGGCTATTTCCTCTTGACCTATTAGATTATGTTCAGAGAGCTTTTTTAAAAAATGCCATCTTCCAGTCTCTCCTTCACTTGGAATTATTGTCTGAAGCTGTCAGGGTTGTGTGGTTAGAAAGGAGACAGCAGATATTTGAGCCTTTACTGGTGTGATGCATACTCAGGTTAAATTGCAAAGGTTTCAATATATTTTGCTGATCTGCAGTCACCTGGGTGTTGTAATCTGGCTGTTGAGCTATTAGCCTCACTGCTGCAGGGCTTTATCTTACTCTTTGGGTTTTTATTCTTCAGCCTGTTAAAAAGAAGAAAATCAAGCGTGAAATCAAGATCTTAGAGAACTTGCGAGGCGGCCCCAATATAATCACCCTTGCAGATATAGTAAAAGATCCTGTGGTGAGTAAGGGACAAACTCAAGGGGTACACTGGGGTTATGGGTGAAGTTGCTCTGTTTGATTTCAGCTCTGACCTGGCTTTTTATTTTCCCCTGCTCTTAAATCCTGCTTTTGAATTGACTGATCAGATCAGCTCTTAATCTGATAAACTTCTTTTAGAGGGCCCTTCCCCCACATGTCCCTCCAGCCCCTCACTCTGTGAGGAAGAGATATCAGTGAGCTGAGGCAAGTTAATTCGCTCTGCAAACAGAGCTGCTGGAGGCTGTGGGCTTAGGCTCTGCTCTCTCTGTCTGAGGGGAATCATAAATATGTCCAAGGCAAAGGGATTTTGTGCAGTTTTAGTAGAAAAAAAAATTTAATTCATTATCCTAAGTGGAAACATAACACAGCTGAATGTTTTTTTTTCTGTTTCAGTCTCGAACACCCGCTCTGGTTTTTGAACATGTAAACAACACAGACTTTAAGGTACAGTGTGGGATGTGACTTCTCTTTTTTTCTGTTTGAAAACCACTCATACTGTCTTTCTGGGGAAGGGAAAGTACATAGGACAGGCATTTTCTTCCAGAATAGGAAATGCTTTTAAAGGTAAATGCAGTTGGCACAAAACTTTGTAATTAGCCCATCAGTACCATTTTGCCACAAAAGTTACAAGATGAGAATGCAGATTCCAAGAGTTATTTAACCTTGGGAGCAAGTGAATCTGTTACCTTGTGACCCATCAGTGCCTGTCTTTTTGAGGCATTTGGCTTTCTTGTGTACAGCTATTTATTGGAACCACTTCAAATGTGGACAGCTGTTTTCTGTGGCCTTACATACTCCTGGGAAAGGGGATTTAAATGTTTCTTTGTCCCTTCCTACTCACCTGCCTCAGAAGAAAGGCTGTGCAATGCCATCCATCATGCTTGTGCCGGGTGGGTGCAACCAGAGGGAGATAGTGGCAGGAACCAGGATATGCTCTCTGAGCAGAGCTGGAAGTAAACTATGTATGGGATTTGCAAAGAGAGAGGAGAAGACTGATCAGAGTCAGGTGTGGGATCAGAGTAACTTGAGAAACTTGGACTATACCTTCAAATGTGTTTGAAGAATGCCAGCAGCCCAGAACAGGGTTTTTTTGGATGTTGAACACTGACATGATGTGTTTGTGTCCCACAGCAATTATACCAGACATTAACAGATTATGATATTCGATTCTACATGTATGAGATTTTGAAGGTAAGTTGGTGTTTTGCTGTTTTGGTGGTTTGTTTCTAGTATTTGCTCTCAGCTAATCCTGTAGAGATGGTTCTCATGTCACTGATGATAGTGACATCATATCACTAAGGGAAGGAAAGAAAGAGTCCATGGAAGAATTGGGCAGAAAAATATCAAGCCAGTGTCTCCTTTTCAGTGTTTTGGTACATTGAGATACATTAAAATCCTAAATCAGGAGTACATGTAGCCTCTGAAAAAAGAAAACTGTGAGCTGTTACTGGCTGGGTTTGTGCTTGGGTGTAATGTGAGTAAAATGTTTTCATCCATTCTTCTGAACTGAGTAATTTCACCTTAGGGGTCTGGAGAAAGGTGGCTTGTGTGATCATTAGTGCCTAGTAACTATCCTCTTAGGCACTCTGAAACTCCAATTTTTATGAGGAAGCACATGAAGTAAAGTCAAGACACTTGTGTTGCTGGGACCTCCCTTTGAGAGGGGGCTCTAGAAGCATCTTCTGTGATCAGTGAGTCTAGTCCAGGATCTAACATTGGACAGTCCTGTCATCTAGTTAGACTTGATATGTGTAGAAATACCTTTGAATATGGTTGAACCTGAGACATTCTTGTGACTCCAGCATTGTTTTCCTTTCACCTGCAGGCTCTAGATTACTGCCATAGCATGGGAATCATGCACAGAGATGTCAAACCTCACAATGTCATGATTGACCATGAGCACAGAAAGGTAGTGTGGGGTGGCTGGGGGGCAGGAAGGGGCCCTGCTTTTCTCTTGGCAAACTGGGATCCCTTTTGGGTACTCCTGTGTAGTGGCACTAGCAGAGCTCTTTGAGGGGCACTCTGCTCTCATGGTGTGGACTAATGTAAAATGAGAATATTGTGCTGCTTTTTGAGGCTTTACTTGGTCACATGTAACCCACAGGCAGGGTTGTAAGGAGACAAGTTTATTTAAGACTGCTTGGTGATATGGGTTTGGGGAGAATATGTAACCAGACACTCCAATCAAATTAATTGAAATTGAAGACTTATAAATTAACATCGAACTAAGTTCACCAGTGTCATTGAGCCACTGGAAAGCTGGAGCATCCCTTGAGCCTTTTTTCTTTGTTTTCTATCATTTTTAGCTTAGACTAATAGACTGGGGTTTGGCTGAATTCTATCACCCTGGCCAAGAGTACAATGTCAGAGTGGCTTCCAGATATTTCAAAGGACCTGAACTTCTTGTAGATTATCAGGTAAGAATTACCAGGACTTCTTACTGACTTTGATATGGAAAGTCAGTGCCATTTCAAGGTCATAAACCCAAAATTCAGATGTTTAGAGAGTTGAAGCTAAAGACAGTCTGTTCCAAAATGTATGGCAGAAAGCAGTGGCCATAAAGCCACTGGAAGAAAGAAACAAATGAGTAGTCTCAGGACCTGAGGAAGAGCTGCAGAACTATCATCATGGATCTTGGAATACAAATGTTGAATATTTTTTTAGCAAGGCTGTGTTTGCAGTAAGGTACAGGAATGAAACAAAGCCCCTGTGGGAACAGCAAGTACTGCATGAACTTCTAAATTAAGCTATAAAAGCATCCCCTTATCTGATGGCAGTTTGCATTATGGAAATCACAGTGTTCCTGGTGACTTTCAGACCAGGCTGGTTGTGGAAAAAGGCACATCCTCACCTGTCCATGGACCCTGGGGAGTCCACACCTTTTGTTGTTTGTTTCAGTGCTTCCTTTCCCAACACACATTTCTCAGTGGTTTATAACATTGGAGTCTGCAGTGAAAATAAAAGAAAGCTCTGATCTTTAATATCCTGGCAGACAGGGATGGAATTAGGATACCTGCTGTCCTGCTAATTGCTGTATCCCAGTTTGAGTAACTGGAGCACTGAGCTGAACAGTGGTTTAGGGATGAAAATAAGTGAAGATAGTTCAGTTTGTTTCCAGAATGACATGGCTGTGTTGATATCACCTTGGTGGGGGTGGGGGAGGAACCCTGTTAGTTTTGGAGGTCTGTTCTGCTTAATTCATTAGAAATTGAATTGTCCTTCTGGTTTTGTACAGATGTATGATTACAGTCTGGATATGTGGAGCTTGGGTTGCATGTTGGCTAGTATGATATTCCGAAAGGAGCCATTTTTCCATGGCCATGACAACTATGATCAGGTGAGAGCTGGTCATGTACAATGTCTGTTCTCTTAGCACCGTGAAGATTTCCTGCTTAGGCTTCTATCGAGTCATCCTGAGAATTTTAAAGCCTTTCTCTAATGGCTTCTTAGCTCAGTTTGAAGCCACATTCCTTTTCTCAAGGGTGCAAGATTATGTAACCAATTAAATAGAAATGGATTTGTAGAGCTTTGTACTTAGGAGCTCCTCAGTAGGTGTCTGGGAAAAGCTGTAGAAATAGTTATATTAAGACTGGTGTGTTCTAGTACATAGTTTGACTATTTCTGAGGTTATGTTATGTGGAAAGCCCCTGCCACTACTCCCTCTCCCCCCACTCTGTATAGAAACTGTGAATTTGGTACAGGTTTATACAGATTCTGAAATTTCTGTGTTGCCTTTAGGCCAAAATTTTTATTTTTAAACCTTTTATCACATGCTCAGCATGTGACTGCCATGCAAATATTCTGGAACAGGGACCTTCTATTCTCAAACCTTTTTTCTGGAGCTCTCTGGGGTGGTGCTTCACCTCTCACATGCAAGATCCAGAGTTCCTGCTTTTTTGACCAGTTATTCTTGCCTTCCCCTCTGTTGGTTTTGAATATTTTCTTGCTACTAAGGGAGGTAGTGTTGCAAGGTCTCAGGTTTTAGAGATTTTAGGGTCTGTGGCTCCCTCCTGGCTGCCTTGGGGTACTGAGCTCCAGCTGTGAGTGGAGGCATGTTCCTGATACCTGGGACTGTGTGGCTGGGGAAGCCAGAGCCACTGGCTGACCTTGTGGCTTCTGATTCATGCTGCTGGGATCAGGTTCCAGCTCCCATGGGAATGTGCTGCTATATCTTCATGCAGGCTCTGGTATTATCATACCTTCACAGCAGTGACTTGTTTTTTTGTTTGTTCCCAGCTGGTGAGGATAGCCAAGGTTCTGGGGACAGAAGATCTGTATGACTACATTGACAAATACAACATTGAGCTGGATCCACGTTTCAATGACATTTTGGGCAGGTGAGCCAAGGTCTGGAGTCTCTTTGGTAGACCTAGACAGTTACAGCTTTGTCAACAGACCTTGAAATGAGCAAAAATTTGTGGGAGAAATCAGAGCCAGGATTCTGGAGAACTGACACTTTGTGCCTTTGGTCCCTTTTGCCATTGCTTCCCGTAGTCCTTTATATGGAAATGGACCTGAGGAAAGATTTTTAAATGTCATTCAGGCAATAAAGGAGCTACTGGAGCAGAAAGCATGAAGGGCAAATGCTCTCTTCAGTCTGGAGGGAAAGAAACAAAACGGTGTTTCTCAGCATTGGAGTGCAGAAAGGTGCTGCTAAAGATGGAATTTATATGGTTTTTTTCCCCCTCATAGTGGGACTAAAATGAAAGGAATTTATGTTGGGCACATAAGAGATGACAGAACCTGCAATTTTAGGCCTGTAATGTGTTCTGAACATTAGTCCTGCTGCTGTCTGGGGTCATGGCAGGGCTGTGCAGGGGCTGCGGTGGCTGTGCTGGGGCTGTGGCTGCTGTGCCACCGCGTGGAGACACAGTGACACTGCTTCATCTGCTGGAATGTCTCAGTCCCGCGGCCTCCCTCAGGGCTGGACATCTGTCACAGTTCTTGCTCCTGAAGAAAGTGAGTTTTGGCATCACTGTCCCCTGCCTGGCCTGATTTGGGTCTGTTTTCCTGCAGACACTCCCGTAAGCGATGGGAGCGCTTTGTCCACAGTGAGAACCAACATCTGGTGAGTCCAGAAGCTCTGGATTTCTTAGACAAGCTGCTGCGATACGATCACCAGTCACGACTCACAGCAAGAGAAGCCATGGAACACCCCTACTTCTGTAAGTATCAGCTGCTGTCCTGAGAGTTCTGCCTCTGGGAAATCTCTGTTGCCATGGCTTGTGCAGATGGGGACAGAGAATGGCAACAATGATAAGCCTGGTCTGCAAATAATTGTGCTGGAGCTGAGGCTGCTGGTCTCTGTGTGCCACCTCCACCAGCCAAGGAATCAGTGTTGGGTGCCTGTGTTAGGCCCATGAATCAGCAAGTAATATCAAGGAAAGTCACCTCAATCATGTTATTTGGGGTTGCTTTCTGCAGGTGTGCATGGATTCCTGTGTTTGGATAAACCCAGAGAATTCTGGTTTGTTCATAAACAGGTGTTTAAATTGCTTAGCTACTGCTATATTCAAGTCTTGATTTTGCAAGCAAAACTGGTACTTTCACTAGTAAATGCTTTTAAATGGTCGCTGTTTTTCACAGATCCTGATATCTATGGGTTTGAAGCAGCTGCAACAATGCATAATGTCAATATTTGCTCAGGTGGTTTGGTTTTGGGGTTTTTTTAGCTGCTGCTGAAGGTACCCCTGTAATTAACAGACTGTTGATCTGTGTTACACCTGTTGGAAAAATCCCAGGGAAATGTTTTGCAAGTATGAGCATTAGAGAAGCCAGTAGCTTGGAATGTGAGAGCTGGACAAACAGTTCATTAACTTGTGTTCACAGAAAGATACACATAGTGCTAAGATATATGTAGTGCTGAGCTCAGCAAAGTTTGGAATTGCCTTCTCTGACACAGAAGGCCTGGGAGACAGGAAGGGGTTGTCCTTGTTCAGGTGGGATCCTTATTTACATGCAGCTGAAAATAAAGAGTAAGTTGTGATCATCTCATGGAAGACAGGTTCTAGTGACACACCTGACAGCTCACAGAGATGTGAGATGTGTATAGAGACATGACACATGATTGTAATCAGTGATAATCTTTCTGCTTACTACACCCATATTCTGGGTTTGGCTTTCTGCAATTACACAGTTGCTTAGCACAGAAAGATCAACTTTGCCGTAATAACCTTTGTCTTTTCCTGTCAGACAGTCCTGCTGAACCACAAATCACACAATTTAGCTGATTTCCCTGATATCATATGACCTTGGTCCCTTCTTGAGTGCTTCCCACTGGAGTTGGTGGAAATGTCTGTATTTCAGTAGATGGTGATTGATGTTATTTGACACAGGCAGAATGCCAGGACTGGCTGAGCACAGAGGCCACAGGCAGTCTGTGTGCCTCAGCAGCTCTCTGGCAACACAGCACTTACTGGTAGTGTGCTCTTCCTAGACCCCATTGTGAAAGACCAGGCTCGGATGGGCCCGTCCAACATGCCGGGTGGCAGCACTCCTGTCAGCAGTGCGAGCATGATGTCAGGTCAGTTCTGTCAGCTCCCCTTGGTGCTCGGTGGGCCAAAGCATTTGTATGTGTGGGGTGGGTGGGAGCACCCAGAGGGAGAGCTCAGGCAGGGCGGTGTTGGGTCATCTCCCAGGATTGGGGACAAGGGCAAGGAGAGCTGCAAAGTGGGTGGGAGAGTCTGATAAGTAAGGCCTTGGGCAGCCTGACCTGTTTTTCTGGTCTCATTTTAAGAAGTTCTTTGCAGTTCATTTTCTGGCAGCAGCTTGAAGGACAGTCCACTGGCACGGGCTGCCCAGAGAAGCTGTGGCTGTCAGATCCCTAGAATTGTTTAAGGGCCAGGCTGAACTGAACGGGGCTTGGGGCAACCTGGTCTAGTGGAAAGTGTCCCTGCCCATGGCAGGGGGGTTGGAACAAGAGGATCTTTAAGGTTACCTTTTCAACCCAAACCATTCTGTGATCCTGCCCCATCTCTGCCCATCAGTGACGCTCAGGGGTGTGCAAATGTGTGCCCTTCCCAGAGCTGCAGAGAATAGTGACAGATCTTTTATCTCTTTAATTACTTTGGCAGCTCTGAAAACATAACTGACCCACAAAGCTCCCACTTGACTTCAGAAGCTGTCCTGGATAGCAGTACGCTGCATTTACTCTAATTCCTGCTTACCTGTCTCTCTTCCAGGGATTTCTTCAGTGCCAACACCTTCACCCCTTGGACCTCTAGCAGGCTCACCCGTCATCTCTGCCACCACCACCCTGGGGATGCCGGTTCCAGCTGCTGCGGGCGCCCAGCAGTAGTGACGGGCTCTGTCTCCTGCTGCCTGAGCTGAGTCAGGTGGGGAAGAGGTTTCCCCCTCCACCTCTCCTCAGGACGCAGCTCGTGCCTGGCAGGGGAAGGGAGGGGATGAACGCTTTGGAGACACCGTGTCTGAACTGTTGCTTGTGGATTTATAGTAGTTCAGTCATTATATACAAAATTATTATAGGCTGATTTTTCTTTTTTTACTTGAACTTTTCGTAACTCAGGGGATTCCCTGAAAATACCTACAGATGGAATACTTCTTGGACAGTTTTTCTTTCCCCCCCCCACCCCTCCCAAAAAAAAAAACAAAACAAAAACAAAACAACAAAACAACTCTTCATGTAATAACAAAGATGAATCAACAGCATTTCCAAGCTCTTGCATCCTGCTGGAAATCTCTTCTCTTCATGTTCCCACCATTATTCCTCCACAAGCCTTGGGGGATTGTGCTGTTCTCCAGAGACTACCAAACCAAGTCTTCATGAGGCAGGGGAGGGGATTCTTAAACTACCACTCACTTGAACCCCGTGTCCTGCATATGTCCCAGCCAGGGTACACTGAGGAGACAATTCCAGTAGGGAGAGGTGGGATAAGCTTAAAAAGAGTAAGTGCAGATAGTGTCCAAAACCCTAATTGGATTGGATAATGTCTCCTTAGGAGTCAACCAGAATACTAACTCACCCCTTGCATGTAATTTTAGTCTTAAAAATGAAGTTACTGATCCAGTTGGAGTCCTTGGCACCTCCTGAGACAGGTGCTCCTGTAGAGTAAGCCCTGCTCTGATCAGCCCCTTTCTTGTGGAGGGTTCTTCCAGCCATTGCTTGGCTTGGATCTCTGGAATTAATTTGTTATTGGGTATATTGTTTTTAAATTGTTTCTATAGGTTTCGAGCTGGTGGCTACTTAAAGCTGGAAAAATCAGACTGCGCCAAGTCCGATCCCACATCTTCACCCACCATCCCCTCCCTCACGTGCCATGTGGTGAGAATACCAGTTACCTCACAGTCTTGTAAATATGCACTGAGAGGAAGGAGCCAGGAGACGTTAACTTAAACTGAAATGGTAGATCAGTAATTGTGGACAAATATTATCATTGACAACGGAAAAGCACCCTTGTTACAGCCCTGCTACCCCTTGCTGTGTATATATACTTTGTCCTTCATATGTGAAAGATCCAGTGTTGGAATTCTTTGGTGTAAATAAACATTTGGTTTTATTTATCGAGGTTAGATTTAAGTTCCCTGTGTAGAGGCTTCCCT
Organism: Peucedramus taeniatus; assembly: GCA_013400575.1. Taxonomy (NCBI): domain Eukaryota; kingdom Metazoa; phylum Chordata; class Aves; order Passeriformes; family Fringillidae; genus Peucedramus; species Peucedramus taeniatus. The sequence goes on along the minus strand of WBNO01021266.1, from coordinate 132,207 downwards.
GGGGTGGTCATACACTGACACAGGAGTGGTGACAGCCACATGTGCCCTGGGCAGGCCATGTCCCTGTCACACCCATGGGGAGCAGTGCAGAGAAGCCTTACACAGATGTCACAAAGCCAAAGTATCTCCTGGGAGAAGGATCTTTTGCCATAACAAAAAGCCCTCCTGTCTCAGCCGTGATGGTGGGGAATTGAGACAATTAACCAATTATTAGGTGTTTGCCTGTTGCAACTCACTGGATTTCTGTGACTTGTTTCCAGTCACCTAATGCTAGGCTGGCTCAGCTGGTGTGGCTGCAGGCACAGTGGCACCTGTCCCTCTCAGTGACCTCTCATCCCAAAGCCATTGCAGCAGTTGTTCCTGTGGTCACTGAGGGATCTTCACGTTCCTCAGTGGGTGCTGACGCCTTGGCCTGCAGCTCCTGCTTGTCCCAGGCACCCATCCCTCCTCTGTTCTTTGGAGAGGATGGACATGGGCTTCCACGTTGCTTAGTTAATTTTAGGATGGAGCATGTGGGCTGGATTAAACTGATTTATGGGACATGGAACACTGCCCCTTTCTGTGAGGACTGCCGGCAGGGAGATGAGGTTTTTCCCCTACACCAGGATAGCTTTCTCCTCCATGCCTTCATCCAGTGGAAATCCATTGTACTTAATCTTTTATATCCTAAAGTGATGTGAAAGTTGGACTGTGTTGACTGTTACCTCAATGTGCTGTACCGTAAAAGCACCCAGTATGACAAAATACAGCTTGTTTGCACTGGTTCTGAGCTATGCAGGACATTTTACCCAATTCTTTCGTTATTCCAAGCGAGGGAGGTTTGCATAAGGATACGAATGGAAGAGGAAACTGGGAGTGGTGGATGGCCCCAGTGCCTGTCAGCCCTTGCGTGGAAGGAGCTTTGTGGACCTGCCAAGCCCCTACAGAAGCGCCGGGCACTCGCTCTGCCGCTGCGCTGTCTCCAAGCTCTGACGGGGCAGTTTGGAGGGTTTATGGGGTATTTTGCATGGTGGCAGCAGCCACTGTGTGCAGCACCGCTGTGGGTGTGTTACCCGCCCCCGACAGAGCTGGGAATGACCTGCGGGGCCATGGGGAGGGTCGGGGTTTGCTTTTTGTTGGTTTTAAGCGGCCACTGATGCGCGCTCGGGGCGGGCACGGCCAGGCCGCCCGCCCCCGTTCGCGCATGCGCGGCTGCCTCCG
>WBNO01021266.1:114998-130807 GCA_013400575.1 Peucedramus taeniatus | reverse complement strand
CCGCGGGCTCGGGCGGACGGGAAGCAGCCGGGCGCGGTTGATGCTGCCTGCCCCGAGCCGGGCCCGAGGGCGGTCCCCGGCAGTGACCGAGGGCTCTGCGGCAGCGCCGGGCTGGGCAGACCTGGCGAGGCCGTGTGTCAGTGCCCGGTGCCTGCGGCGGTGCAGAAGCACCGACGGACTCATCTGGGTTTTAGACCGCCCTCACCTTGGGTTTGTGTCTCTTCTTCCTAGGGTGAACCTGCGAGTTAAGGTCTTGTGGTTGCATAAAACATTTTTTGAAATGCACTGGTTTTGGTAATACTCGCAGCTATTGCCCCCTGTGTGTTTGAAAAGTGTAAATATTGCGGTCTTTATTAGTAAGTTTGAGAGGAGGAGCCCGCAAGAGATACTCCTTCCTTCCCACTACTCCTTAAGTTCTTTGTGTGTGAACAGTTCTTTCTCCCGTAGGCTTTGTCTCCTTCCCGAGGCATCGGTATGTGACAGCCCAGTGTGTGCGTGTGGCAGGGCATCAGGAACAGCTGGGGGTAGGGAACTGGCTGGGAATAGGGAACCGGCTGAGCAGAGCTGGCTTCTGTTGTGCAAATAACTCTGCTTGCACAAGGGGCCGGAAAGGAAATAAAAGAAACTGTAGTCACTGTGCGAGCGATAGGAGATTTAATGTCACCAGGATCTTGGAATTCGGAGGGAGGTGGAACTCTGTCGTAGGCTGTTAGAGCCGAGAAGTGTTTTAAAAGGGTCTTTGAAATGAAACAGCTTCCACTGCTCGACCTATTTAGCGTCCGTGTGTGTGAGCAGCCTGCCGACCTGCCGGCTCCCTCCAGACCTCGCTGAGAGCTGCACTTCCAGCCAGGAGCTCGCCGGGGCAGGGCCGGGGCAGTGGCTGAGGTGCCACGTGGGCAGCGGAACGAGCTCCCCTATCGCTGCCGGGAGGGCGCGGCCTTGGGAAACAGCTGTTTCTCCATCGAAATCCTTTTAATTCCTCCCACCCCAAGTCCTATTTGGACACGTCCCTTATAGAACGAATCCTGTTCGGATCCCCAGAGCTGTTGCATCTATGGGAAAAGCCTTTAGGGAAAAGCAGTGTTTGTGGCCTCATCCTGCACTCCAGTCCTGCAGCTGCTCAGCAAAGCCTCCTTACTGGGAACTCCTCCAGTGTGGGATATCGAGTGGTTCTCGGCTGCTTCTCTCTTTCCTCACATGAGGCAGCGGTGACAAATTCCACCATGTGGTGTGAAGTAGTGTCCCTTCTCCACTCCCTGGGAAGCACTCTGGTGTCCTGTAAGTGTGTCTCACCCGAGCACTGTGTGCTTTGTGTGTTACCCCCTTCCCTCCCTGCCCTGAGTTCCTGTGCTCCTCAAAACAGTGGGAATTGTTTCCTACAAGCTGAGCTGTGTGTGTACTGATGGCTGGCAGGTTTGTGTTTGTTGTAGGACAAGTCAATGTGCTTATGATTCTTTAACTCTGGTATAATTATGTCCTTTCTTGTGTCTGTTGCTGTCAGTGGAAATACTCAGGCTTCTTCCTAGGACGGCTGCACCTGGGAGTCGGTAGGAACACAGTTTTGAGAACACTTTCCTAAGCTTTTTTTGAACACTTTCCTAAATCCTGGTCTTAGGAAAGACTTGACATCTGAGCTGGCAGCTGCATCAGAAAGCAGAGTTTCAGGATGGCTTTGCAGGGCTGTCTTGATCCTGTATGGAGCCGTGAGCCATTGGGAAGGACAGGAGCCGAGGGCTCGGTCTGGGCACTGGTGGTGGCTCCGGTATCAGGAGGAGCAGTGTTTGCCTCCCACAGTGGGACCCCCAGGACAGGGAAGTAGTGAAAGTGCCCTTTGAGGTGCTCCCAATGCTGAACCTGCAGAAATGGGGACACTCAACTGGGGGGGTCCCCACCAGAGTCATCCCTGTCCTGACAGTGTGATGACTGTCCTGTGTCATCCCTTGTGTGTGTGTGACATCGCTGTGAGTGGCTATTGCTAGCCCCCGCTGTGTGCTGGCACTGCCTGTCAGCTCACATCTCTGTGACCTTTTGCAGACTTTGATGCTAAGAAGAAAAGAAAAGTGGCAGAGATTTACCGGGCTCTGAACAGTGACCCCACCGACGTGGCAAAGCTGAGGCGGATGGCGATCAGCGAGGGCGGGCTGCTCACGGACGAGATCCGGCGCAAAGTGTGGCCAAAGCTGCTCAGTGTTAATACAGATGACCTGCCCCCTCTTCCAGGTATGGAGCAGCCTGGACTCAGCTGCTTGGGAGGAACTGCTCAGCGACCTTTGTCACTAGAGGAGGGATGTGCTCTCTGACCTGCCTTTTCCCTGTGTGTGTTACATTTCCCGCTAAGCTCATGTACAAAGGGGACTCACTGCAGCACCAATACTATGTTGTATGTAAACAATACATGACTTCTAAAAACAACATTTGTTGTTTTCTTTGGTGATAGTCATGGAATCAGTTCATTGTGGATGCAGTCTGCGTGGCCCTGGGCATTAGCTGACATATGTAAGTTTACCTGCAGCAGAGAGGATCAGACTTGATTTGTTTTGCTCCCATGAAGAGGTAGCTGTGCTATGCCCTGGTGTGACCAAAGTTTTCCCAATGTGTCTCTCCCAGGCAGCAGTTTGTTGTGTGAAGCACGTGTGGTTTTTGGTGAGAACAGGCACAGGGACAGCAACCTTCCTGGTGAAGTACCCATATGGTTTTTAAACCTTAGCAATGCAGGAGCTCTAGGTCCTGTAGTTCTTATAGTCACCCAGGGCAGATTTTGTTGTTGTTCCTGATTCTGTGGTCGTTTGGAAATGTGCATCCCCCCCACCTCAGTCAAGAGCTGGATGGCATTAGGGTGGTGTGAGGTGACCAGAGCTGCTGGAAGACAACATGATCGCATAGAAGGAATTTGCTGGCTTGCTGAACTTTTCTGTTCTAACCCTGGGTGAGACTTTCCTCTGAATTGTTTCTATTTTATAAATTATTCTTTATGGTCTCCACAGCACTCCTCCAGTGCTGCTGCTGAGTACACTTTGAATTGCACAGCAAAACTGTGTAGCAGAGATGTTTCTAGGAATGCTGGGAGTGCTGCTGTCAGTTTAAGCATTTTAGTATGTGTTGTCTAAAGAAATAATTGGCTCATTTGCTGTTAGCATCAGAGTGTGTGGCAGGGAAAGTACAGGGACAGGGCTGAGGTGTGACATGAAAAAGGGGATATACAGTGGAGTAGGGGGCGTGTGCAGCTTCGTGTCCACATTCAGCAGGGATCTTCCCAGCTCCCTCACCTCACTCTCTTCCCAGTACCATTGCAGTGCTTCATGTTAATCCTGTTCCTCTTTTTCTCAGCAGGGAAGGAGCTGCGTGAGGACAATAAGGATTACCAGCAAGTGTTACTGGATGTGCGGCGATCCCTGCGCCGCTTCCCACCAGGTGAGGGGGTTCTGCTCTTCCCACTCTGCAGGGGCAGGAGCAATGCCGTGGGGCTCCTCCTGGCTCAGACCTCCCTGGGAGGCTGCAGAAGGTGGCATTCCATTATTACTCCAAGGGCCTGACTTCTAGAAAACCTTTTCCATGAGAGCTCACAGCAGCTGCTTCCTGCAGTGAAGCCCTTCTGCAGCCATCAGTTTCCTTCAGCTGTCTCTGCACAGATGGTTTTTGATGTGGCTTTTCCAACGTTCCACTTCCCCTGCCCCTCTGTGCCCCTCTGCCAGGAGGCTGCTACTGGCAGACAGTTGCAGCAGAGAAAGGACGGATCCTACATGGACCTTGTGCACCATGACCTGTTGAGATTAGGACAGATGGAAAGCTTGAGAAACATGCCATTTGCTTTGGTTTATTTTAGTCCATGGTCTAGCTCAGGGGCAAGGAAGGCAGGTTTGTCTGTGCTTAGAACAACCCGTTGCATAAAACGGTCTCAAAATCAGGTTCTTGCACCAAATTTAACAGAACTTAAAACATTTAGAAGCAAAATGGTTTTGCAGTTGTTTAGTTCTGATGGGAGGCTGGTGCCTTGTGTTATTTATAAAACTCTAAATCCAGCAGCTCTCTGTGCAAAGCAGTCGTTATTTCTGGCCAGAATCTGCCTCCCCCTTCTGCCACTTTTATTTTGTATAAACACTTGATTCACTCTGATTCTTGCAGGCGTGGAAGCTGTGTGCAGGCCTGATTCCTGGAGGCTCTGCTCCTACGGATTTTTTTGCCCTTGAATGGCAGCCTCCTGCCTATTTTTAGCTGCATTAGTGAAGCAGAGGAAAAGGAGAACTTTGTCATTGCAGGATCTCTACTGGGACTCTCTGCTTGGCCTTTGGGTGTTTTATCTGTTGACAAGGACTGCCAGAAACTGACTGCAGCTGTGCACGGCAGGAACAATGTTTTCCCTGTGACATCCTGTCCAGAGACACGTGTTGTTAGCAGGGGACTAGATAGATAGAAAGTTGTGCTGGTGGAGGCCTCACAGTCTGATACAGTTGGCATAGTTTCTGTGAAAATGGGTCCTGTTGAATTTTTTTCTAGAACTCCTGGGAAATTAAAAATTATTAAAACGTCCTCATCTGTGCTGGATGTGTAGAACAATTCTCTCTTCACAGCAGCACTGTGCAAACATCTGTAAACCCTGCTCTCGTCCTCCACAGTGGCTTCCTTGCAGATGAGGGTTCTGCAGATCTAAAGATTAAACCTCTCAGCAACTGGCCAGATTCCCCTGGTCCTGCAGAGTTTTGGGAGACAGCATTAGGGCTCTGGATAGTTTTTTCTGCCAGTTTTACCACCCTCCCCTGTGCACCACGTCCCTTGGGATCAGGCAGGTTAGTTAATGCACAGGTGCTCTCCTTGCACACCACAGTGGCCTTTGCTCCCACATCAGGCACTGGTAGGTGACACAGCTGTGCCATCTGCTGTTCCCACAGGGATGCCAGATGACCAGAGGGAAGGACTGCAGGAGGAGCTCATAGATATCATCCTCCACGTCCTCAAGCGCAACCCCCAGCTGCACTACTACCAGGGGTACCATGACATCGTGGTCACCTTCCTCCTGGTGGTGGGGGGCAGGCTGGCCACAGCACTGGTGGAGAAGCTCTCAACACATCATCTCAGGTACTCAGTGGGAGGAGAGGAGCCAACTGTGTGTCCTCAGGCTGTGGGGACACCTGTGCAGGTGGAGCTGGCCTGGAAGGGGAGCTGGGAAGGCAGAGCCTTGGGTTAAAGCAGCTGCCTGTCATGCCTGTACCCAGAGGGTGGATTGAGAGCAGCCTGACCACACAACAGCATGTGGCTTTGCAGGGAGCTGTGCCCTGGGGAAGGGATAATTGAAGGCTGTCAGTTAATTTGTAGCCTCTCCTGGAGATGGAAAAGCCAATGCACATGCATTATCCATGGTTGTGTGGCTGTCAGGGCCTCTCCAGGTCCTGTGGGCTGGCTCAGCACCTGCCTCCCACTTGTCCTTGCATAGCCCTGGGCAGTGTGGTCTGTACTACCAGAGTCCTGTACCCCACATGAAGAATCTTTCCTGTTGGTGCACTGAAAAAAGAGCAAGCTTCCAGCTGGAGAGTGTGGTTTGGAGGGATTATCTCTCCTCTCCCAGGCAGGAGTCAGATTTTGGGTGCTGGAAGGGCTTTACAGTTCTTGTGTGCACTGCAGCAAAATAAGAAGTGTCAGCTGACAGCAGCATGATGGTCTGGGCCTGGGTTCTGTGTGCACGTCAGCCCTGTTTGTCCCAGACAAGCTGGAAGGAGGCTGCTCCAAAGGGACAGAATTCCTGGGGGCTGGGGGCCACCCTGCCAGCAAGGCTGTTTATTGCATGTACTTCACCTTCTGCTGCCTCCCTGGGGGGAGAGCTCACTGACGTTGTTGCTTGACAAAGCTTCTTTTAAATCTTTCCTCAGGGATTTTATGGGCCCAACGATGGATAATACCAAGCACATTTTAAATTACCTGATGCCCATCATAGACCAGATGAACCCTGAGGTGCATGACTTCATGCAGAGGTATGCAAATGTTCCCTTAGAGCCTGCTGGCTCTCCCCTGCCCATCTCAGGTTACTGTTCACAGGGCTGTTTTCACCAGCACATCCCCAGCACCACAGTGGCTTCCTCAGGGAGTCAACAGCTGTCCCACAGCTGATGGTGACACCCCAAAGCCATGTGGCACTCATTTCTGAGCAGGCTCAAACCTGTGCTGGGTTTTACATAGTGTTGTCTTCAGCCCATTTGTCTGCAGTCTGTATTGGCAGAGCTGGGGATTTGGGGACAGTGTTGTACAAATGCCACAACTGCTTCACGTGACCACTTGTATGGCTGGTGGGATCTTGCTGTAGTTTGTTGTTAGTTCTGAGGATAATTCCCAGGTTTTGCATTAGGGACACACAGGTGTACCTAGGCAGATCAAATCAGAAGCAGGAAGGTGAATGGGAAGAGTCAGTTCAGAGCCCATTTTTGGGCAGGTGTGCAGTTTTTTTCACAGCCAAAATGTCTTTGGGTACCAGCCCTGATTGTAAACTCCCAGAATTAGTAAGCCCTCAGGGTAGGAGGGAACCCAAACATCGTCTGTGCTGCAGGACTTCAGTTGCCCGCAGGCCAGCAAGCCAGACAGTGCCATGATACATCACACATTCAGGGTCTCCTGAAAGCAGCGTTTGGCCTCTGCTGTGGCCTCCACTGGATGTGACACAAGTAGTGGCAGCACTTTGCCACAGGGGGTGGCACAGGGGATAAACACTTTTTTTGTGTCAGAGGTGCAGTTCCTGCTCTGGGGGGGTTGAGTACTCCACTGACAGCCAGCTCTATTTCCACAGGCATGGCTGTGCAGCACTGGGCTGGCTTGGGAGCATTTCATCCCTGTTTCCAGGCTGACCTAATGGCTCTTTCTCTCTGTAGTGCAGAGGTGGGAACCATCTTTGCTCTCAGCTGGCTGATCACATGGTTTGGCCACGTTTTATCTGACTTCCGGCACGTTGTGCGATTATATGACTTCTTCCTGGCTTGCCACCCGCTGATGCCCATTTATTTTGCAGCTGTGGTAGGTATTGAAGGAATGGTCAGGGATTAACTGCTCTGTTCTGAGGTGGTAGGAGTTTGGGGCTGCAGAGGGAGGCTGGCAAACCCAGTGGTGATGCTGTCCCCAGCTGTACACTGCTCTGCAGATTTGGTCAGTGGTGTCCTTGGCGATGGTAAAGGGCAGGTGGAATCCACGGGAACTCAGGGCAGCCTGAGGGTGTCCAAATGTGCAGGTTTTACCAGTTCAGTGCTCTGGAGGCAGCATGACACAGTGGTTTTGTTTCCTCTCATGTGCTGGTCCTGCTTCTGATCACATACTGGGATGCCTGGCTGGCTGGGGACAGCCCTGCACTGTGCATCCACCTGCCCATCCTCCTATAGCAGTCAAACCCTGCTGAGGTTCTGCCCCCATCTCTGACCTGCCAATAGCAGGCTCCGCTCAGCAGACAGACCTAAGTACCCTGAAAGAGGTTTTCCATGGCCTCAGAGTCTCAGAAGGGATTTGGCATTTCTCTTCCCAGTGAATGCTTCACTGCAGTGTGTCCTCTTGAAGAAGGTCTTTCAGCTGTCAGTGAAGTGTTTTTTTCTTCTGGCTCTGAAACAAGTGCCAGCATCTGCCAAGGAGTTGTCCCCACTTTCTTGTCTGTCCTCCTCTCACTCCTCTGCAGATCGTGCTGCACCGGAAGCAGGAAGTTCTGGACTGCGAGTGTGACATGGCCTCTGTCCACCACCTCCTGTCCCAGATCCCACAGGACCTTCCTTATGAGTCTCTGATCAGCAAAGCTGGGGACCTTTTTGTCCAGTTGCCACCTTCCAAACTCGCCAAGGAGGCAGCTCAGGCAGCTCAGGCGGAACGGTGAGTGCTGGGCAGCCCATGTGTTCCCTACATCCCCTTGCCAGGTCTTGCCTCCCTGTGGAGATCTTCCTGACCGGAGGCTGGTCCCAGAGGTGAGCAGGGGACAGTCCTTGACCTGTTCTTTCTCTTGCAGAACTGCAGCTTCCACTTTTAAGGACTTTGAGTTGGCATCAGTGCAGCAGAGACCAGACACTGTGTTGAGGCAACGCTTCAGAGAGCGGCTCCGAGGGGAGGAGCGGCTCCGAGGGGAGGAGCGGACAAAATCCATCTTGACAAAGCCCCGGACCAACCGCTTTGTCAAGCTGGCAGTGATGGGGCTGACAGTGGCACTGGGAGCAGCTGCCCTGGCTGTGGTGAAGAGCGCGCTGGAGTGGGCACCCAAGTTTGAACTGCAGATTTTCCCCTGAAGCCAGAGGAAGGGCCTTTGCTGTCACTGCATCCATCCCCAGCAGGAAGGGCTGATGTTTGATGAAGGACGTGTCCGGAAATGACCTGTCTGAAGATTATTTTTTATTCTTACTGCGTCCAGTAACGCTTTTGGCCTTTGTGACAGAGACTGAGGGAACCAGCCCGGCAGGACGGTTCCCCACACCATGCTCACCTTGTTCTCTTCTCCCTGTGCAAGGGTGATCAGACAGGCACTCCCGCTGTCCCCTGAGGAACCAGAGGTATGGACAAGTCTGGCTGTTCAGCCTGTGCTCAGGTGACTGTACAGAGGGAGAGCTGTGTGTGGGCTGTGCCCAAATGATCCTGTGTTCTCCGTTGGGGAAAACTAGCGGGAGTGAGAACAGATCCTCGCCGGGAGGAGTGTCCAACAGGGTTTGTTCTGGGTGCTTGCATGTGTGAGGGTGAAGGGCAGTGAACTCCTGAGGAACAGGGCAGCCCTTTGGCTCTTCATTGCTCCAGTGTGCCCCACAATCTGCCTTCAGCTTTGCCGGTGCTCCAGCTCTTCCCTGTCCTCTGGGCACCCTCTGAGCAGAGCCAAACCCTTCCCACACCTCAGCCAGCACAATGCTGTGAGCTTCTCTTCAGTGTATAACACTCCCTGGCTCTTTTTGCTTCCACAGCTTTGCAGCCTGATCTGTTTGCAGGGGCCAGGAGCAGACCTTAGCTGCCCTCAGCTCTCAAGCACTGCCACTGCTGTGCTGGCAGTACTGTGACCACATCTGGGGTCAGTGAAGCGAGCACGAGTGCAGTCACCCTGCCAAAGGTGTGTACTGTCATGTGCCAGGTTATGCTACCACAACTCTTAGTGGCACTGTAAACACCCATTGCAGACTTCTTTAATAGCTCTGGAAGTGGACATTAACATTCCCACATGGAGAAAGGCTTTTTCCACCTTGTGAAACACTTTGCACAGGATAGAAGTTGTTGCACTAGGAAGTGTGACAAAAACCTCGCCCACAAGCTGATCAGGCTTTAGCATCCCCTCTGGAAATAACACAAGGGGTTTCCCAGAAAGGCCACCCTGACCCCTGCATAGCTCCCATCTCCCCACCGGTTCCATTGGCAGTCCCAGTGCTCCCTGCCCTCCAAGCTAAGCAGCAAGTCCTTCTAGACAGCTCAGTGCTCAGTGTCCCACTGAGACAGAGACAATAGACACTCTATGCCTCTACCTCTCCCCCAAGCTGCTAAATCTCCCTCAAGTGTCCTTACCTGTCCCTCACAGCTCCCTCCCGCTGCCCCATCATTGCTCTGTTGTGCCCAAAGCCATCTGTGCCATGCCCAGGGGCTGCACACCTGAAAAGGAGGTGTTGGTTGAAGGGATTTTGGGATAGAGAAGAAAACTCATGCCCTGCAAAGCTCAGCACCCCCCCTCTCACCCTTCTTGGTCCATAACCACCCTGGGTGTGTTCTGGTTTGCCCCATGGGCCCTTGCTCATGGAAGGGATGTGCCTTTCTGGCCAGAGGACAGGTGGGCAGTTTTCATTCCTGACTTGTGTTCCCATGAAGCTCTGAGGAGGAGTTCCCTTTCCCTCTGCAGGCGAAATGTGGAGTGTGTGAAACTGCCCTTGTCCAGGCAGGCAGCAAGACCTGTTCTCTCCTCTCCTCAATGGTGCCAGTGGCCTTGCAGAAACCTGGGGCTGCTCAGGGGGCTCCTCCCAGTGTGGCTGAAGGCAGAGCCCATTCCTGGCCTCTTGGCACCGTCAGAGCAGCAGAGCAGGACTGGGGGCTGGGTCACTTAGCACTTTAAAAACCATTGGTGCAGGAGAGTGTGGTTACCTGGGAATGCTGCTGGAGGGCCCAGGACTGCTCTGTACACTACGCTGAAGGAGGAGATGGCTCGAGCTCCCCAGGAGGAGCTCCTGCAGCCCCTCCATTCCCTGGCCATGATGCACTTTAGTTCTTGCGTTGTCCCCGGTGGGGGGACAAGGGCCTGGGAGGAGACCAGGGTGCTTCAGTTACTCTGTACAAAGACTTATACACCCCCTGTAAATCCAGATTTCTACAAGCCCTAAAACTGTAAAATAAACAGTTACTAAACACACTTCCTGCCCTCCGTAGACCAGGGCTGCCAGATCTGCTCTTGTGGCACCCTAGGGCCCAGAACTGGCACCTTCCCTGTGGTGGCCAAGCCAGCTCAGTGTGGCCTCACACCCAGCAGCCCCGTGGGAAGAGGAGCAGGAGCAGAGCCAAAGGGTGTGTGCGTGCCCCGGTCACTGCTCTCCATCCATCTGCCTCCCTCTGGGCCAACGCCAGCCCTTGTGTGTGCTGCTGCCTCTCCGGGGTGTCCCCCCCATCAGCAGCGTGGGGCTGGAAATAGCCTGACCTCCCAGCTTGCCCTGTACCCCAGGCTGGGTGCCTGGCTGCAGGAGATCCCGGGCATGATGCCCAATTCCCAGGGCACGCTCCGCTGAGCTGGGCTGATGCAGCCGCCGTCGCCAGGCTGGAAGCGGTTTTGTCTGGATGGCTCAAGGCTGGCAGCCCTGTTGGCTATTTTTATTTGCCTGTGGCTTCTCCAGGAGCCATTTTCTCAACAGTGCTTGGAGCCCTTTGGAAGGGACACCCTTTGGGCAGCAGGGGAGAAGGAGTGGTGACAGGAGGTATGTGGCACCTTTGGGGTAGCCTAGAGGCCGCTGTCACATGTGACTCAGAACCAGGCCAGTGGCAATGTGTGCATGTGCCTGTGTGGGCCATGTTGGACACTAGACAAGAGCCCCATGTGGCCCTGACCTTACCAAAGTGATGGGGGCAGTGGTGCTGGCCAGTGAGCTCTGACTGGCTGCCCCATGGTTCCCCCTGCTCCCAGCACAGAGACGAATCCCATTGCCGGTGGCTGCAGTGACGCCACTGGAACATTGCTGCCCCTGTGGTAGCACCCAGGCCCCGGGCGGTGCTGGGGGCTGTCCCGTGGGTGCAGCCTGCAGATTTGGGGGATCACCGTGGCATGAGCAACCCCTGCACTTCTCGCTCCCTCGGGGACAGCCCAGTCCCCAGCAGCGCCAGGGCAGCAGGAGGGGCTGGCAGTACCCGGGGATGCTCTGGGCTCCTCTTGTTGCCGTGGCAACAGCTGCGGCGAGACTGGGGGCGGGGGTCTGGGTGTGATGCAAGTGGCGCGTGACCCCGTGGCCCCCCCCGGGCCCTCCTGTGGGTCTGGATTAGCACCCCCGCTTCCCTCCCTCTCCACTTCTCCCCCGATTACCCTCGGTCCCCTCCCCCGGCTGAACGGAGTCGGGGGTGGTGCCGGGATTGCCCACACACACACACGGGTGGGGCGAGGGGCTGCATATGCACAGCACATACGTGCACATGCATGCACATGCTCACACTGCTCCCAGGGACGCCCAGCCCACACTGGCTGAGGAGGGTGAACCTCCCCCGCTGCAGGAGAGCCCATAGGAACCGGGTGGGAACTGATGTGCCTGGGAGCTGGATGCTGGCCATTGGGAATCCCACATATCCCTGGGGACCTCGCATAGCCCCGCGTACCCCAAATTCCCCTGGGAGGAGTGAGGCAGCACAGAAGGAGCCAGAGCCGTGGGGAGCAGACCAACACACTTTATTCCATAATCACAACAGTCAGGATCATTGTTAGCCGAGGTTCTGCAGAGCAAGGGCCAGCCGTGTCACACCCCCAAGACGGACCCAGCTGGGGTCGTCACTGCCCCTCGGCTAAAATCCTGTTTCTCCAAGATAACAGACACAGGGACCCTTCACTAACACAACACTACAAAGGNTATTATTACTATTATTATTATTATTCGCTTTGTCTGGAGTGATGACGGGATGTCGCACGCGCACGCACACACGCTCGCACACGCGTGCCAGCCAGCGCCGGGCAGCGGGGGCGCAGCGGGAGGGGGCCGCACGCTGGGGGGGTCTCTAAGCACTACAACCACACGGCACAGAAAATCCACCACTGTCCACGACGGTTCTCCCTGACAAACACACCCGGCGAGACTCGAGGAGGGGGACAGGGGTGAGGACGGGGACAAAGCGGATGATGTTGTGCTTGCGGCCAGGGCAGGAGACCCCGGCACTGGCTCCGGTTCTGGCACCGACCCAGAACCTGCTCCTGAGGAAATATTTCGCCTGACAGTCTGTGGAGGGATCACCCCGGCTCAAGGGTGATGCACAGCACGTAGGGGACCACTGGAACCCGTGTCCCCCCTAGGAACGGAAGCTGAGCCCTGAGCTGCAGGGTCAGCAAAGCACATGTGTGATGTGAGACCCTCAGTGTGGCCTCAGGCCTTGCTGGTACCTGGGGGCTTTGGCTTCCCCGTGGACAGGGATGGAGGGCAGGTGACTGTCAGCCTCAGCGCCCTCCCTGAGAACCCCTGGCCACAGCATGGGGTGGCTGTGCACCCCAAGAAGGCACCGAGGTGCTGGGTGAGATCCGTGTGTGTTAGAGAGCTCTGGGGCCGCCGGACCCCACGGGAACCCCAAACCCGGCTCACACATGGGAGGGGGTTTCAGATGCTCCTGGCGCGGGGCTGCCCAGGGGGTGGGAAGGCAAAGTCCCCCCGAGGCGGCGGTGAGGCGGGAGCAGGCTGCCAGAATCACGGCTGTCCCGGCGCTTATTTGGCTTTTCCACCTTTGGGGGCGGGACTGGATCCGGTGGGGGACGGCCGGGGAGGGAGGGGACGCAGAGAAGAGGACGCGCTCTATCCAGGGAACACGTGTCTGATGCGTGATGCCCGCCTGGCTCCGCAGGCTGGCACCCGCACGGGGGTACCGAAACACCGTGGCTAATGCCAACACACACGCACAGCTACCGCTACACACCGACACAATCTACACTGCTGATGGTTGACCATCGCGGGGGGCCTCGAGGGGTCCCCAGGGACTGGGCTGGGGGACATCAAGATCCCTGCAAAGGGCCCAGGGACACACCTCTCCCTGCGCTGCAGTGCCTATCCCCACGGCTGAGCCAGGGCCACCAGCAGCTCCAGCAGCAGGGCCAGGCACCTACTCCGAGGCACCCTCAGGGGATACCGGGACATGGGAGGGGGATGTCCTTCCCCGGTCACGGCTCAGTCCAGCCTGACAGCAAGGGGCAGGCACGGGGTAGCCTGTGACTGGGGGAACCGGCAGCCCCAAAACAGGGAGGCAGAGCCCCAGGCAGCGAGTGCTCCGCAGCCACCAGCACCCCACTGGCAGGGGAGGATCCGAGGGAACCCCACAAATCCAGAGTCCCTGGGGAATCGGGGTCATGGGAGACTGCAGGGGCTGCTTCAAGCAGCGGTTGCTACCGAGCCCACTACAGCTCTTGCAGACGCTGCCAGCCCAAGCCATGGCCACGTCCCCAGGGATGTGTGGGGTCCCCACCCAGCACAGCTGTACCAGAGCGCAGCCCCTGCCCCCCCAACCACAGCCTGCGGCAGCTGCCGAGCCAGCACTGCAGCCACGTGCTCCCGGCAGTGGGAGGAGGCGGCTGTCGCAGGAAGGAGCCATTAGGAAAAGCAAAGAAAATCCCAGCTGGAGGAGCCGCTGCAGCAGCATCTTCCCTGCCAGCATGTCCCTGCTCTTGGCGTGGCCGGCAGCGGAGCCCAGCGCGGTGCTGTGTGGAGGAGCCCTGCCCCAGAGCATCACCCACACGCCCACCAGCACTGGCTGCAGCTGCTCTTGGACCAGTTTGGGTGGTTGCTTAAGGCAGATTTCCCACAGCTGCCTTTCGCGGCCACCCTGCCCTTCCATGCTGCTCCCTGCCATCCCGGCAGCACCACACGCCACGGCCGGGCACAGCCACACCCGGCTCCACTGGCCAAGGTCAGCCAGCCCACAGCAGGTCCCGCACGGGCACAGGCTCCAAGGTTAAAATGAGGGCTGGCTGCTTAGTGAAAGGCTGGTCCTCTTACAATTTTGGGGTGACTCCGGACAGGGGCTCCCTCCGTGGCACAGCTTTCCCTGCACAACTGCCTGGCGAGAGAAACAACACAGCCTCCCGCGCCCACGTGCTCGTCACGTGTGTGCAACTTCACTCTTCCCAAAGCGAGTGGCGGGGAACACGCGCCACAGGGAAGGACACGCTGCTGTGGGACACTGAACCCCCAAGCCAGGGACCCCTCAGAAAATCGGGAGTTGGGAAGGGACAGTTTGGCATGGCTCGGCATCCCTCCCCAAGGGCTGCAAAGAGGAAGAGGAGAAAATTGAAGCCATGCGTTCAATGCAGTCAAAAACCAAACGGAATCAGCCATTCTCCAAGGGATGGGGAAGGTGGGGTGGGCACCGAGAGCTGGGGTGGCGTGGATGCTCCTGCTTCCTGGAGAGCGGGAGGGCACACGGTGCTGGCACAGATGGGAGCGGCCGGGAGCAGCCATGGCTGTCAGCGCCGGGGCCATGGGGGAAAGCAGCCGGGTGTGACAATGAAAACCCGATGAGATGCATTTCACGGGCAAATAACCGCAGCGGGCGGCCATGCGTCCTGCGGGCACGAGGCGAGAGCCGGACAGACAGACGGATGGAGAATGGGTGTGTGCCAGGGGGTGGGGGGAGCAGGGGCTCTGCCTTCCAGCAGCTTCAAGGCAAAATACCTGATTCCTGCATGTAAACAGCTGGTTTCGGTTTGTTTGTTTTTTTTTTTTTTTTCCTGGGTTGTTTTTTGATATGACCTGATTGTGGGTGAAAATAAAAATGAGTGTTACCTGCAGAGCGTGGGACTCAGTAGGTAAAGACCAAGTCTGAGATGCTGGACATGAGCCAGTCCCCTGCTATCATCTCCGTCACCTCGGGCGTGCAATAGTCCGGGAACTCGAAGTGCGAGGAGCCTCCCCGCGGGTAGAGGTCGTGGTCCTTGTCGAAGACGGACCAGTCCAGGGCACCACAGGTGGCACTGGCAGGCGCCCGCCCGGGCATGATCCCCAGCAGCTCCTCCTCCAGCTCCTCGTCAGAAGAGCTGAAGGAAGAGGGAGGGGACCCAGCCGACATGGGAGAGGGGGACCCGCTCTCTGGGGACCTCCCTGGCTCCGGGCAGGGTGTGGTAGGGCTCAGGGGTGCAGGGGGCTCCTGGGGGCTGCGCTCCCCGTCGGGTGCCGGGTGCCAGGCAGCCGTGCCAGGCGCCACAGGGCTGTCCTCAGCGGGCACCTCTGCTGCGGGCTCCTGCGGGGCGTCGGGGCCGGCGGGCAGCTTGGCGGGCTGCCTGCGGCTGGCAGAGACACGGCCCAACACGGAGGGCTTGATCTTCACGGGGAGCCGCGGGCGGGCTGCTCCGGTGCCCACCTTGCCCTTTTTCCGAGGCCGGTACTTGTAGTCGGGGTAGTCAGCCATGTGCTTGAGCCGCAGCCTCTCCGCCTCCCGGATGAAAGGGATCTTCTCGCTGTCCTTCAGCATTTTCCACCGCTTGCCCAGGCNTCGGCGTTGTGCATGTCGGGCCACTGGTCCATGATCTTGCGGCGCTCGTGCTGGGACCACACCATGAAGGCGTTCATGGGCCGCTTGATGTGTCCGCTCGGCGTCTTGCACCAGGCGGGCTCGGTGTCACGGGCGGGCAGAGGGGCGCAGGGCTCCCGCCGAGCCTCCGCGCCCCGGCCCCGGGGGCCGCG
>WBNO01021266.1:88209-109136 GCA_013400575.1 Peucedramus taeniatus | reverse complement strand
CACCCCGCTCCCGCGGCCGGGTGGCTCCGGGGCCACTTCGCGGGGTGAGCCCTGTCACCCCCAGCTCGGCCACACCGCCTCCGAGCCGGGCGGCAGAGCCCCCCGCGGCAGCTGGTCCCCCGACTGCTCGGGCTCCCCAAGGCTCAGGGAGCCCCGGTACCGGGTGGTGCTGCTGGGTGACCCCGGCGTGGGGAAGACCAGCCTGGTCAACCTCTTCGCCGGCGTCCAGGAGAGGGACCTGCTGGACCAGCACGGAGGTGGGTGTCTGGTGGGGGGATCTGCTGCAGGGACATCCCGTGCCCCGTGATGGGACAAACCCGAGCGCCAGGCGGAGAGGAGCCCGGGACCCTGCGGTCTGGCAAGTGCGGCACTGACCGAGTTCTCCCGGTGTCCCGCAGGGGCCGCGTACGAGCGCAGGCTGAGCGTGGATGGCGAGGAGACCACGCTGCTGGTGCTGGACACCTGGGAGCCAGAGCAGAGGGTACGGCGGGGCTGGGTGCTGGAGGGAGCTGTGTGAGCCAGGATGTGCCCAGGGGACGCTGTAAGGGCACAAGTGCTGTCCTGGGGTCTTTGAGCTCTTTGAATGGCAACCTGGGGCCCCCTGTCCATTTCTGGGGCTCACCACCTTGGAGAACAGGATACACACTGGGCAAGATGGGCTGGGGTCACCCCTCTGCCCAGCTCTGCCTCCCTGGGCATGGGAGGCTGCCCGCTGTGTTCTCACTGGTGTGGGTTCTTATATGATAACCCACTTCAAACTGCATGGAAATGGTTTGGGAATGGGGCTGAAGGATCCAGCTGGGTAAATCCACAAATTGGTATCGCCAGCCAGAACACTTTAACGGACAGAACAGTGCTCCCAAGAGCCTGGCATAGGGCATTCCTCATGCCCAGAACATGAGGTATCTCCTGGGCAGAAATACCAGTGCTGCTGTCACTGCCTCCCTCCAAACGCCTCCCTCCTTCCCTTCCTGCCAGGGCCCTGCATTCCTGTAGGTGCCACTAGGCAGTCAGTCCCAGGAGTGGGGACAGAGCCAGTGCCCAAGCTGTGGACAGGGGTGCAGCACCCACATGGACTGAGGCTGTGTTTGGCACTTACCTGCACTGCCCAGAGGTGCCTCAGCACTGTAACACCCTGACAGTGGCCCCTTTTTTTCCACTATGGCTTATTCCCACACTGCCCAGCAGTGCCTGGATCATGCAGGGTGCAGCACCCACCACAGTGTCCCAGGGCATTCCCAGGGGATTCAGCCTCACCTCCCCGCACCAAGCTGAGCCCACAGCAGTCTGTTGTTGATAGAGAGGAAAACTCCCAAACACTCCCCTCAAAATCAAGAGCTTTTAATCTGCATTTAATTAATAGGGTAACACATCTGTTCACCACAGTGTGGGGGCCGGTGGGGTCACTGACAGGTCCCATCAGTGCCAGGGTGCTCTGCTGTCCCCTGGAAGCGGTCACAGCCACGAATTGGTGACATCTCGTTCCCCGTGTGGTGACAGGGTGAGGAGAGCCAGCGCCGTAGCCACTGCCTGCAGATAGGGAATGCCTACATCATCGTTTACTCTGTCACTGACCGGGACAGCTTCGAGAGCGCCTCGGAGCTGCGCATCCAACTGCGCCGGGCACGCCAGGCCGAGGACATCCCCATCATCCTGGTGGGGAACAAAACCGACCTGGTGCGGTGCCGGGAGGTGTCCGAGGAAGGTGAGTACGGGGTGAAGGTTCTGGCTGGTGGAGACCCCTGAGGGGGCTCCATGCCCAGCTGCTCCCCCCCCATCTGTCCCCTTGTCCCTGGACGTGCAGCTGCTGTTGTGCATGTGGCAGTGCCCGTCCCACACAGCATTCGAGGTGCCAGCAGGGCAATGTCCCCTCCCTGCCCTTCCCTTGCAGAGGGCCAGGCCTGCGCTGCTGTCTTTGACTGCAAGTTCATTGAGACGTCGGCGGCTCTGCAGCACAACGTGGCCGAGCTCTTCGAGGGGGTGGTGCGGCAGATCCGCCTGCGCCAAGGGGGCAAAAAGCCCCACCTGCACCCCCCGCCTGGCCAGAAGCACAAGGAGAGCCTTGCTAGCAGAGCCCGGCACTTCCTCGACAGGCTGGTGGCCAGGAACAGCAGCAAAGTGGCCCTCAAAGTCCGTTCCAAGTCCTGCCATGACCTGTCTGTGCTCTGAGAGCCACGGTCCTGTCCCTCCACACGCGCCGGCTCTGCTCTCTGCCAGCAGTGTGGCCAGTGGCTCTGTGAGGAGCTCCGACGGGGCTGGAGTGGTGCTGAGGATGTGGAGCTGTTTTCACTGGTGCTGAGGGATGTGGAGGTGCTCTGGATCCGGCCACTCCCCTCCAGGAGAGGGGATAAGTGGGATCAGGTCCATGGAGTGGAGGATGGGATGGGTTCCTGCACTTGGGGTGGTGAGGTTTTGGATCACAGCTGCTCCTGCAGAGCCAGAGGTGAGGGATGGCTGTGCCCCAGAGCAGGGCTGGAGGCTGCAGGAGTGGAGCAAGTCCCGCTCACAGTGCTGTCCTTTGGAGGGCAGCAGGGACTGGCAAGGGCACCGTGGCATTGTCCACCTTGGCTGGGAACAGGGGGCAGGGGAGCACCAGCAGCATCACCTGGCACCCTGACCCTGCTGTGCCAGGGCTTTGTGCCATGTCTCACTGGCACCAGTGTCTCTGTGCTCTCTCTGTACTAGAGATGTGTGATGGGGAAACCCTTGATCTGCAGAATAAACCACATCAGGGAGGTGCTGTTCTCTGCTGGGTCCCTGCCCTGGGGAGCCACATCCCAGAGCCACACGGTCACATTGAAGCTCTGTTCCTTGCCGATGGCCAGGGCTGAGGATCTGCTTGCTGCTCTAGCCAGGCCTTGGCTGGCTCCTCCATTAGCTGGACTATCTTGGGGCAGGGAGAGCCTCTGTCCAGGGCTTCCTTTGGCCACCCGTGGTGGTGGTCCCAGTTCTTCACCCAGCACTCCAGCTTCATCCCCCATGAAGTCCCCTGCATTTCCCAGCTCTGGAAAAGCCTGTGGGAAGGGCTGAGCTGCAGGTTTAGAGCCCCTGAGCACCGTGGGAGCTGCAGCCCGGGCAGGGACCTGGGTGCTTGGTGGCTCCTGGTGCCCCAGGAAGGGGCAGGGAGCAGGAGCCGAGCAGGATGGCCCAGCCAGGAAGGGACGTGCTTGGCTGCAGCAAGCAGGGAATGACCCTGGGCACCCAGGGGGGCGACGCTGGAGCTGTGTGGGCTTTGCTGTTGTTTTTAGGCTGTGCTGCCATCCAGCAGCTGGGATACCACGGGGGAACCTGCTCAGCATCCCAGGCCCCATGCCAGGGAGGATCAGCAGTGCCCTCCTCCTCGGGTCGGGAGTTTCCACTCGCTCTGTGGTCAGACCGTGGGGAACCACTGCCCGTGGCTGGCACAGATGGGACCCTGGGATGGGCCAGCACCCCGTCCCTGTGGGAAACTCATCTCTCCAGAGGTGCAAATCCCAGCCTTTGCAGAAATGGGGAGGTGGGTGCTCAGATTTTTTTTTTTTTTTCCGTGCTGCTTAGTGCCCGTGGCATTGCTGCTCCATCCTTGCTGCTGCTCTGGCCGGGAGCTCCGGGCTCGCCCATTCCTGGCGCCGCTGGAGGCGATGCTGTGGCTCAGCCACGCCGGGGTTGGGGGCTGTACCGGGGGACAGGGGCTCCTCGCTGCTGCCGGTCCCTGCCGCAGCTGCAGCTGGTGTTTCCCTGCGGCAGGCGGCGGGGGAGGGGGGCCATGGGATGGAAAGTTGGCAGCCAGCGGAGAGGGGAGTGGAAAGAATGAGCTCAAACCCAGAAAAATGCGGCCGTGCTGGAGGATGGGAGGAGTGGGAGGAGAGGCCAAGGGGGGCCACGGTGAGGCGCTGGGAAACGGAGGGAGAGGGTGGAAGGAGGAGGGAGGTGCTGGCAGGGGACCAGGGGCTGCCTGTGGCCCCCATGTGGGGAAGGTGGTGCCAGGTCTCGGTGGTACCAGCTGCTCCAGCGAGTGCTCTCGGGGCTGTCCCAGTGCCATCTGCCCCTGGGTGGCCGCTGGCTCCAGTGCCATCCATCCCTGCGTGGCCATCGCTCCCAGTGCCATCCATCCCTGGGTGGCCACCAGCCCTAGTACAGCCTCCCCCCGTCCCGTGGGCTCCCTGGTGCCACCAGCCCCGGTGCCCACCACCCTGGGACAGCAGCGCCCACTCCCCCTCTCGCTCTGCACAGCGACGCTGCCCTTTGTGAGGATTCCCAAGCCAGGCTGGGGTTCAAAGAGGGCAGTGCCGGGTCAGGGTGGGATGCAGGGGGGTGTGTGGGCTCTCTGCCTTCTGCTGCCCATCCTGCCCCGCTCTGGGAACAGCGGCTGCAGGGAGAGGGCAGCATCCCGGGCAGGAGTCCAGCCCCGCCGAGAGGGGCTCCCAGGAGGCTTTCCCATCTGCCCTCCGCCTGAAACACGGAACTATGAATCACCCCGCTCCTGAAATAGATCCCTTTTATTTAAAATATAAAATTTAGAAGACGTTAAAAAAATTAAAGACTTGTGTTTTAATCCCTGCTGTGTTCCCGTCTCCTGCCCATGGCTCAGAGCTAAACTGGGGGCAGCACCACTTCACTGTGCTCAAATCTTCACCGGTTTTTGCTCCTCAGCAGGCTTTCATCCTGGTGAGGAGGAGGAAGAGAAGGCTCGGTGGCACAGCCGAGCTGCCAGTGGCTCGGAGTATTTGCGAGGAAAACACACATTTCGGCCAATTTTCCAGCAGAGCCTGGTCCCAGTCCAGGGAGAATTTGGACTGGGGAGTGGGGAGAATCTGCTGCCGTTTATAAAGCGCTGTACAGAAGGGCTGTTTGCTCACGGGCGGGCTGGGAGCAGCCAGGGGCATCCCCAAGAACAGGGAAACGGCGAAGAGCAGGAAAACCCCGAGCAGCCAACTCGCCCGGGGCGACGGCACCTGGAGCTGCCGCCTCCGGGGGGGGCTGCGGGAAACCGGGAGGGACCGGGACCTGCTGGGGCATCGCCCTGCCCCTCACACAGCGAGCGCCGGGCGGGGCGGCGGCGCCGNCCGAGGGCATGGCGCTGGCCTACGGCAGCCTCGTCCTCATGGCGCTGCTGCCCATCTTCTTCGGGGCGCTGCGCTCCGTCAGCTGCGCCAAGAGCAAGGTACCCCCGCGGCTCGGGGCAGCCGGGCCTGTAGGCCTCGCCCCTCCCCAAGGGTCCCCTCCGGGCTCCCCGTTCCACGGCAGGACCGGCAGCTGCATGTGCCCGGCCCCGGCCCTGGGCCCGGAGGCGCAGGGGACCCCGGGGAGAGAGTTGGCTTCTCCGGCCACGTCCTCACCGCCCCGATAAATTCAAGTGCTGCAAAACACAACCGTCGCTTGTCCCTCCTCAGGAGGAGCCGTGCTGGGGGGACTCGTGTGTGGCTGTGCCCCGCGGCACTGGGGCTGCTCCGGGGGTGCTCTCCTGCCTGCACACCCTGCTCTGTCCCGGTACTCCTCCCGCCCTTCTCTGCATTTCATAGCAGGGACTTGAATCCCAGCAGTTGGGCTGCTGTAGCTCAGGAAGAAGGGCTGTTTTACACAGTCTGATCTATTGCTATTTTTAAAATCTCCTTGTGTGCCCTTAAGCCTCATATCAGGGGCTTCAGCTGATCTTGGGGGGCTTCTGGCAGCTCAGACAGGGGAGGGCTGTGAGCAAAGCCCAGCCGTGGTTCAGGGGAGGTTCTCATCCCTCACTCTGCCGGGAGCTGCAGGAATTTGGGCACAGCATGACCGCCGTGCCCGGGATAAGCTGCACGAGGGCTTTTGAGGTGCCCTGGATCTGTGCTGGCCGCAGGTGTTTGCCTGAGCGAGATTAGATCTCTGAGCAGCAGCCAGCTGGGCCTGGAGCGGGCAGGGAAGGGGCAGCACACAGGCAGCCCTCTGCCTCCTCTGAGAGCTGAAGGTCTCCCTTGGAAATGGCTTGAAAGGGGCTGCCTGAGCTGGTGCAAAGATGTCTTGGAAGGGGTTTATAAATCTGGGGCTT
This sequence comes from Peucedramus taeniatus, assembly GCA_013400575.1. NCBI lineage: Eukaryota > Metazoa > Chordata > Aves > Passeriformes > Fringillidae > Peucedramus > Peucedramus taeniatus. The sequence continues at coordinate 103,132 of WBNO01021266.1, read as the reverse complement.
TTGAGCAGGAGAAGTGTCCCAAGAGCAAGGTGAGGGATGAGAAGGTGGCTGGAGAGACGGGTGGTGCACGGGGTGATCACAGATGGTGGCACAGATGGGGCTGGCTGGGCGTGAGTGGAGAGGGAGCCCAGCTCCCCTCTGGGCAGGGGAGAACAGAACAGTGCCAGCACAGGATTTTTTCCTTCTCCAGGAGGAGAAAAGCAGTAAATTTTGGCTGCCCTGGGAAGGACAAGTGCAAGGTTTGTATTTTCCAGCTCAGGCTCTGCCTCTGATACAGCCTCACCTCCGGATATAGCAGGGGCCAGTGGGTGTTTTGTCCCTCTCAGAATCACTGTGGAGCCCTGCATGTTGTGTCTGTTCACCCCCTGCTCAGCTGTGAAGCCAGAGCAGGGGCTGATCCATTCCTGTTCTGTCCTTCTCTCCCCAGAACTCCTCGGAGATGCCAGAGACCATTACCAGCCGAGACGCTGCTCGCTTCCCCATTGTTGCCAGTTGCACCCTCCTGGGGCTCTACCTCTTCTTTAAAGTGAGTGAGTGGCACTGGAGCTGGGGCAGGACGTCCTCCTGCCTGGCAGGAGCTCCCATAAAGGGGTGACTCTGTTTTTGGCCCTTAGTGTTGGACAGAAGGTGTGTCAGGCTGCACAGATCGAGCTCTTCGGTGTCACCGTGCAGGAGGACGTCAGTTCTTGCTTGAATTGTCACAGCTTGGGGGAAATCAGAGCCTGTTTGTGCACAGGTTGTTTCTGGAGAGCTGCCGAGGAGCAAATAGCCCTGAGCTCTTCCTGCCTCCAGTGCCCAAGCTGACAGGGCACAGGCTGGAGCCAGAGGGTGCCAGGGTCTCTGAGGGGCAAATGCTGCTGGCTCTGTGTTGTGTTCCGTGCTGTGCTCCTGGAGCCATTTCAGCTGCAGGCCTGGGAGAGCCCCTGTGTGATCAGGTGAAGTCTTTTAGATGTTCAGAGTCACTCAGATGATCTGAGTAATGGATGGGAGCTCTCAGCAGCTCGTGCTTTTGGTGGTGTGGAGATGTCTTGGCCTCAAGCACCTTGGGCTGCCCATGCAGGTCTGGCACATGGCTGAGCTCCAGAGGGGTCCTGTGGGCATGGCAGCTTCCAGGCTGTGCTGTTTTGGGATCCCTGCAAGGTGCCAGGGTGCTCCTGGCTGGCCAGGAGGTGAGGGTTAAGGTGCAGAGTTGGGAATGGTACAGTTCAGTCCCTTCTCTGTCAGTGGCTGTGTGCCATGTGCTCTCCTCTTCCAGCATCCTCCTTCCAGGAGTGCACAGAGGGCCCCAGGATCCTTCCACACTGCTTTCTAGGGGTGTGGTTCAGTAGGGGAGTGTGTGACTTGGAGGGCAGGAGCTTTAATAATGCCCTGTTCAATTAGGGCAGGGGATGCTGCTGCTCCCCTGGGCCTGGGCATCCCCTGGGAGTGGTGCCTCTCTCCCTGCTCTGCAGGGGAAGCTCTGGCCTCCTTTCTGCAGCACTGGAGTTATTTTTTGACCTGAGCAGCTCACAGATGCAGTACAGCTCACGGGCCCATTGTGCTTGTTCTTTGAGCACATGGCTATTTCCAACATATTCTCCCTCAGCATGCAGGAATTTGGGTTATTCTAGCTATTCTTCTCATCTCCCTGGAGCACTGACACAGCAGCTGCCAACAGGAGCATGAGGATGGGGAGGATGCTGTGGTAACTAACCCCTCTGTGGTTTTGTCTTGCAGATATTCTCTCAAGAGTACATCAATCTTCTGCTTTCCATGTATTTCTTTGTGCTGGGGATCCTGGCCCTGTCCCACACTATCAGGTACAGCACAAGGATGGGTGTGACTAGGGCAGAGCTACCCAAGGCTTCAGTTCATTTTATTGGGAGATTTTTAGGGCACCACTGCCCTGCAGCAGAGCCAGGTCTTTAGGGTATTTGCCCAACCTATTAGGGTCTTGTCCCTTGGTGGTGGGAACCAAAGCCCTGGGGGTCCTGGGAAGCCAGCACCCTGTACACCAGCACTGGGACAAGGCCAGCTCACCCTGAGGAGCTTCTCTGGCTCAGAACCACAGAATCAGAATATCCTGAGTTGCAAGGGATCCACAAGGATCGAGTCCAACTTCTGACCCTCCTCAGGACAACTCCAAAAATCCCACCATGTTCCTGAGCACGTTTTCCAAACAGTTCTTGAAATCTGGCAGGCTCGGGGCCATGACCACTTCCCTGGGGAGTCTGTAACAGTGCCCAGCCACTCTCTGGGCAGAGACCCTTTTCCTGATACCCAACTTAAACCCCTCTTGGCACAGTCCTTGGTGCCCTGCAGAGGGGAGAGCTCTTCAGCACCCTTGCTGGGATGGGTGACACGGGCAGCTGGAGCTCATGGTGATGTCCCTGGCCTCTCGTGGCAATGAGTGGCACGAGGTGTTGAAAGCTCAGGCTGTTTCAATAACTGAAAAATTCAAACTGGTTTCCTGTTTCCTGAGCTCTGTGGTGTTGGGGACCAAATGCTTTCCCTAGACTGGTGCTGGGCAAGGGCTTTGTTCTGCTCCTGGCTCTGCAGTGGAGCCTGTCAGTGGTGGCCCAGCCACTGCTGGGTGCCCAGAGGGTTGCTGGGGGGCTTAGGGCATTTGCTGGGGTCTGGGGTGGGTCCTCCTTTCTTGTGGGCAATGCTCTGTTTTCTTGCCCTGGAGTATTTGGGGGACTATCATGTATACCCAGATCAGATCTCTGTGCAGGATGAGTTGCTGTGGCTTCTGCCAGTCCCTGATGGAGCAGATGGCATTTCCCCTCTTGGGAGGGGGTGTGGGGCCCCCTCAAACGCAGAGGTGCTGGGCAGCACATCTTGTGGGGTTTCTGTCCAACTGCCCTTCTCTACACCTCTCGTTTCAGCCCCATGATGAACAGATTCTTCCCTGCAAATTTCCCCAACAAACAGTACCAGCTCCTCTTCACCCAGGGCTCCGGGGAGAGCAAGGAGGGTACGTTGGCTTTCCAGTCTTTCAGGGGAGCCTGAATGTTTTCTGCTTTTACTGTTCCTTTTTTTTTATGTTTCCTTTTTTGGTCTTATTACTCTCAGCCCATTGAAACAACCTTCTCAAAGACTCTCCTCTTGCTCCCCGCTGAGCTTCCATGGCCACTGTGAGCCCCATGTGTCCCTGCAGAGCTGGGCTGGCACTCTGCCTCTGTGCTGCCTCTGGCTGCCAGGGAGACCCCAGGAACACCTCCCAGAGTGCTGTGGGGATGGAGCTATGGCTGTTGTTAAAAGCACAGCCTTTATTTAAGCCCTTTGGAAAGCATAGGTCTGACTGGTTTGTGCTGCCTTATCTGGGCCAGATCTTTGCACTGGCAGAAGATGCTTTGATAAGTATCATGCCCTGTAGTAGCTTTACTGGTAAGGGAGTATTTCTGCTGATACCATCAGGAGTTAACTGGCACAGGAAGAAGGAGAAGATTTGTCTCTCCCTGCCTTAGGCAGTGCCTGAATCCAATTTCCTTATTGACAGCAGGACCGTGGATGCTGTCCATGTGCAGAGTCTGGCTGAAGGAGAAGGTCTGAGCTTCCCAGAGCCCACTGCTCATTCCCAGGCTGTTTGCACGTGTGTACCACGGGTACAGTCCCCTTGTTTGGGATGTGAGCACTGAGCTCTGGGCTCCCCAGCTGTGGAATCACTCATCTCAGCCCTGCGTGGGAAGGGAAGCTGCCCGGCCTGCCCAAGTCTGACTTACCTGTTTTCTTGCAGAAATAGTGAATTATGAGTTTGACACCAAGGATCTCGTGTGCCTGGCCTTGAGCAGTGTTGTGGTCCTCTGGTATCTGCTGAGAAAGGTAAGTGAGGCACAGCTGGGGACTGGGCTGGATCAGACACGGGCTCATTTCCATGCAGGGTGGGGGTTCCATGTACAGCAGGACCCAAATCTCCTTTTCCTGTCCTTCTCAGCACTGGATTGCCAACAATCTCTTTGGGCTGGCATTCTCCCTCAACGGGGTGGAGCTGCTGCACCTGAACAATGTCAGCACTGGCTGCATCTTGCTTGGAGGCCTCTTCATCTACGATGTGTTCTGGGTAAGTGGGAGCATTCTGCAGGCCACTGGTGGAAATGTGTGCCTGATATTCTGCCTTTCTGGAGGCACCACGCTGGCTGGACACACACTTGAAGTCAGAATTTTCAGTTTCTCAGCCCAGAGGGGTGTGGCAGGGTTGATGACAGATTCCACAGTGGCAGAATGTGGCTCATCAAGTGTGGTTTTTTTTATTCTTACTCAGAGAGCCCAGGGCTGGCAGGGACCTCATCAGAGCTGTTGTGGGGTACTCAGTGTGTGTCATATCCGGTCCTGTATTCCCCACTATGGTCTTCCCAAGGCCTGACAGCTGTTGGGTGGGCTGGAGGCTGCTCTGGGGCACACTGAGCCTGCTTGTATGAGCTGTGCCTTGGCTCTGTCATCTGCTGGTTTCGTTAGTGTCCTTCTGTTCTCTTGCACAGAGGACCAGACCCTGGAATGCCTCCAGTCCCTTTTCCTCAGCCAGTGCTGCACCCTGACTTTTTTATTTTGAGGTTTTCCTTATTTCTTGCAGTGTATTTGAGCTGCTTTTGTAGAGGAAAGGGGGGCAGGGAAGGCAGGAATGTGGTCGTGTGCTCTGTGCCATGCATGGGAGAATGTTCCTCCTTGTAATGTCCGTATTCCCCAGTCCTTCCTGCTGCCTCCACCTTCTGAATCACCATGTTTCCAAATGTCTGAGAGCCTTGTATACATTGAGGTCTGTCCAGCAGCTCTGCAGCTGCCTGAGTAATCCCTCCATATTTATGCCTGGCTACTGTGGGTTGTTTTGTACTTGGCCAGGGCTGCCCCTGTTTCCCAGGCTCGTTAACAGTCTGGGCTCTGTGGTTTTTTAGCCTGTGGGCCACTTCCTCTGCAGGTCTCAGCTGGAGAGGACTCAGCCTTCTGCCTTTGCACACCTGGTGCCCCAGGCCCTGCTTGGTGTGCGAGTGTCTTCCCAGTGCTTTGGGGACAGTGAGTGCACCTCTCTGCTCTCCACTTGCTGGCTGTCTCTCACCTCAGCTTTCCCATGGATCAGAGTATTGCTGGAGACTTAGGGAGGAGCTGCCTTGAAGTGGAGGCCCTTGTACTGTGCCCCTCTGCAGGAACTGGTCACTTGGATCTTGGCGTGGATTCAATCACAGTGACATCCCAGGAGGGTTTCAAGGAGGAAGGAGATCTCAAAGGGTTGATGCTGTTGCCCCCATATAGTCTTGGGGGGGGATGTGATGCTTTTCCCTGATCCCAGTGTCGAGTTCTGTCACTCCATGGCAATGCTGCACCTTATGGGAGTTAATCTGATGCTTTAGGATTTCCCTTTAATCCAAGGCTCCAGGATCTTGCTCACCCAGTGCTAAACAGCACCTGTTTTTTGTGCTGCACTGGAGGCTTAGAGATGGCAAGGTGCAGAGATCAGAGTGGCTGCCCTCAGTGTTTACAGTCCACCCCCCAAATGCTGCCAGTATTTACAGCTGATAGGGCTGTGCAAGTAGATGACCTCAGAGCAAACTGCAGCTGATCTGACACTTGCCCCTGTCCCTGCTGGAAGCTCCTGGTCTCCAATTGGTCTTTACATGGAGCTGACTGATTAAAGCTGAGCTGAGGTGCAGGGCTGGGTGGTGGGCAGCAGCTCTGCCATGTGAGTGTCCCCATGCTGCTCCTGAGAGCAGGACAGCCATGAAGCAGCCACCTCCCCCAGTGCCACCATATACCTCCTCCCCCAGACAGTGGGCTCGCTTGCAGGGCTCCTGCACCCACATTTTGGCAAGTCATTGGCTATTTTCTGCCACTGAGGCCACTCCTGGCCCTTTGGTGAGGCTGTAGCTGAGCGTGTGTGTGTTCCTGTGCAGCTGTGGTCACCTTGGGTTCCTTCTGTTCCAGGTATTTGGCACCAACGTGATGGTGACAGTTGCCAAATCGTTTGAGGCCCCAATAAAACGTGAGTAGATCTTCCCTGTGTGCTGGGGTCCTTTTTGCTGCAAGCCCTGCCCCATGCACCCTCCACCTCTGGAGATGGCTCAGGCTGGGATGTGTGCAGGAACATTTCCTGCTAGTGACCCCTCCTCCCTGTCATTGGCCAGCCTCAAGCCAAGGCAGGTCTCTGGAAAGGGATGGTTTGCAGTGCCCTGATCTGTCTGGGTCACTCTGCACCTTTGGAGTGTGCAATTTTACCTGCTTGTAAAAACAGTCCATACCAAATAAACACCTCCAAAAAAAAAAAAACCAAAAAACCACAGAGCCCCAGAAGAGCAGGAGGGATGAACTGAAAACGCTGTGGAGCATGCAGTAGTTTGGGTTCTGGAACCCCTTGGTTTCTTGTCCTGGAATTGTCCCAGAAAGAACAGGGAAAGCTACAGGGAGCGAGGGGGCTGAGGGCAGGGACAGGTCCCTTGCCCTACTCTGGTCCCTGTTTGCCAGGCCCAGTGGGGCTGGGTTCTGCTCAGTGGGGACACTCCCCCTCACTGTTCCTCGCTCTGCTCCTCGCAGTGGTTTTCCCTCAGGACCTCCTGGAGAAGGGGCTGGACGCCGACAACTTCGCCATGCTGGGACTGGGAGACATTGTCATTCCGGGTGAGGGCAGGAGAGGGAGGACGGGACTGGGGTCTCCTTCGAGGGGGCTGCGGGGAGCTGAGCGTGTGCCCGGCTCTGCCCTTGGCCGGGCACAGCCCCGCACGGGTCTCCCGGTGGGTTGGGAATCTCCCCGCGGGTCCGGTGCTGTCCCGGTGCTGTCCCGGTGCCACGAGAGGGCACTGTCACCCCGAGCACGGCACCGGAGCGCCGCGGGTCCTGCCCTGCCTCCCTCAGCCTGCCCTGCCCCTCCAGCCCCTCGCTGTCCCTTCCCTGCTCCTCTGCCCCCTCGCTGTCCCTCCTCTGCCACTTCCAGCCCCTTATTGTTTCCTTCTCCCTGCAGGGATCTTCATTGCCTTGCTGCTGCGGTTTGATATCAGGTGAGCAGGCGGCAGGGAAGGGTCTCTGGCAGGTTGGATCTTGCAGCATATTTGAGCTGCTTTTGTAGAGATAAAAAGGGAAGGGGGAGGCAGGAGTGCAGTTGTGTGCTCCCTTCTGGATCTGGGTGTGGAGACATACCAGGGGGTGTAAGGAAAAGCTCTTGGATGAGGGGGCTGGCTCTGTGGGTATGTCCTGAGCACTGGGGGCAAGTGGCTGAGTTCAAGCATGGGTAGGGCAGGCAGCATAGGGATGGGGGATCAGGGCAGCAGCACATAACAGCCCCACAGAGCCTCATCAGCTCCCTGGGACCAAGGAGTGGAGGGCAGTGAGAGGCAGCAGTGACAGCGTGGGAAAGAGCCGGGGGTGCTGGCTCCTGGGAAGTGCTCGCGTGGATGCAAATGGGTGCCTGGCAGTGCTGCCTGCCTCCAGGTTGCCATTGATGTTGGAGGAAGCAGCACCTTCCCATGTAGGGAAGCCACACCTACAGCTGGGCTGCAGCAGTTGCCCCACACTGAAAGGCTCTGGGGAACAGAGTGCTCTGTGACCATGGTGGTGTGGCCCCACTCCCACTGCTCTTGCATAGGCCCTCTGGTCTGTGCCAGCTCTTCCAGGTGTTACCTCCCACATCCTGCCTGCACCTGCTGGGAATCCCAGTTCCTGCAGCCTGCCCTGTGATAAAATAACAACCGCTGAGAGCCAGGGACAGGCCCATCTCTACTAAGACAATGGCACCTTCTCCCTGGGTCCCAGCTCTAATTCCTCCCTTCCCAGTTGCCAGCCAGCAGCAGCAGCATGACTTGCCTTCTTCCCTTCTCCAGCCCCTCACCTGGGTATTACTGTCTTCAGTCCCATAACACCAGGCTGAGCATTGCTCCCCACACTCCACTGTGGTGGGAGATGCCCAGGAGTACCAGGCCAATTCCATTTTGGCCACTGGTGTTCCAGACTGCAAGGTCATTGAGCTCTTCCCTTTCCCTACAGCCTGAAGAAGAACACGCACACGTATTTCTACACCAGCTTTGTGGCCTACATCTTTGGGCTGGGCCTCACCATATTCATCATGCACATCTTCAAGCATGCCCAGGTGAGCTCCACCCTGCTGCCTCCTGGGGATGCACATCCAAGTGGGTCAGGCCGTCTTGGGCACGAAGTTCCTGCATCCTGCCAGGAAAAAGATTTATTTCTTCTTTTAGCTTTGATTTTTCAGTGCTTGCCCGTACCTTTCCCTTCCCAAAGCTCCTGTGCCCAGCTGGAGCAGAGGCCTGCTTGGGGCAAGGCTCCTTGTTTCCAACAGCAGCCCCTCAGCCAGGGGCCCTGTGTTTTTTGGCTCTTTGCAGCCAAGCTGCCCTGAGCACCCAGTGGCTGTGCTGCAGGGGGCTCTGGGAGCCCATACACTGTGGTCTGCACAGGGGCTCTCAGTGTGTTCATGGCCCACTGGGACCTCACAGCAAGGATTTTCACAGAATCCCAGAATGGTTTGGGAAGGGACCTCAGAGACCATCTTGTTTCTACTCCCCTGCCATGGGCAGAGACACCAACCACTAGACCAGTCTGCTCCATGCCCTGTTCCAGCCTGGCCTTGAACACTTTCAGGGATTGAACATCCGCAGCTTCTCTGGGCAGTTAGTGTCAGGATCTCACCACCCTCACAAGAAAGAATTTCCTTCTAATATCCAATCTAGTTTCATGCTGCTGCAGCTCTAACTTAGCTCTTGAAGCTGCTTTTTGGGGCGTTCACTCCTGTGTCGCTGTGTGACAGATACCATGGGTGCAGAGGGGACAAGGCCACGAGCTGGCCTTGCACTCTTCCCTCAAGGTGATCTGTGGTTTGGTTTAACAGTTTGTTTTTCTTCCCCACAGCCTGCACTGCTGTACCTGGTCCCTGCCTGCATTGGATTCCCGCTTCTGGTGGCCTTGGCAAAGGGAGAAGTAACCGAAATGTTCAGGTGAGCCTCAGCTGGCCGTGGAGCTGTTTTGCCGGCGGCGCAGGAGCACATGAAGCGTGCAGATGTTCCCACGCCTGGGCACAGCTGGAGGGACGGGTTCATCTGGGCATGCTCTGGGTGTGCGCCGGCACGTGCGTGGGTGGAGGGAGCGGGCCTGTGTTTGTACATGCCGGGCCTGGCTCCAGCCGCCTCCCTGGAGCTGGGTGGGAGCCGTGCTGTGGTACCAGCAGGCAGCACCTGGGATTGCTTTACGCCCCAGTGACAGACTCTTCCCATGCGCTGGCAGGCAGGGGAGGGTGGGACTGCACACCTGGTGTGGAGATACTTGGTCATTGTGTCCCAGGGCCTGTGGGTGGGGAGAAGTGGAGCCAGAGCCGGCTGTGAGAGCAGCCAAGGCTGGTTTGAGCACATCCCACCCTCCCCACTTGGGCAAAGTCTCCTGGTTTGTAGCAGTCTCCCTGCCCCAGAGACAGTGGGTACAGAGGAAGGGGGACTGGGCCGTTGTGCTCAGCTGTTCTTGGAGCCTGTCCAGGTTGTCAGTGGCAGCTCTGGCCTCCTGCCTGAGAGCTCTTTCTCCGTCTCCGCTCGAGCCTTGGTGGTGGCTCAGCACAGTAATGATGGTTGATGCAGAGGAGGGAAAGGAACATCCTAAAGCAGGGCTGTGTACCCTCCAGCCTCCCCAGTGCCCCAGCCTGGGGAGCGTTCCTGAGCTCCCAGCCTCCTCAGAGGGAAATTGGGTGTAACGGGAAGCCAGCTGTCCTCCCTCCTCCCTCCCCTCCCCTGGGAGATGCAGGTATGCATGTTCCCAGCGGCTCTCAGCTGGGCCGTCCCCAGCGCTGCCGCACCTGCCCCTCCTTTGATGTTTGCTTCTGACAATCGCTGCTGCAGGCACTGAGTGTCCTGGGATCGTCCTTCCTGTGCACCTGGGATCCTGCAGCCGCTTTCCCCAGTGCTGTGACTCACCAGCTGACAGCAGCAGCAGCAGCTCCTGCCAGGAAACTGGGGAGAGATGAGCTGTGAGGCCGAGCCCACTGGGCAGCAAGGAGCACAGGGAGCCTGGCAGCCAGGGGCTAGTGCTCTCCCAGAGCAGTAGCACAAGCTACTCCCGCAGCAAAATGTTGCCAGGGCAAGGGCAGGATACTGGAGGGTTGCAAACTTGACAGCCCCTGGGGGCCAGACCTCCCTTGAAGTGGCTCCAGTTGCAGGGAGAGGAAGTGGGATTCAGGGGGACCAATGCCTGGAGGGCAGTGGCTCCCACCGCAGGAATCCCACCAGGTGTAGGTAGCTCTGCTGTGCTGCTTTGGTGTGCCTGATCCTCCTGGAGCTGGCAGTTCCTGTGGTCTCTGCCTGCACATGGTGTCTCACAGCAGTGAGGGTCTGCAGGCAGGGTGGGAGTGAGCAGATCTGTGCTGCAGGCCCAGGGAAGGGGTGCTGGGGGAGCAGAGGTCGGTGACATTGGGTTCAGCTCCATGGCTTTCAGCCTTGCCAAACCTCCCTAGGCTGGGCAGGAAGCTCTGTTCTGCCTCCCTCAGCAGTGGGAACCCATCCTGCTCCCCACATCTACTGTGGGCACCCTGTCCTGGAGCGGCAGGACAGGGTCTGCCGTGTCTCTCTGTCACCTGCCCAGCCCCTGGACTGCTCCACTGCCACCTCCCCACTGCCCAGGCTTGCTCTCCCTAGTTTCTGACCGCCTTGCTCTGCTCATGCCAGTGGGAGCTGCCTCATGCCCAAGTTTCAGTGCTCACTTTTCCATGCTGCAGGCTTGTCCTGGAGTCTGCAGGCAAGGAGAGGCCAGCGGGTGCAAGGAGGTGAAGGGGGATGCCAGGCTTCCTGCACAGGGCGGTGCGTTCTTGGTGCTCTCACTCCAAAACTCTTCTGCTTTTTCTCTCCGTTCCCCCCCTCCTTTCTGTCCTTGTCTTTCCCTTCCTGCTTCCTCTCTCTCCTGCAGCTATGAATCCTCTGCTGAAATTTTGCCTCACACACCAAGACTTACCCACTTCCCCACGGTGTCTGGCTCGCCGGCCAGCCTGGCTGATTCCATGCAGCAGAAACTGTCCTGTCCCCGCCGACGCCGGCAGCAGAGCCCCAGTGCCATGTAGCCACTGCCGCCGGGGCCCCTTGTCTGTCGCTCTGGCCAGGTAGGGGCAGGTCCTGGCTCTCCCTGGCCCAAGCTCTCCCTATTCCTAGCCCTCCTCACCCTGTGGGCAGAGGCTGGAGCTGCTGCTGCGCTGCTGTGAGCCAGCTTCTCTCCCGTTCTGAGAGAGGAGACTGGGAAGGGCAAGAAGATTTGACATCCCAGACCTTGTCCTTTCTGCTCGGAGCAGCATTCCCATTTCCTTAGCCGGAGTCCTGGGGCCACTGCTGGAGGGGGTTTGCAGCCAGAGGAGTGAGACCCTGGGAGGGAACACTGCTGTTGGTCTTGCTGCAGTTCCCCTGTTAACCGGCCCCGCTGGCACCAGTGCTCAGCCAAGGAAAGCATGTGCTATCCAGGATATCCAATAGTGCTCTTGGGAACAAGGACAGATCCCCGGGCACAGAGCCGGCCCCTGGCTGGGTCCACCCTACCCTTGGAGATGTCTGGGGGGGATGCATCCCTCATCTCCCTGCCTGGGCTCTGCCCCATCGGGCTTCCTGTGCTGGATGCTGTTGGCTGGAGCCCACCTTGTCCTCAACAGCAGCAGGGCAGAAGCCAAGGCCACGGGCTGGGCTGTCCCATGTTGCACAGGGCTCTGTCCCCAAGGAGGAGCTGGCCCCACTCATGTCCCTCTTGTCCCCAGCTACGAGGAGAGCTCAACCCCCAAGGAGGCGGCAGGGGCTTCCAAAGAAGAGCCAACAGAAGCCTCCAAGAAGGAGAAGTGACCTTGCCCGTGGGCCATGCCCGGTGCTGCTGGGCTGGGGCCCTTCAAGACCCTCTGCAAGTGACAGACGACGAAACAATTGTGCAAGAGCATCGTGTTGTGTGTGTCGGAGCAGCCACCCAGGTGGGGTATCGATGTATGCCGGTTTTTAAATTTTGTATTGTGCATTTGCTTTCTCTCATATTAAACCATATTGAAGGAAGGAGTGCTGGTGTGGCCATGCCCCTGCTCAGCCAGCACTGGGATTGGCATCCAGCTCACCCGCCTTCTCCCAGTGGAGCTGGTGGCTATTGTCTGGCTGTTTCCAAGTGACCAAGTGACCGTCCCCTTCCCCCTCCCATTTCTCTGGCACTGGGCCTTCCCCCAGCATGGCCCCTGCTCTGTGATACCCAGATTTAGGGCCAGAGTCACTGAGCACTGTGTGGGTTTGAGCTGGGATCTGACCCCAGAGAAGGGTGGCTGATCAGGGATTGGGATGCAGGAACCCCACAGGATGGGAACGTGCTCTGCCTCAGCTGCTGGGGTGCTCAGCGAGCTGAGGCTAACACCCCCTTGCCTGGGAGAGCAGGAATGGGAGGAGTAGGAGTGGGTAACCTCAAACCCAGCCCTGGAGCAGAGTGAGGACAGTATGGATTGTCCCCCTTCTTTGCAGGGAGCCAGGCACCATCCTGCACCCCTTAGGGCTGGGATGGGCAGAAAATGCTGGTGGCAGGCATGGGGGCTGGAGGGGCTGCAGGCAGGGCCAGCTCCAGCATCCACCACGGCTTCCACTGGGACCAGCTGCCCTGTGTCCTGCAGCACTGGCAGTGTCCTCCCTACCCCTCCTGGAGGCCCACATGTGGAGGATCCTGCATCCCTTTGGCCATGCCCACTGCCAGAATAAATAGAAAGTGTTTGCTGGCTTGGCAGCTCCTCCACAAAAGCCGTATTGAACCATTATTCCCTGCGCCGGCTGCGAGCACTAAAAGTGGCGCCTCGCGTTCTGCCATCTAATGACCCTTCGCAGGCTCCTACAGATGTTTTCTATGACTTACAGCTCCTTTTCCAACAGCCCTGTCCGCAAAAACAAGAGGGGCCACTTTAATTCCAATTAAATACCTCCAGCTAAGCAAACAGTGTGCAGCAGGGTCTGGGTACAGCACGGCCGCCAGGCCCAGCCCACCGAGTCACTGAGTCTAGACTCCAGATGTGATTTCACCAGCCTCCAGTGTTCCGTGGAAAAGGACTTCGGCTCTGCTGTGGGGTGCAGGACCCTACCCTGAGTCAGGACCCCACTCCCCAGCCTGGTGTGTCCTTTGCTGTTGGGCTGGCACTACATCCTGGGAAGCTCTGCATCCTCCCTGGCTTCGCGTGGTAGGAGCTGCATCCCCATGCAGCCTCCAGAGGCCCCAAGAGTGGAGGAGCAGGCTGGGGGGGTGCACAGGGTACCCCCGGTGCCAGCATTGCCCTCCAGGCTCCCTGCAGCGCTCCGAGCAGCTCCTGCCTGCTGTAGGTGTGGTGGAAGCGTGGCTGGGAGCTTTCCCAGGGCTGCAGGGAGCGGAAGGCCTGGGAAGGGGAGAGCGGGGTCACCCCTCACCCTGCCTGGCCGATAAGCCGGGGCCGGCCAGGAGGAAGGAAGTGTGTTGGGCCCTGCAAGGAGCCGCCAGTGGAGCCGGCGCTGGAGCGCTCCTCGGTTCCCTCCCTGCTGCACCTGGGCCTGTGGCACCTCCGGTCCCGGCAGGGCTGAGGCCACACGGCTCCGCTGTGTCTGGAGCGCTGCTGGGCCACTTTCCCCTCTCCACAGGGTCCCTCCGGCCCGGTGGGGCCTGCGGAAACATGGATGGGCCAACTCAGGCAGGAAACCTCTGTCCACTTAACTGCGCCCAGCTAGGGCAGGGGCCAAAGCTGCCTGTCCTGCTGCCAGCAGATGTGGGGTTTGGGATCATCCTCACTCACCCATGGCACCTCATGGCAGTGGTGTAGATGCCCGTTGATCAGGGGAGCTCCTGGGCACACACCCCTTGTGCCAAGCTCACACCAGGAATTGCAGTGGGGTGGGATGGGCTGAGCTTGCAGTGCACAGGGTGCAAACACCAGGCAAGGGGAGGGTGGATTCATGTTTGGGAACTGCCTGGGGTGAGGAGGGACACACCAGAGCTGCTTGTCTTTAGAGCCCTGTGGAGCCTCCCCACCGCAGCAGGGTTGCAGCCAGGTGATGATGGGTGCTGTAGTTGTACCTCATGCTCTACCATGCAGGGTGGGGGATGCTTTGCTGTGATGGTGGGTGCTGGTGATGAGCACTGGGGTCCCATGGAGTGGTGGGTGCTGGTGCTGAGAGCTGGGGTCCCATGGAGTGGTGGGTGCTGGTGCTGAGAGCTGGGGTCCCATGGAGTTGTGGGTGCTGGTGATGAGCACTGGGGTCCCATGGAGTGGTGGGTGCTGGTGATGAGCACTGGGGTCCCGTGTGATGATGGGTACTGACAGTGGCGCCCGGCCGGCGGCTGCGAGCAGGGAGAGGAAGCAGCCCAAGGCAGCCCCAGCCCCGGTCGGCCGGCGAGGAGGGGCAGGAAGCTGGAATAAATCCCAGGAAGGGCTGCCTGGCTCCAGCTGGTCTGGGCTGCAGCGGATGGAAGCTGGGAACGGGAAGGGAGAAGGCGGGAGGGGAATGCGCAAGGGCTTTCTCAGGCCTCGGCCCCGCTCCAGCTGTGCCGGCGGCCCCGGCACATCTGCAACCCTGGCTCAGCAGTGTCGTGCGGACATGGGGGGGTGGAGGCTCTGTGTAGCCTCAGGGGTGACCTGCGGATGGCACCGGGAGAGGGGATCTGGATGGAGCCCAACTCCAGCCAGGACAGGAGCGGCCCAAGTTTGGGGGTGCTGCTCACTGGTGGGGGCTCAGCCCGACCTGCGGTGTCCGTGCTGCGTCCAGCCCTGCCTGCCGGAGCGCGGGGCCGGGCCCNTGCCGGGCAACCCCTGCTCAGCGCAAAGCAGCCGCCCCCCGGCCGCCCCCCCGGCCGGGCTGAGCCCCGCCAGCACCATATGGCCGAGGCTGCTGTTACCGCGCCGAGCGCCCCGTTCCCAGAATTGAGATGGAAATGAAGCTCTGTGTTCTGCCGGACAACGCTGCTGCGCCGGCCGGCTCGCCGTGCCAGGCCAGGACCCCGCGGCCAGCTGTGGCCA
>WBNO01021266.1:59664-79426 GCA_013400575.1 Peucedramus taeniatus | reverse complement strand
GCCATGCTGGGTGATACTGGGGCCATGCTGGCTGATACTGGGGCCATGCTGGGTGATGCTGGGGGATACTGGAGCCATGCTGGGTGATGCTGGGGGATACTGGGGCCATGCTGGGGGATACTGGGGCCATGCTGGGTGATGCTGGGTTGCAGGCACTGCCCTGGTCTCTCCAATGTCTCTCCTTGTTGCAGGATGCCAACGTGACAGGGAAACCAACAATCACCAGGAACAGACTCGGGGGCACTGTGAGACTGACAGGGTCAGTGCCCGACCCTGAGCCGGGTCTGGGCTCCCCCAGGAGATACCTGGAGAGCTCCCCCATTCCTCTCCTCTGTCCATTTGCCTCCCTGAGTCCCGTATTGCCTGCTCAGACCCCATCCTGCCCCAGTTCATATCTGTGCCTGCTGCTCTGGCAGCAGGTGCTCAGCTGGACCTGCTCTGCTGGGGTCCTGGTCCCACCATGGAGCTCAGCCTGTCCCTGCCCTGGGACGGGACAGTTCCCATCCCTGTGCCTGGCTCTGACCCCGATCTTGTCCTACAGGCTCCATGTAACACAAGTGGCATCAAACGTGGGCCCAGTGGAGGTGAGTGGCTGTGCCAGGGAAGCCAAGGGGAGCCTTGGATTCCACATCACCTTGGGAGCAGGATCTGGGGTGCTGTGGACCCCATGCATGGCGAGTCTGGCAGGGGGCTGAGCCCTGCCTGCAGCATGGGCCCCTCTGTCCCTGCTGAGCCGGGCTCAGGGCCTGCCTGTCCCACAGGTGAAGCGTCTGGAGACCATGCTGAAGTTTGGGCTGTGGCTTTTTGGGGTTCCCCGGGCAAACAGTAAGTGCTGTCTCCGTCCTGTCCCCATTCTCCCAGAGCTGCACCAGGGCCATCCCCTGCTATGACTTTGTCTCCCCACAGAGTGGCTCCAGGCTGGCATCCCCCTGCCCCTCCCACCCGGCCTCAGCCTGCTCAGACCCCGGCTCTCACTGCAGCAGGTGGGTGCCACCACTGTCCCCTTACCCCAGGGTCCCCCATGTCCCCCATATCCCCCATCTCACCCTGACTCCCTACAGGGCTTCGTGCTCATCTCCACGGACCTGCAATACGAGCCGTGAGCCCACCTGCCTCGTGGGCACCCGCCAGTCCTGTCCCCATCACCATCCCCTTGCCATCGTGCCCCCGTGGCTGGCAAAGCGCCCAACCTCGGGACCCCCAGCCCCCATCCTCGGCGGGGATTAAAGCGGGAGCGGAGCTCAGCCCTGTGTGCCGGGGGTGTCTCGGGGAGCCCCCTCACCCCGTGCCCCAGGCAGGGTCCCATTCCCGACTCCGCGACGGGCATGGCTGTGTCCTCCGGGCTCTGTGGTGGGGTCTGTCCCCTCTGGGGGGGCTGGGGACCGGGCTGGTGGCCCTCGGGGGCTGGGGTTCCCTCCGATCCTCGCGGCTCTGTTGGTCATGGGGGTCCCTGCGCTGCCGCTCCCCGCAGCCGCTGCGGCCNCCGTGAGAGGGATGTGGGGTGGCTCGGCGTTCCCCGTGTTTGTGACATCCCAAAAAAGCCCGAGTGTTTGTGTGGTCCAGGCCGTGCTGGAATGAGCCCCGGACAAAGGGAAGGTGCCCCTTTGAAGGGTAGTCCCGGGAATGCGGGGGGCTGTGGGTCCCAGTGAGGCTGTGAGTCCCCTGCCCTCCTCCTCCCAACCTGACAATGGGTGCTGAGCCCATGTCCCCAAAAAGAAGCACCCCTAGCC
This sequence comes from Peucedramus taeniatus, assembly GCA_013400575.1. Classification (NCBI taxonomy): domain Eukaryota; kingdom Metazoa; phylum Chordata; class Aves; order Passeriformes; family Fringillidae; genus Peucedramus; species Peucedramus taeniatus. The sequence goes on along the minus strand of WBNO01021266.1, from coordinate 77,696 downwards.
CAGCTAAGAGCCTGCCCTGGGCTCTCCTACCCCCATAACCCCTTAGTGCCACCCCACCCCACCACCATCCCTCAGGACCACAGCAAACTGCCCTTGGAGCACCCCAACCCTTCCCTGGGCAGGGAGAGGACCTCATCCCCATCCATCCCTCCACCCATCCATCCATCCTTCCTTCCACCCATCCATCCATCCATCCATCCCTCCACCCATCCATCCATCCATCCATCCATCCATCCATCCATCCATCCATCCATCCCACTGAAGCCAACTCCTTTGGGCCCAAAGTCGCTCAAATTCCCAACGATTGCAAAGACCACAGCACCACCAGCAGCTCGAATGACAAATTTATTTGTGGATTCACCTCCACCTGCAAACCGAAGCGTTCAATGGGCTAATGCTAATCCTCGTGCCCCCCATGCGGGATCTGAGCGGGTCCGACATGAGGAGCGCGAGTCCGTGCTCAGTGGCCAAGTGAGCCCCCCTGGAACCTCCAGTTCTCCCCTCACCTCCATCCCAGCTTGGCCTCTGCAGGGAGCACGGTCCCACACATAAATACGGACAGACAAGATAACAAAAATAGCATTAATAGTATTCACAAATGAATTAAAAACTACTCGTATATGTACAGCAGAGCGCGGGCGGTATGTACACGGACAAGCTGTGCCTGCCCGCAGTGGGCTCCGAGGGATGACGGCGTTTATTCTGGAAGCTAATTTCAGCTCAAAGGCTGGAGGTTCCCTGCTCCAGCAGCAGAAGGAGCAGCGTGGGAATGAGGGGGAGGGAAGCCAGACACCTCAGTCACTGCATGCAGCCATCACAGCCACGCATGGGGACAGGGATCTGCCTGCACTATGGGACTGGGAACATGTGGGACAGCAGTGGAGAGGCCAACAGCTCCTATTGTCCCCAAAGAGGCTCCCCAGAGGTGGAGATGGCTCTCAGCCAGTGCAAGCCTTCACTTCCATCTCCCCTGGGCTTGCTTCCCTGCTCATCCCATGAATCAGCTGCTCCCTGGGCTTTGCCACCCCTGTGAAGGTGCTTCCCCTGACCCTTCCAATCCCCAGCTCTGGATTCCTGGACACAACAGCCCCAGCTCTCTGCAAAGCCTCTTGTGCAAGGGACAAACACTCTGCCCCTCTCCCGCCTCCTTCCCTTGCCAGCCCAGAGGAGCAGGCTGGGAAGGGATGAGCACTGTCCCACAGCCATCTACATTTGGAGTGAGGAGGAGGAAGAGGACAAAGAATCCCTCAAACCATGCTCAGCCCTGGGCCTGGCACACCATCCTCATCTGGGACAGGCGCAGCTCCCAGCAACTGAGTATGTGGGGAGAAAGGAATTCTGACCAAGGGCAGAGCCCCTCACCTCTGGCCTCTGCCTCTTTCTCCTGCTCCCCCTGCCAAAGGGATGAGCTCTGACTGGAGAAGCAAGGACAGGATAGGGATGCTGCAGGGAATCTCCATCCTGCTGGGCAGCCTGCCTCTTCCTGGTGCCTGAGCGTGCCAGAGATGGGGGCACGGAGCCTGACCCTTGCTCTGGCTGGGGAACTTTATATTAGTGACACATCTACACACACGCACGCACTCACACATGCAAAAATAAGTCTGTTTATTCTCTTCCAAATTATTTGGAGAACCCTGCAGGGCTGGGACACCTTCTAGCCTGTGCCCCCCCCACAGCTGCCTGGATCTCCCCAGCGCTGGGAGCTGGTGGCTGAAGTGCTGCATTGGCCTCAGCGCCTTTAAAACACAACGGAACAGTAAATAAGACGGGCTACAATAAAAGGAGCTGGCGGCACGAGGGAGAAAACTCCACGGAGCAGGGTGCTCGGCCGGGATGGAGGGGCTGCCCCCTGGTGCCGGTGCTCGGGAGCGGAGTGTAGTGGATGTGGCGGTGAAGGCGCAGCCGTCCTGGCCGCGGGGGGCTCGGCGGTCGCTCACTTGCGGCTCAGCAGGGATCCCAGCAGAAGCACTCCGGCCACCGTCGCCCCGGTCAGGAGCCATTTGTTGAAGGTCTCCTGGCCTTTTCTCACCTCGGCAGCAGCATCGTTCCCATAGAGGTCCACAAAGCGCTCCTGTGGAAAGAGGAGAGTGGTGAGCACGGGGGCGTGAGTGGAGCAGAGGGAAGGGCTGGCAGGAAAGCGCTGGTGGGGACTGGGCAGATGACAGATGCCTTGTGCTTCCTCGCTCTGAATCATGCACACAGGGCAAGGGGAGAAGCACAGTCATGAGAGAAGAGGATGCCAGAAAGGATTTGTGAGGAGAACACCACGAGAGCAGGGCAGGGGATGCATCACGTGCCCTTGGCTCTCTAAAATTAGCATCCAAGTGTGACAGAAATCATTGCAGTGGGAACCCGCTGGGCTCCATTCCCTGGCTGAGGCCTGTGGAAGCAGCAGCAGGGCTGTTGCCCACACCGTGCATCCCCCCAGTGATTTTGTGTCCACAGTGGAGCCTCCCACCTCCCACTCCCACATCCTGGCCCTCGCAGGTTACTCCACAACACGAGCTGGATTTCACGAATCCCTGCGGCGAAGGCAGACATTGGGTCGCCAAGCTACTGCCTTCCCACGGCTACAGGAGAGCAGGCCAAGCACGAGGCTTGGCCAGGAATGCAGTCACTCCGGCCCGGCTCGTCCGAGCCGGCTGCCTCCAGCAGCAGCAGGAGCTGGGAAGACCTCAGCCCATGGTAAGGAGAGCTGTTGGGGTCCCTGAGCCACACGCGGCAGGGCAGGAGGGGTCCCTGGGCAGGCAGCAGGGAACACGTGGCCCAGGATCTCTCAGGTTTATCAGGGCTGAGCAGGAGGCTCGGGGCTGGACGGAGAGGAAGCTGTGAGCTCCAGGCTCAGGGATCGCCAGCAGCTCAGCGTCAGCAGGGGCTCGATGCTGTCGCACCTTGAGCCCATCTTCCCAGCAAGATCCCCTGTTTCCTGATAAGTGAATGCGGTTCCAGTAACCCGGCTGCTCTGGGAAAGCAGAGATAAGCCCGGCTGACGCTGTCACGCCTCGCCACAGCCTCTGCGCTGGCAGGGGGAGCATTCCTGCTCTGCCAGCACTGCCTCCCACACCTGCCCACAGCCTGAGACCGCAGGACTGCGGGGGTTTGGTGCCCAGGTCATGGCTGCCATCCAAGTGCCTCTCTTCCATGGAACGTGGTGCCAAGTCTCCCAGCTCCCACCAAACAGCTCCAGGATGGTCAGAGCTTGTGGTGTGTCTCCTCACCTTGCCACATACCTATGACCAAGCTCACAGTTTTTCAAAGCAGGGTGTGCAGCAGACCTGCACACTTACTCCCAGGGAGCAGGGCTGTGTCTCTCTCTAAGGCCACAGGGCTCCCCACCACAGGGTACCCAGTCCTTGATAAGCTGTGCACATCAGCACCCACCTCTGCCACCAAAGCTCTTCACCATCTCCCACCAGACACCTCTCCCAGTTGCCTTCCACACTCCATGACCATGAGGCACTCACAGATCCAAAGGCAGAGTGTTGGGACACAGGGACTTGGCTAACTCACCCTGGAGCATGTCACTGCTGCCACCTCACTTGAGTCCTCTTCAGGGATATGACACTCATCCCCATGACTCCCACCACCTACACACAATGCAGCTCACTTCCCACCATGCCTGCCAGCTCACATGGGATCTGTGGAGGTGTTGTTCTGTGTCCTGGCCCTGCAGGAACGGGCAGGATGGAGCTCACAGGCAGATGCTGTCCAGGGAGAAAGGTGAAGGCTGCTGCCTGCTGCCAGTCCACTCACCCAGGGAACAGCAAGTGATGTGCTGCAGGAGAGGGACAGGAGCAGAGCCCAAACCCAAGAAGGAGATGTTTTAAATTCTGGCACAATAAATCCTCCTGCTGATAGGTGGTGATGAGTATAGAGCTGTGACAGGACATGGCAGTGGCAGCAAACTGAGAGCAGGCTGGCAGGGATGGAGGGCACAGGGAACTGGGGTGGAAGGCACCTGTCCAAAAAACACCACCCCTACAACATTTGTGTCTGGGGAGATTTAGGTTGGATGTCAGAAAAAGGTTCTTCACCAGGAGGGTGGAAGCAGCTCCCCATGGCAGTGGTGATGGCATGAAGCCTGAACCAGAGCTCAAGGAGTGTTTGGAGCACTCTCTCAGGCACATGGTGGGATTGCTGGGCTGTCCTGTGCAGGGCCAGGAGTTGGACTTGATGATCCTTGTGGGTCCCTTCCAGCTCAGCATATGTTTTGATCTCTCAGTGCCAGGGCCCTTGCTCCAGGGATGGTCCTTCCCTTGGACACATATGCCAGCTCACAGCACCTGAGGCTGCAGAATGCTCAGCTGGAGGAAGACAGCTGCATCCTTGTGATATATTCCCCAGAAGATCTGCTTTCCTCATGAATTCAGTAGGACCTGCCCCACACATCTCCACAAGCTCCTCCTGACCCACAGCAGGGACGTCCCCACTGTGCCCAGGAAGGCTGCGGGGGTGGACAGGGCCACACATCTACCCAGCCTCTCCGTGGGGCAGGCACCAGAGAGGCCCCCCCAGCAGGGCAGGGAGCCAAGGAGGGCTGGCAGCTGGTTCTCCATGCTGCTTTTTCCATGGCATGTGCTGCCAAGCTTCGGGAAAGGCAGTTCCAAGAAGCCCTTGCTTCCAAGAAAAGGAAGTGTTTGCTGAAGGAGAGATAAATGGCGCACAGTGAACGCAGAGCTATCGGGTGCTACAGGCAAAGAGGAACACAGCCACAGCCTGGCACAGGCAGAGAGGGGACGTGAGCCCCTCTCCTTCCCTTGGGAAGGGAGCAGCAGCTGCTGGAGCCACAGCTGGGGGCCGTAGGGGACCCGAGGAGAGTGCCTTGCCCTTCCTTGGGGAAACCACCCTAGGAGCTGTGATAGCTCAGCCTCTGCACAACTTTGATGCCAGATGTGTCCCCTGGGAACCAGATCCCAGACCAGAGGGAGTGGGAAAACAGGCAGGAATGTCCTCCCTGCCCATGCTGGGGGCGGGTTGAAGGTTAGGGAAAGGCAGCTTGCTCTGTTCCCACACCATCCCGGGCCTCGGCCGCTCCGCACCTGAAGCCCAGCACTCCCAGGATTGATCCTGACCTCTCTGGCCTGGTGTTTGGATCTCAGGCTTGCCTAGACATGTCCAGATATTTCTGGCCTCCCCCAGTCACCTTTATCTGAGAGGAAATATTTGGAATTCCTGAGTTGATCACAAGGACTGTGGTAGCAACAGCACGTCAGTGGAGTCAGTGTCTCAATCCTTGCTGAGAGGACAGGCTGTTCCATCAGAACGGCCGTCACATCCCCTTCCCCACCCTGCTGACTGACACGTCCAAGAGGAGGATGCTCCAGAGCAGGCAATGAGGAAGCAGAGATCTTATTCCTGTGCAAGACGCAATCCCCTGCCTTTGACTCTCTTCCCCAGAACTGGGGAAGGAATTTACATTTTCTTGTTGGAGCCTAAAACACCACTTGCTGGAGGAGTTAGGGCAGGGTGTGCTTCCCTCCTGCTGCACATGCTGCTTGCAGGAGGCAGAGAACCTGGAGAGTCAGGTTCCACCACCCCCCAGAGCTGAGGCAGGGAGGTTCTGCAGTGCCAAAAGTTCTCTGGACACTCATAGAGCCCCAAACTGCAACCCAGCACTGTGGGGGATGGAGCAGCCATTTAAACACTGCCCAGTGCCCACACACAACCCTGTGGCAAAAAGGCAAGAGGAGCACGTCTGATCTGAAGTGCTCTGTCTCAGGAGGGAGAGCAGACTAAAGAAGCACAACTTCTAGCTGAGACACTACTCACATCCTAGCCTGGGAAGAGGAACACCTAAAATTTGAGGCAGTCATTTGTTTGGTTGGTTTCATTCACCAGTGCTGCCCGCATGGGAGGAAGAACAGTTGCTAGATCCCATTCAGGGTGAGCAGAGCAGAGTAGGTTCCTCTTTCAAGATAAGCCCCAGCAGTTGGGGAAAGAGGATTCGGTGACACTGAGCCATGAGGGCAGGTGAAGGAAGCAGATGTGGGCAATAAACTCCCATCTGGCCTCTGGTGAGGCAGGAGAGCGGAGAGGGGAGGGCTCTGGCAGTTTGGGGCTCAAAGCTTGCCCTGCCCAAGGGGGTGAGGGGTATGGAGGTCACTGAGATACCAGGACAAAGCTCTAAAAACCAGCAGAGAAGAGCCAGGCTCTACTGGGAGTATCCAGGTGAACATGGTCAAACTTTGACATGGAGATTTAGACTCCAGTAGGAACTCTGGAGTTTCCCCACAGCTCTGATACCCAGCCAGCCCAGTGAGACAGACACCCCCAGCACCCACCTCAGCATGCACAACAGCCTTTCCAACCCAATGTGTTTTAGCAAAAATGATCTCGTTCCCCAGAACCTCTCGTGGGATAAGTCAGCATTGTTCCCAGATGGATCAACAGAGCTATGGGGAGGTTAAGTGCCTTTCCCAGAGCTGTGTGCGAGCCAGCAGCATGAGCCACAGCATCTGACTCCCAACCCAGGCATTCTCATCACGAGGCAATGTTTCCCTTGAAAACAAGGCTGTTTCTGTTTTACCTTCACCGTAAGTACAGCTGTGTTCCTGCTCAGAGGTCTAACAGCAAGCGCCGGCCGGGAGCAGAGTCATCTGGATGACCAGACATTTGTTAATGAGATGCTGGGAACAGTTTTGTGCTGAGCAGCAAGACAAGGAGGGAAAAAGAAAGGCAGCAGCTCAGCACAGACCACAACAAAGGCCTGCATCGACAGCAACCTGCTCCCAGAGCCCCTTTGGGCTGCCAGCTCACCACATGGGGCTGGCATATGCAAACCTGGAGGTGAAGCACAGGGGAAAAAAGGCAGCTGAGAGCTTTAAGAATAAAAGAAAACATAAGTATTCCCGAAGGCTGCCACTGGGATCCTGTACCACGGCTCTGTGGGTCCTTTGTGATATGAATGGAAGAGACATCCTAGAAGCTCTCTCTCTGCCCTGCTCCCCCTGATGCTGTATCCACGTGTGGCCCCCACCACTCCCAGCCCTGAAAGGAGGGCAGCAGGGACAGAGTGTGACTGCAGAGGCCACAGGACTGCCTGCAATGCTGGGTAGTGGTGGTGAGCACCTGACTCAGGAGCATGGCAAGGGAAGCTGCCATCCAAGGCAGGTCTGACCTTCCCCACAGAAACACAGATCCTAGAATGGTTAGAGGGGACCTTAAAGATCATCTAATTCCAATCCCCCTTCCATGGGCACAGAAGATCTGCAGCTTCACCCCACTGGTCCCCACCAGCAACCCTAGGCAGGCTCAGAATGGGGTGGGGAAGGGGCTCTGGGACACAGAGAGAGGAAGGGGCTCTGGGGACAGCAGCTGCAGGTGCAAATACTCCAGAGACTCAGCTCTAACTGTTATGCAAATGGTGACCTCCAGGGAAGCAGCTGCTGATCTCCATGACAATGGCAGGGAATGCCACCCACCCACTGCCTCTCCTGCCTTTCCTGCCCTTGGAGCTGGTGCTGGGGTGTTGTGGACCCTGGGGTGCTGTCCTGCCCCAAATCCCAGGGAATTCATTGAAACCTGCGACTAGGAAGGAGGCAGCCATAAATTCAAAACAGTCAATTAAATAAGAACATCCCCTCCTCTTTCTCTTCTCACTCGGGCTTTGCTGTGGGACTGTAGCTTGGGGGTCCGACAGGGAAGCTGTCCCTTGGGCCAAAACCCAACAGACCTGCAGAGCTCCAGCCTAGCCCAGGCCAGAGCCAGCTCTTTTCTAACCAGAAACAAACCCTCACTAGCACATTCCAGCCCTAATCCTTGCCGCGGCAGCCTTCTGTCAAACTGGTTTCATCACTGGCTCCAGGGAACCTGCAATAACCCCACACCATTCAGCACAATTTCAGCGTTTTCCAAATACATGAAAGAGGCTACGGTGACAGCTGTAACCCCCGTCCCTGCCCCGGGAGACTGCTGTGCACAGCACGAGATGGAGAGCAGGGAATTGCGCTCTCCGTTCCAGAAATCTGCTGAAACATTCATGTGTATTAAAGCCAGAGACGATGTGAATGACTAATCCACTTGCATCCATCTTTCATCAGTGTTCCTCCCAAAGCTAACCAGGCTGAGGGCTCCCAAAGGTGCCACAGCCCTGGCCAGCACCGGGCCTGCTCGGCAGGGCAGGCAAGGATGGCAGGAGACACGGGCTCCGGTACAAAGGCACAGCAAAGAACACATTGGCTGAGCCGGATCCACTCAAGAGATTAGCACCTGCTGGGAATGGGATTGTTTTCCAAAGGGCATTAAGTGGAATAGTCCGAGGAAAGACGGTCTCTCTGATGCTTCTCCCCACCGGACAGATGGTGTCTGAGCCCCGCAGCAGAGCAGCCTTTGTGCGAGGGGCGCGCTCGGGGGGCAGGGAAGGCTCCTGCTTTCATGTCCCGGTTATTTGCCGCCCGCGGGGCCGCGGAGCAGAGGGGCCGTGCCCAGCTCGCTGTGCCGGACAGCACCTCCGCAGGGCCACTGGCACCCAGCGAACAGAGCTCAATTTTCACCTTGTCATTGCTCTTCCTGGACGTCAGAGCTCCTGTGCAATCGTGCCCTTGTGTAACCGTGGGGAAACCTGTGCCGGGGAGACGTGCCATGCTCACGTGTGCCCGGCTGCAGAGCCACGTTCCCTCCTGCCAGGGGATGAGTGGGCGATGCTGACAGCTCTTTCTGGTCCTCACCCGCGCCGGGAGCCTCACCAAACCCACCCCACAGGGAATGCTGGCGTTACCAGGACTCAAGGGAGCCAGGCTGGGTGCAGGGATGGTTCCCCAGAGGAGATGGATCCTGGGGAAGAGCTGCTGGTTCTCCTGCCTCAGCCACTCGTCCACCAGCATACTGGAGGGGCAACAGCCAAGCTTTACCACTTCCCACTTCAGCCCTGGCACCTCACAAGGCTGCTGTAATTCTTACATGGCACTTGAATGAAAAAGGGGAAAGGGTGGAGGTGCAGGAAGAGGAGGAAGATGTGCTCATTCTGTTTTCACTTCCTGTTAGTTCCATGAAATCTCAAATTATTTAAGCCACAAAGTCCCTTTCAGCAAAATCCTTGCTGACTTGAGGGCAGGAAGCACAGTAGGCAGCTGATGCAGCAAACACGAGAGAGAGCAGTGCAGCATGAGAAGGAGACTTTGTGCTCTGCCCTGGGCTCCTCCATGCATGTTGTTGCATGAAATAATCACTGGCTGGTGCACTGGAAGCTTCTAAATGAGGTCAGTTGCTCTATTAAAAGACATTAGCTCTCCAGCAAGTTTAATACACTGGTGAGCCATACAAGTATAGAATGAAGGCACTTGCAACACTCCACGATGGCTGATTTACAGGTAGCAACACCTCATTTTCTCCATATGTAAGTCATATGTCACCAGGCACTACCCAGGGCCACACACACACCCAGCACCCACATCCCAGCCCAAGCCCTGAGCCAGCTCACCACAAGTCACACACACAGAGTAATGCCACGTACTGCCACCAGATGTGATCCCTGCACAACACAGGCAGTGTCCCCAGTCTTCCACAGCTTCAATGGTGGCACAAACCAGAGAGATAGGCAAATGGGACTGATACTGTTCAGAGAAGCAATGCAGACATCTGTCCTGCTCCACCTGATCATGGCACTAGCTGCATTCAAACCAAACCAGCTCCATGCCCGCCTAGACCTCTTCTCTGAGCTTCTCAAAGAGCCCTTCATCCTCCAGCAGAGAAGGAAACTCTTCCATGCTCCTTCAGGAAGCAGCCAGTTCCAGCAGCTCCCTTTTGAATCCTACTCCAGGAGCCAGGTCACTGCACAGCTCTGCCCATAGGCCCCTTGCACAGTCCCAGCATGAGCAGCTCCAGCTCCTGCTCCAAGCCCTGCCTGCTGCCAGCTTGTCACGTTTTGGAGTATTTGATTTCACTCTTAAGAGCACCTGTCTGGCAGTGGTACAGGCAGGGACAACCTGCCTGCTCTTTGTTCTTGGCCAGGCAGAGCACAGAGCAGGACACCTGCCTCGGTTTCCCTCTGAGCTCAGCTGCAGAGCTGTGAGCTGGGGAACTCTGGGTCCATCCTACATCAGGAATGGGGGCTGAAAGGCTGAGCCCAGCCCTGCTCCCACCGGAGGCTCCTCATCTCCAGGGCTCATCTCCCCAAGCAGGATACTGATGCCAGGAGCTAGCTACTAATTGGATCTACTTAAATCAGCAGCTACGTCTGCAGACACAGCTGAAACACAAGCTTGAGCAGGAAGGAGGATAATGCAATAAATTCAAACAGCTCTCCCCAAGGGAATCACACAACCCCCTGAAACTTCCCTCTTTGCAGATACAGCCCATTACCCTTCCCTGGGCCTGCTGTGCCAGTGCAGAGGCAAGCAGCAGTCGAAAAAGTAACCAGCCCAAAGCCCCCTGAAACACCAAGCTCCTCCAGCTTCCTGCTCCCAGCAGCAGAGGGAAGGCAGACCAGTTACAGCACAACATTCAAACAGTCCCTGTGGCCACGGGAGCCTCTCTGGTTAACGCTCCGAATCCCGCTCCTCCCTCCCTCCCTCGCTACCCTGGAGGCAGGCAGCAGCGCTGAGTGCACTGGGTTTCCCATTAAAGAGATCCTGAGAGACAGCACTGGGCTGGTACACGTGAGCACGTGTCCGAGAGAAGACAGGGGCGGCTGGAGAGATGCTGGCTGCACGGAGCTACAGCGGGCGTTCCCGCCTGGAGGCAGTCCTTCCCAGCACTGCTCAGCCCTCCGATTCTTTTTTTTTTTTGCTAACTAAATTAAACATGAGGATAAAATAAGCAAAATACCTAAAAATAAAAAATAAACCGAGCATTTCTACAGCACAACTAGGTCACAGCTCCCCAGCATGCGAGTTGTGGCAGCCACGGCTCAGCCCCTTGAGCCTCCCGGGTTCAAAACTGACATCTCTCTTAAAAGGCTGCTCCCGAAACCCACACCTGCTCTCCGGTGAGCCCAGCTGGAGCCATCTGCTAACGGCTCTGCCTCCCAGCAGCCCTCGGCACCCTCGTTCCGCTGGGCTGTTCTGCTGTGGCAGAGAGTAACCCTTCTCCCCACCTGACCACGATGGGTGCCAGCCCGTGCCCAGAGCCTGCCCCAATGCCCCCCCTCCATGGGTGCACCGTGGGAGAAGCTCTCCCACGCCTCTGGAATGCATGTTCCCTAACTTGAGTTCTTGGCATCTCAAGGACGATTAGGAGCAGGACTTCAGAGAGATCTGGCACCAAGAACCCCTCCACACATCCTTCCAGGTGAGGAGCAGGGAGGAGGACGTTTCCCTGGCCAAGGTTAGGGCAATAAAGCAAGGAATGCCCTGGCACTAAGGGACTCTGCTTCCCTTTCATGTCTCCACTGTATTCGTTAATCTTTAGTGGCTCAGAACAATAGTGTTTAAGGGCAACATCCCTCCCTTGTGGGAGGGTGGAGCAGGAGAGCAGAGGGTGGAGGACAGTGGCTGCTCTCTTACCACCGCAAGGCAGAGCCACCCTCAGTGAATACCTTCGCTCTGAATCAGCAGGTAGGTCAACATCCTGGCTGCTCTGGGGTCCCCAGAGGGGACAGAGCAGCTGCCCCCAGCCCCCTTCTGCTCCCACAGCAGAAGCCACCATTAATCCCTTGCCTCTCAGTTCAGCAGGTCTGCAACACTTCTGCAACTGATATTCATCCTTTCCCTTCCCCCAGCTCCTGCTGGGAATACTCCGGCTTTACAGCTAGTGGGGAAAGAGCTGCTAGAGAAATACTCCTTATAATGTGAAGATGGGACTGTGCTTACAGCCATCAGCTGCTTGGTAAAAACCAAAGGAAACCAAACCTTCTCAGCTTCAGCAAAGGTCTCAGAGCACCACATCACCATTCAGCTGCACCCAGTATGTGCCACAGGCATGTTGCTGCTCCCAGGGAGAAACCATGTACACAAACCATACCAGAGCTCCACGGAAAACAGGCACAGCAGCTCAGACACACACAGAAAGCTGCAGCTTCCACTGGGGAAAAGAGAACTCCCACCCACCCCTTCTGCTGTGCTGGGACACCCCACTGCTGCTGAAGCAGAGAGAGACCCCGGGCAGCGCTCCAGGGACCCGGCTCCAGCGTCAGAGAGGAGCAGGATGAGCAGGCGGAATTACATTACTGAGAGCAGCTGTGAACACAGAGCAGCAAGAAACAGTTTGTTAATTATTTCACAGGTCTTTTTTTAAATGACACTCAGCTCTTTGGATTAAAGAGCCTCGGAGTGCTTTAGGAATCAGAGTTGCCAGTGGCTCCCCTGGGAGTGAAGGAAATGCTATCCCTTTCGCTCAAAGACCCCGGGGTTAAGTGGGCTGCTCTGAGCCACAGCCAGCCACGGGCACGAGTTTGGCTTTCCAGGCGCCTGCTGTAATCACAGATCTAAGGAACGTAATCAAACTGCACCACACACCGAGAAGCAGCAAGGAAAACAGGCAGGGCCCCAAGGAAGGAGAACGAGTAAAGGGGGTAAAGAGCAAAGTTCTGAAATCAGCCTCTGCACTGCTCTTGGTCTAGCGGCAGGAATGCTGCTGTGAGCCAGGCAGGAAGCTGCAGTGGAAGTCATTCCAATGGCATTTCCTGGAGAGCACTGCAGAAAAGCCTCCCAGGTCGAAGGCTGGGTGAGGAGCTGCCAGGGATCTGCACGCTGAGCCCAGATCTCCAGCTGTCAGTGAGGATACAGCTACCTGGGCCGGTTGGTCCAGGCAGGACAACCTGAGCCAGGACACTGCAGGCAGCTCTCACAGCCAGGGAGGAATACCCAGGACTGTGAAGGGACATGGGGAACCCCACTGGAAGGAGGACAGCATTTTTTTCAGCCCAGGCAGGTGATGACAATGGGGCAATTGTCTCAGCTGCAAGGGATCAAGGCTGTAAAATAATTACCAAGGACAAAGTGCAAAGCAGCACAGCTGAGCACCACAGACCAGGTTGCTCAAAGCCCCATCCAACCTGACTGTGAACACGTCCAGGGATGGGGCAGCCACAGCTTCTCTGGGCAACCTGTGCCAGTGTCTCATAAACCTCACAGGGCAGAGAACCTTCCTAATATCCAATCTAACTCTGCCCTCTGTCAGTGGGGAGGAATTCCCCCTTGTCCTGTCACTCCATGCCCTTGTCCAAAGTCCCCCTCCACCTCTGCTGGAGCCTCTTTAAGTAGTGGCAGGGAACTCTCTCTTCTCCAGGCTGAATAACCCAAACTCTCTCAGCCTGAAATGAAGCCACAGGATTCATCTTCAAGACAGCAAAGCATGGCCTTGGCTATGCTCAGTCATTTCCAGTGAGTCAGTTCTGCTGCACGTTGACCACACGTGGAATGGATGGCTGTGATCTCAAACAGGATTAGAAGTGCCGGGGCATCCCCGAAACCTGCAACACTCAGAAGGGCAGAACTCTGGCAAATCACACTCCCAGGAAATGTGGTAGTGGCAGGGACAGCTTGTGCAGGACACCTGGGACACAAGGCCAAAAAGTATTTTCAAAGAGCTGAGAATCAAAGTCTAACTCTTAACCTGAAACCATTGAGGAGCCTGGAGCCAGAGCACAGGACAAAAATCCCAGCTGTATGCTGTCATATGACACAGGCTGAGTCATTTCCTATCATTCAGAAAAAAAAATTTAAAGATAAAAATGAGGTTGCTACATTGATATGTTCAAAGGGTTTTCCCCAAAGATAATCACAAGCTTCTAGTCCTCTGCAGGGTGACACAACACATGTCCCAGCACACCAAGTCCTGTGGGGCCAGGGTCAACTGAGAACCCAAGAAGTGCTGAGCCATCACAGGAAGTAGTTAATTCTCCATCAGCCTAGCACAGTTTGGTGGGATTCACATATCACAGACTGGTGCTAAAGATGCTATTTGCTTTCAGTTCTAGCCTGAACTACAAGCCCCTTCATGTTGGTCCCCACCATATGCCCCAAAAACCCCTTGACTCTGTATCCACAGATCTAACTCCAAGCTCGTTCAGAAAACCCTCCTTAAATCCCACTCTGAATGTGGATTTAGCCTTGAAGGAAATGCTGTCATGCACTGGAGGGTCACAGCCAGGCAGGAACTACTGCTCACTTTCCTTTCTCAAACAGATTAAGCACGGTCAGTACATTTCTGCCTGCCAGGCTCTCTCCCGTTCACCCTGTGCTTCCCCCTCACCAGATTTCTCCCTCCACAACCCCCAATCCCCGCTGGCATCACCATTTCAACTTCACAGCTAGTGGGACCTGATCCTGGTCAAAGCACCTGGCCCAGGAAAGCCTCCTTTTTGGATGTGATGGCTTGCCAAGGCAGCAGCTCTCTTCTGGCTGGTTATTCAATGTTCCCCTTGGGTTGCTCTTGTTTGTTTGTTTTCCCAGTGCCAGATTGCAGAGCAGAGGGCAAACCAAAGCAGAGCCAGTAAATGTGACAAAACACTTCTATGTTAATGCTATGGAGCAAGATTTACTATTTCCCCTTGTCTCAAAACTTGATTTCTCAAGAGAACTGCTACAGCCCAGCACACAGCAGCCTGCAGAGGCACCTGCACCCTGTGGCCCTCCTATGCTGCTTTTGTTCCACTGGTGGGGAATGAAACAGAGCTTCCTACACAACTGGGCTGTGCAGCACTTGTTATGGAGCCATGCTCCTTCCCTCTCTTAGAGGGGCTTTCCAGGAAGAGAAGTGCTGCAGTGCTCCAAAACACAAACCACCTGGGCCCTGCCAAGCAGGCCTGCCAGAACTTGCATCTCTCTCACCAGGACCTGCCTGCTGCACCTCCTGGGAGTGCTTTGTTTGAATGGGACAGGCTCTAACAGCTCCAATGCACCAAACAGACTCCCTGTGCAAACAGGGCGGCAGGAGAGGGATGGCTCCATCACAGCCAGGGCAGGGTGGCACTCCTCTTGCAGGGAGAGCTGGCAGAAGGCCAGCAGCTTTCTCCCTGCAGCTGGAATCACAAGAGCGAAGGAAAGCAAAGCATCCCCATGCACATCCCACACATGAGGCACTTGGGAGCTCTTATGGCCTCTGTCCCTTGGTGTGGAGTGCATGGCTTCCTACAGGAAGGAACATGACGAAAGCTGAGAGTGGAAGAAAGCTACAGCCAAGATGTCAAATGAGCACTCGGGGTTTGCAACAGGCTGGCAGCAGCAACACTGACCAGTGCTGTTTTTTTGGTGGCTGGTGGTGTGGACTCCCCACACTCCGGCCTTCACCACCCTGCCTGGCTTCCATTCAGCTCCCAGCATAGCCCAGGCAGTGGCACAGCCCGGGCAGGGAAGTTAAAAGCCCGGTTCAAGGTTAGAACAAGAGAGCAAGGCGGTCCCCTGAGTGGGAAACGGCGTTTTTCAAAGAGAGAGCTGGTGGGCGGGTCAGATAGAGAGGAGTCCTGACCCTTCCGCAATCTGTTGAACAAATATTTGTTCCAAACAATTAATTTAGAGACAGACACAAAAAAAATTGAAGAGTCTGAATCGTGATGGTTGGGGGTGGGGAACAGAGGGAGGAGGTGTTTGATTCCCCACAAGCAGGGACCAGTGATTTTCCACCAGTGATTTAATCTAAATCCCCCAGAGAGTTCATTTACAAAAAATCAGATTGCATTATCGCCTAGGTCTCCAGGATACAGCCCGATCCGTCACTAACAGCAACAGCCACAGCCACACTAGCTTGGAAACCTCAGTTTGATCACTTAATTCCAAAACTAATCTGTGGCTCTAAAAGCCAAAAGCAGAGGGAGGGGGAAGGAACTCTGTATTTGGCCAGGGTTATCTGCAGGATGAGAGAGCTAATGGGCCCCATACAACCAGATGAAATGACCAGCAGATCCAGGGCTATTAAACGAAACCAAGCTCCTCTCCTTGCCTAAGTAGCCCCACCCAGGCAGTGCCCCAGGGCGGTCACATTCCTGGAATTCTTTCACCCTTCCTGAACCAGCTCCCCTTCTTCTCCAGGGTCCCCAGCATTGCTGGCCAGGCACAGGGAGCTGGGGAGAGCCTCTTCTCTGTGAGGAGGGTGCAGAACACAACGCTGGGCTCAAAGGCTCCTGTCCCCTTCCCAAAATGCTGGGCTCTGCCAATGGACCGTGAGCTGAAGGGGACGAGAGGCCTCAGCTCCCAGCAAGGAGGCAATTCCCCACTGCTTAGATGCCAATGTCTGACAGCATGAACTCTTTCCAGTGGGAACCGGTAAAGGTTACACCAGCAGGGAATCACTAAGATGCAGAAGCCAAATGAAAACTCAGACATCTGTAGGTCATATACCTCCCGCCGGCAGTCCCAGGCTGCACCGCACAGCCGGACCCGGCATTTCAAGAATGCTTCCTGAAGAAATGCTTATTCATGTTAATACCTCACCACTGAGAGCTCCCAGGGTTTGCTGCTGGGGCAGCTGGGAGCACTGCTCCCTGACAAGGGAAAAGCAGCTGCAGGCTTAGCAGCTCCCCAGCACAGAGGTTGCCTCCACCTTGGCCCTGGCTCCCACCACTCCAGCTCAGACAGTCCCAGAAGCCCACCCACCCACCGGGATCTGCTGTGGGATTCACTTCACCATGAGCAAGGCAAGTGCTGTTTCCAGAATGAAGAAGTAGCTGTTACGTCGGCAAACCACCAGCCAGCCCACCACAATACTGCCTTGGAGAGGAGGAAGCTCCACTCCCTGCTGTTAATGACACTGAGGACATACCCCAGAGCCAGAATTCTGCTTGAAGAACAAGCTTGGATGACATTAGATTTCCAAAGGCTCTTGGAAAAACAGGTCTTTCACATTACATCCAGGGAAAACGAGAAAAAGCAAGGATGGAGAAAGACACATCTGAGCACAAACTGTGTCAACACAGTCAGCTGACCCTCTTGGGACAGCATTAAGAGCACAGAGGGCAAGACCACACACCCTTTATCCTCCCTGCAAGGGGCAGAACAAGCTCTAACACAAACATTGCAGGGAGCTGCGCTCCGGTTTGACCGGCCCCACTGCCAGCCTGGAGCGAGGGAGGGCACGGGCAGCCACCCCCAGCACAGAGAGGTGTTCTTACCCATCCGCCATTCTCCTGGATCCAGGGATCTAAGTGGTCGGTCAAGTACGTGGTCATCCAAGACACGATGCGTTTCACCAATACCCGCATCTCCTTAACAACGCTCTCCACGCACAAGGCTCCTCCGAAGGAGAAGAAAGCCACGATGCGGCCCCAGTTCACTCCATCGCGGAACAGTTCGTTCACTACCTGCTCAAAGCTCTGATACGCCGTGCTGGGAGTGATGTGGAGCTGGGAAGTGAGGTCGCTGAACGCCCGCCGGTACCTCAGCTCAAACTCATCCCCCGCCTCTCTCAGCGCCTGCCTCACGTCGGCTGCTCGACGGATCTCGTGGACTTCGAGGCTGCTCTGGTGCACGGTGGCTCCGTTCACTATGTGGCTGGTGGCTGCGTGCCAGGAGGGGCTCCCGTTGAGGACCCCGTCCATCTCGTCCTCCTCCCCTGCAAAGTCAGTCCTGTTCTCATCTTCCTCCTCCAGCTGACTCCAGCTGTATCCTTTCTGTGAGAGCTTGTAGGAAACAAAGTCAATCACTAACTCCCGGTTACTGCTGTACATTTTCACACCTGGGACGCCCTCAATGAGTCCATGGTCCGGAGCACAAGCAGATCAGCACTTAGCAGGTCCCGACTCCGCTCCTCTTCCTCGCGACCGATGGAAGCATCTGACCTTAGCACAGAGGAGGAGAGAGGCACCGAAACGGTTAATGCCACAGCTCTTAGATGCACCCGCGCCATTACCACCGATAGCTTATCGTTACACTGAGATCACCCCGCAGCTCTGCGCCGAGGCTCAGGGCCACCAGATTGAAGCCGCACCGAGAACCGACCACAACACCCCCTCCCCCGGAAAGCAGCCTCGAGCCCCGGGGACCTCCCGGCTCGCTCCGAGCAGACCCCAGATCTCACCGGGTGCAGGCTGCGCCTGGCAGGCCGGCTGCGGGCCGGGGCGGAGGCGGTTCTTGTTCTGCTGGAGCTTCGGGTCGGCCCGGAACGCGGCAGCACCGCCCCCGCCTCGCCCCGCCCGTTAAAGGGCCCGGCGCCCCCGCCCC
>WBNO01021266.1:27438-59047 GCA_013400575.1 Peucedramus taeniatus | reverse complement strand
GAAGGTGCCGGGCGGAGGGCGGAGCTCTGGCGCCCCCTGCCGGCCGCGTCGGGGTCAGCTCGGGCCTTCGCTCTCACCGCACCCTGCGGGCTCGGCCCTTCCGCTGACACGGCCCCGTCCCCTCACAGCAGTCCGGGACTAACGTGGGGTGTTTTGTATCTCCACAGTGCTCAGGGAGCCCGTGGCGGGGTTATGAGGGGAGGTTTATGCGGGCAGTGCCGGAGCAGTGAAAGCGACTGCGACAGCCGGGGCCTGCCCCGCCGTTAACTGCCCATCCCTCTGCAAGGACGCGGGGAAGATTATGCAGCACTCGCGGTCGATAACGCCACTGCACAAAGGGCACTTTCTTCTCACAGCATCGCAAAACCTGTCCGGGCTTACCAGGCGGTGGAAGCCGCCTTCCCCGGGCCCAGCAGTCAGAAGTGCTGATCTGCTGAGGAGCAGCGGGTGGAAGCCGGGCAGCAGACACAGTCGCAGTACCAGAGCCCGGCTCCCGTAGGCTCCTGCCCGGCCCCGCGGCCGCACCGGCTGCCGCTGGCCCCGGGGACCCGCCCACCAGCCGCTGATAGGCGGCCCAGAACGACACTCAAAGCATCACCTTTTCTGATTGGTCCACTATGTCCCGCAGTGCGTTATACGAGTTGTGGTTCGGTTCTCGCCCAGTCCTTGTAGCGCTGTGCGAATACATACTACATTTCCCATCAGGCTTTGCAGGAAGAGCGTAACTGCTTTGCTCGGCCTCTGCTTATCCGGGTCCTCAAGCGGTCCAGCCAATCAACGTGCGCCAAGGACGTGTGCCGGGCGCTGATTGGTGGGTTCGGACGGCCGAGCCCTGTTTGAAATCCGTTAACGGTGGCGGCGGGAGCGCCGCGCGGAGTGGCGGCGGCGCTGCTGCTGAGGTGAGTGCGGCGGTACCGGCCGGACACCCCCGGCCTCGCCCCCGTTCCCCCGACCCGCAGCCCTTCCCCGTATCTGTTCGTTCGCTTCGGCGACGCGGCCGTTCCCCGGGCCTACTCCGAGCCCAGGTATTGGTAACGGGGCCGAGAGCTCGGCTGGGAAACGGAGGCGGGAGGCGGCTCCGGCCGCTCAGCCCGTGGCGGGCTCGTAACCCGGGGGCTGATTGCGGACCCCTCGTTCCCCGGGGAAGCCGAGCCCGGAGCCGCCGTGGCAGGGGGGTCGCGGTACCGGAGCGCCGGGCGTGGGCCCTACGGTGGGGTGGGTACCTCGGCAGAGAAATAAAGTTCTAAGTCTTTCAACAATCACAGAATTTGATGAAACAGTGTATTTCACGGCAGAAAGCTCTGTAACTTCTCTCTGTAGCTTCTTCTCAGTCCAACTCCTGCTTCCCAGGAAAAGGAGGGAAGCGAACCGGGCAAATCCTGGTCCAAGTAACAGAAAAAACATGAGGGGAGCTATTTTTATGCGGGGCTTTTTTTACGCTAGAGGACCTTCAGCTTAACGGAACAATTAGTTGCGGTTATGCTAGCTAAAAATAATTTTATTTTCCTTGAACATCTATTCTTAGAATGTCCCATCTTCATGTCTTCTGAAACTTGCGGGATCTTTTTTAGGGAGCGCGAGATGTCAGGGCTGTTTATTTTTGGGGATGGGGCGGGTCTGGGCCGTTGGCAGAGCCAAGGCTGTGCCAGCATTTCACCCTGCCTTGGCTGAGGGTCGGGCTGGTCTGCGGAGCTTCCTGCGGGCTCAGCTCTCACCTGGGGAGAGTTAAAGGCTTTGTCTCCCAGTTTGAGCATTAAAGGATGGAACAGCAGCGTTCTGGGGGATGGTGAATCCGTTGTTGATTCTGTGCTGCTAAAAAAGCCCGGCTGAACTTTGGGTAAGGGACATGAGAGGGGAGGGAGTAGCTGTGGATCCAGAGTGTGTTGGAAGTGTTCACTTAATCCTACTCAGGGAAAAGTGAGGATGAAGGGTGACTGTCTGAGGCTGTCAGCACCATGCAGAGGGAGTTCAGGTGATGGCTTTGTGGTGGGATGGTTCTCACCAGCCTGTTGTGACAGGACTGTAGCTTCAGAGAGGCAATTACATCCCTTTCTAATGCTCCAACTTGCATATTAACACTGAAAAGCATCCAGAAACTTTGGATTATTATCCAAATAAAAAGAACAGAAAACTCTGAGTTGCAGGACAATGAAGAAGCTGCCAGGCTGAATTAAAGCTGCCTGGTTAGTGCAGCATCCTGTGTTTAAGTGGAAGCCCAGCAGGAGGCCTGGAATTGCTGGAGCACATTCCCATGCAGCTGCCTCAGCCTTGGGAAGCTTCTCTTGCTCATTCCTGGTTGCCTGTCTTGGGTTCTCAGGCATGTGGATCAGCTGGCTTTGTGTTTATCTGCTGATGTAACTTAGAATAGCCTCCTGTGTGTCTGTTGTTGTTTATTGTACTTTCTGATCCTGGTAGGATTTGCCATAAGTGACATCTGTAACTTGTGAGGCTCCAGTGGTGTGTTGTGATAAGGCATCATCTCCAGTTCACCAGGGCCTTATCTACATTGCAAGGTGGCAAGAAAGAGCAGATCTCTCTGCCTTCCTCAGGATCCAGCCTGGTTTGGGTTGGAAGGGACCTTAAAGCTCATCTTGTTCCAACTTCCCACCACCATTCTGGGCAGAGACACCTTCCACTGGACCAGCCCTGTCCAAACTGGCCTTCAACACTTCCAGGCATGGGGCAGCCACAGCTTCTCTGGGCATCCCTTGCCAGAGCTTTACCACCCTTACAGGGAAGAATTTCTTCCTAATATCTGATCTAAATCTCTCCTTTTTTAGTTTGAAGTCATTCCCACTTGTCCTATCACAACTTTTGTGTGTCCCTATCACTATCCTGTCTTTGCTACTCTCCCACACTCCTCCATTCTCTCTCCCTCTGTCCTTGATTTCTCATCTTGGAATGCTGCATTCTATCTCCAACACCATGGCCTGAATGGCTGGGAGGCCTCTTGGTCCAGGCAGATTGTGCTGTTGGCACAAAATTCACAGCTACATTGAGACAAAGACACTGAATGCATCTGTGATGGAATTGTGTCAGTATTTCAAAGCTAATTTGGATTAGAGCGAGGTGTGAAGTTATTCCAGAATACCTATTGCACTTGCTGTTGGATCAGTCTTATTCTGGGATAGGAATGCTTGTTCCAATTTAGTGTAATCCTTTTTCAAAGCTAACTAATCTAAACCATGCCAAGGCACTCTTCTGGAACGTGCCAAAGTGTAGTTGCTCACGAGAAACCTGATGTCCAGAGGAACCCACTGCCTGTTCCTCCCTGTGGGTACGGCTGTGCCGCTCCGGAGGCACATTTAGGTTAGCCAGAGAACAGACCTAGAAAGCAAATGAAGGTTTTCATTAAGTAGTCACTTCATAGAAGGAATTTGGGGTGTTTTGCAAGAGAGAAGATGAGATCCTCCTTTCCTGCCTCGGAAGCTCTGCAAACCAGGTGAAAGCTGATCCTGCAGAACGGGGGTGAGGGTTCCCCGGCTGGCTCGCTGCAGACACCCGTGTCGACACAGGAGGTGATGGATGTGGGGGAGAGCAGGGTCATGCTTTAAATCCACGCCGAGCTGTGTAGGATTACAGCGTGCCTGTAATCACGCCTGGGAAATGCACGCAGTGCCTGCTAATTAGGGAACGTCCCTATTAATGAGGCAAAATTTCCACGCCTCCCTTCCGGTGGATGAATGCTGCGGTGGAGAGAAAGAATTTTGGATTGAGATAAACGTGGCTGTGCTGTCAGAATCACGACCGGGTGTTTTAAAATGCCTGCAGGGAGTGGGCAGCGGGTGTCGGGCTGTGCTTGGCAGAGCCTGTTGGGATTGCAGATGCCTCGTGGTGGGCACAGGAGTGATAAATCACCGGAGCATTCCTGGCTGATCCCTGTCCCAGCCGAGTCGGTGGGCGGAGGAGCAGGATGCCTCTCAGTGAGCTGCTGCTTCACCGTCAGTCCTGTTCCGGGCAGGACTTGGAGGATTTGTAGGGATTTGAAAAGCAGATGCCATGAGTTCATCTGACTGAAATGGACTTTCTGGAGTTCAGTCATAATAACTTTTGTCTCCCTGTTGTCTCTTTCAAGAAACAGAGTATAAAACTGAGGCAGTGATACAATCCTTTTCCTGGCTATTCTCTTCTGTCTGGGAGAGAGAAGGGGTCAGCGATGAGGTCAGTGATGAGGGTGGTGACACTATGGAATATGGACTCTACTCAGTAAAAAGCTGCAAACTGGGCACAAGTAGCTGTGAAACATGATGCCCAGAGCTCTGACTCTGACTGAGAGGGTGAGGGGAGAATGCAGATGACGCATTTGATTTTTAAAAAAGTCTGAAGTGTTGACAGAAATTCTATCTTGATTAAGGGCAGTAGGAAAGCATTTGATTCCAGCCATGTCTCAAGCTCAGTTACAGTTGGTTTTGGCTCTAATTCTTCTGTTTGCCTTCTTTGGGCCCTACCTTGACATCTTCCCAGCCATGTAGCTGGTACTTCTCTAATGACATTCTTGCCTTTAACTATCACAGCTCTGCTCTGGGGAGCTGGAGGCTTCTCAGTGCACCCATTCTCAGGGGTCAGTGGTTGTGACCAGCATGGTACCCCCTATACGCTGCTTTGCTTTACTCTTGACCATTTTCTTATTTATTGAGGAACACCATCTGGGTTTTGAACCATGTGTGGTCTGCCTAGACAGATGGTTTAGGGCTGAGGCTCCGTGGGTTAGGAATATGCTGCTTTGGAATTGCTTGGGTTCATAAAAGCAAAGTTCAGGTGATTTCCTTGGGGAGTGTTTTATAACATCCTCGTGTGCTTTGCCTCACAGCTGTTCAAGGCATCACAAAAGTACCTTTGCAAGAAGGTTTTGTGTAATTTCAAGATTTATAACTTTGTCACTGGCTTTATTCCTGTCCCGTTGAGTTTAATATCACCTGTTGACACAGGGACTCCTCTTGCTGTCAGTGCTTCATTAATTAACTGCAGGGACTGTTTGACATGGGTCACAGTGCTCAGCTTGTTTATAGCCTGGCCAGCCTTGGGCTAGTGCTAAGGAATGCAAGAGGGCCTGACACTGCCCTCCTTCTGACTGTTTGCCCAGTAACAGTGTTCTACAGAACCCTGTTCCTGCTTTGAAAATGAATTTATTATATAGAAGAGCAGCTTTGTGTCATTAGTTCTTGTTTGTATACCTTCAGGGAGAGAGGCTGAGCATTGCAGTGCTCTGGAGTGAATCTCATCAGATTTGTAAATCCTGTAAGGGTAAGAACTCTTCTTTGTGCGTGGTGAGGGAAGGAAGTGGAAATCAATCACTCTCTGGAAAAGCTTTATACTTTACTCCTTAAAAATACAATTCTAGCACACACAGGTACCAAAAAAAATCTCATCAAAACTTGATCTTTCTGATAGTTTTGGACCTGTAAATGTCAACAGTGGTGAAATATCCTTAGCTTTGCAGATCAGCAGTAGAATAAAACTCTGCATTGCTCATGAAAGGTGTGAAGTGCAGGAAGGGGGGGATGTACCAAAGGTTGTCCCAATGCCTGTCCCTAGAAACTCTGCAGAGGAAGACAGGTGGGGGATGATTTCACTGATTCCCTGTTGTTGTCTAAAGGGCTGTAGCAGTGCAGAGAGAGGACTCCTGGGGACAGTGTGACTGTGAAGATGTCGAAGCCAGAATCCCGTTATTCTTTTGATGTCCCAAACATCTGCATCAATTTTGCAACTCTGAATGAGGATGATGTGCACAATGCAGACTCCTGGTTTGGTAAGTTGCTTCCAACTCCTTGAGTTGTTTCCTCATTGGATGATACCTTGGTGTGATCCTTGTTTTGTGCCTGGCTTCTGTGCCAATTAATCATGATATTAACTGCATCATTCATCATGCATGGGGTTTCTTTTGTTCTGTTTTTTTTGTATTTAAATTTTGTCATCTGTAACTTGCCTTTGTTAACCTCATAATGATATTCTGGGGTATTGTTAACAATTCCTAACAGTGTGTACAGTGAAAGTCTTTCTCTTCTTACAGACGAAAAAGCCAATCTGGAGAACGTCCCTCCTGAAGAAAATCTGGCAAAGGTCTCACACTGCAGCCCTGCTTTTTCAAAGCCTGATGTTATTTTGTCTTCTGTCCCATCACAAGAAGTAGCAATGAGTAAGCTGGCACAGTGTGGCAGGGAGGGAATGAGTTTTACCTGCTTTTCACTGACAAAATGGAAAGGCCTCTGTCTGGCTTTTGTGGGGCCATCTTCATAAACTCTTATCTGCAAGGTGTCCTGTGGTTTTACTTGTTGTTCTGTATATGTGTATATAGATGAGCTGACACTTGCCCCTTTCTCAGGTGAAAGTGATGGTGAAGCAGAATGTGCCCAGGGCAACACGGTCCCTCAGAATATCGTTGGGTCCCTGGCAACCTGGAGAGCTGCTGCCCCTGCAGAGGCCCCTCAGAGGTAAAATATTTGTGTTCAGTTTGTACAATGATTGACGATGGTGTAACTAAGCAGGTCCTTGCTCTCAGGATCTGCAGTTCCAAGCTGTTCTTGGGGTATCTGTGGGGCTGGAGTTCTGCAACATGGAGATTGGGCACTGGGACATCTGATCTGCTGGCTAAGCTGGAGGGGCAGTCTCTAGGGTGGAAATGTAATGCAGTGTCTCACATACTTGTCAAATGAGACTCGGCAGCACCAGGAGCTTCTGGAATGTGAGGATATCTGAAACTGAGGTGGCTTATAAAGTTTCTTTGTTTATATCTGCCTGACTTGGGGAGAACTCATTCTTGATATGAACGCAAGGGCCTCTGCATGCTCATATATAGCAAAGGATATTTAGTTTATGGATTGTTAAACTTTAATAAATGGTGCTGCATTTGGATTGTTGTGTTAAACACAATTTGTGCGGTGGAGTTAAGGGATGCACTGACATAAAAAGTGCTATCCAGGTCAGGTGTCTCCTCAGATCTGTGGGAAAACTGACCTCTGCTTTCTGTTCTACTCTAGACCAGGCAGGAGACTGGCTACAAAGCAGGGGAAGACCCAGCAGCGCAAGCAGCCAGGCAGAATCAAAGCAGAGAGAGTTGCTAATGCCCTGGATAATAAGGAAGATGTTCCACCCTTGAAGAAAATGAGACTGTATGTCATCCAAGTCCTTCTGTTTAGGGCTGGGAAAAGGGATACAACTATTCCTTTGGGAAGGGTTTCCACCTCTCTGAGAAGGTTCTTACAGGAAGGTTAGGGGGTGGTGGCTGGAACTGGTTGCTGATACTGATTTCATGAACAAGAAATGGCTGTAAATGCTGAAGGAATTGCTCTGTTTGGAGGTAGAGATGTGAATGAAATAAGCATGGGCTTCTTCACCTTCTTATTTCTTACTCAGTGTCTGTCAGCTTTAAATTTGTCTGAACTTATCCATGCGGAAGTCATCAGGCAGTGATTAGCTATGAAAGAGTCACAGCTAAAATATTTCTCAAATTAACTTAACCACTAAAGTATCATATGGTGATAAGCTTAAGGTCAGGAAATTGAAGTGTGATCTTTGAAACACTGCTGTATCTCAGTGATCTACAGTGTACCTCCCTTCTCTAGAAAAGTTCCAAAACCTCAGTAATTCATCTTCCCTTCTGCAGCCTTAGAGTACCAAAGAAAGCTGGATGGTCTATACCTGGGCCTGGGGTGAGGTAAGGCCAGCCTGGCATACCTTAGACCTCACCAGGTGTTGGGATATTATGTATGGTGGTGAGAACTGCAGGTGGTAATTTATGTAGAACACAGTTAATTCAGGGGGTTTGCCCTAACAACTTTTTCTCTTAGTTCTGGTAGCAGAGAGAAGACGACAGAAGCATCCACAAAGAAAGAGCCCCTGCAGGATCCTGACCTCTCCCCAGGGAGAGGGAAAAGCAAACAGACCATGCCCTCCACGCCAACAATGTTGAAGTACGTGGCTTTCTTGTGACTTGTGTGCTAATCACAGTTGATTTAGGTGACAGTCTTGGCTGAGTGTTTTCATCTTCAATTTAGCATGTGGTGGTATCACATTTAGTAAACACTGGGTCAAGGCAACAATATTAGGATGAAATGTACTTCACCAGCTGAACTTGTGCACAGGAAAGCTTTTGCTTTTCTTTTGAGGAAAAAGTTGTTCTTCCCAATGGATTGAGAATGCACACAACAAATGGGTCTGCAGAATAGCAGCTAGCTGTGAGAATTCTTGAACAAACAAAACCCAAGTAGATCTCTTCTGAAGAGGATGTTTTTATAACCAGTGATGCTCCTGCAGTGAGGCTGGAGATAGGCATGTTCCTTGCACAGACATCATGCTAATAACCAGGGAAGTAGGAAGGCATATCTTAGTTTTTAATGTGCTTCTTCAGGAGGACCAAACCTTCTAGCAAGCCAAAGAGTACAGAGGAGCAGGAGCTGGAAAAGATGCAGCAGTTGCAGCAGGAGGTTATGGAGCTGCGGAAGAAGAACGAGGAGTCTCTGAAAGCAGCTATTGCTGGAGCAGGTGGGCTCTGCCTGAATTGCTGAATGAAGCTGCATTGGGCTCAGCTGGAGAGTGCTGCACAGAGCTGTGCAAGTACCTTTGAAAACAGCATTTCAGACTTTGCAATAAATATTAGGAGCCATTTAATGTAGATCAGCCCCTAAACTGCCTAGAAACAGGTGGGTTTGGGTTATGTCATGCTTTGAAATGTTAAAGATGAGTTCTCTAAAAATTTACCTAGTTGTTAGAAACGAAAAGCTTTTTTTATTTCCACAAATTGTACCCCAGAGCAAAAGTCTTCCAGTCCTTACATGATCTCTTTCTCTAGGACAACCCGTGAAGAAACCTGTTGGTCAAGTAACAAAGCCAATCAATTTCCACTTCTGCACGGAGAATAGAATTAAACAGAATGTAGAAAGCCAGCCTGGGAACGAGTACAAGGAGCTGGATTTTGCATCAGTCCTGAGGAAGCATCCCCCTTCTCCGGTGAGAGCCAGGATGTTGCCAGCACTCAGCTCACTGATTCTTGCCATCACCTCCCTGCTGCTTGTGCAATGCTTGGGCTGATACCCACGGAGAGGTTGCCACAGGAGAGGCAGGTGTTGTGCAAACGTGGCTGCGGACTTCCTGTGTGTCCGTGTTGCCACAAATCTCCAAAGAAACCTTGTGGAAAAAGGAGCCCTTTAATGTCGTATCTTCCAGTCATTCCACTTTGTGCTTTAATCTGCTCAATACAGTTTCCCAATATAACTTGTGCATGTTCAGACTGTTAACACTTGTGCTTAATGTGAGGTGTTATCTTCTTTGCAGTGAGAGGAAGGGACAGATACTGTGTGTCAGTGGGGAAAGGAAATGTCATCAAAGCCTCCTGGCCGTACTGACAGTGGTTTTCTGTCTCCAGGTGCGAATGCCAAAGGGACACACTGTCCCCAAACCTTTCAATCTGTCCCAGGGAAACAAAAGAAAACTTGAAGAAGGCATAACAGAGTATGTGTCCTTTGCTGAGCAGGTGGAAGCATTCCAAAAACGCACGCCCCCTCGTTACCATTTGAGGAGCAGGAAATCTGAGGAAGGTGAGTTGTCCTGGCTGTGTCCACAGACATGGTGTTAGAGCAAGAGATGCTTTGACTACTCTGAGCAAATGGCCTGTGTCTGTTGCAGGCCTTGCCATTAACTGCTGGTCTCTGTGACTTGAATTTGTAGGCTCAGTTTCAAGAAAGCCAGTGAAGGCTCGGCTCACACACCCCAAAACGCCTGTGCTGCGAACAAAGCAGCGCTTGAGACCTGTCACCTGCAAAACTGCTGCAGAGTTGGAAGCAGAGGAAGTAGAGAAAATTCAACAGTAAGTAAGGGCTTACTCTAGTCCTCCAGGGGATGATTGTACCACACTGGAAATATTTTTCAGGTACCAAAATGTCACTTCTCTGGAATATCCTTTTTGTGTAAAAGAGTGAGTAGCATACACCATTGAGATTCCTTTAGGTTGTTCATAATTCTTTAGCTCTGATTGTAAGGAAGTGAAATATAAACAATTAATTTTGAAGAAAGTGCTCTTAGGAGAGCTGATCTTGGGTTAAGTACATCTTATGATGAGTAAAGCAAACCTAATATAGCAATGCAGCCTGCGTGCTCTTCAAAACTTGCCTATAGGCAAAGGTTTGGATTTCTAGGAAAACAATCCATGAGGCAAAGGAAGAATTGCTAACTATGGCTGCACACTAACATACAATGTACAACTGGTGACTGTCTCCATTGTTCCTGCATAGGTACAAATTCAAAGCACGAGAAGTCAATCACAAAATCTTTGAGGGTGGGCCACTCCTGCCCAAGAAACCTGCTATGAAGGAGCTCACCCAACCCATTGGCTTTCAGTTGGAAACAGAAAAAAGGATTCAGGAGCGTGAGAGTAAGAAGCAGCAGGAGGAAGAGCGCTTCGAATTCCATTCCAGGCCATGTCCCACAAAAATCCTGGAGGATGTTGTGGTAAGAAGTTTAATAACACCCAGGCTTGGGAATTGGTGGCAATGAGCTTCAAAATGTTTGTAACTATGTTGCATTATGTGTTTAACGATTCAGTAAACAGTGTCTGTCATTAGGTAAGAACCGCAGTAGGTACATCCTGTGCTGTCAGGTTGTTTCTCTGAGGCGTTTTCTTGGCACTTGGCCTTGGGTAACTCCTTACTGGCTTTTCTGAACAGGGTGTTCCAGAGAAGAAAGCACTTCCTGTTACAGTCCCCAAATCTCCAGCCTTTACCTTGAGAAGCAGGACCCGTGTGTCTGGCAGAGAGGAAGAAAAGGTAACAGTTGTGATGAGGCTGGAGCCAGGCCCAGTTCTCACTGTAGTGCCTGCCATGCCTCTGGATGTGTGTGGGATGCTCTGGGGCTGGAAGCCCCTTCCTCCCCTCCTGTGAGCAGTTCTTCGATGGTTACCTTTGCCTGTGCCATTCACTTGAAACAATCTGGTTATTGCTACTCATTTTACAGAATCTGAATTCTCATTAAAAATGAAATTATTTAAATTCTAGGGCACTGATGAGGGTTTCTGAGGTGTTGCTGCTATGAATGAGGAAGGTGAACTGCTTAGATTTCTCATCCTTCCCTATTCTGTCACTGAAGGCAGATATTACACATGACCTTTCTTCTCCCTGAGGTGGGGAGCAGGATTCTGAAAGCTTCACATCCTTCTTCCTTTCCTTCTGGTCAAGAGAATATTAAGTAATTACAGTCTAATTTGAATGAGTACTAGAATTGAGAGTGGTTTCAAAAAAAGGAAGAATTGGGCCTGTGATTCAGGATGCCAGTAAATTGGTACTTTTTGGATTCCTAATTTTTGCAGTGTCCACTGTTTGTGTGACCCTGCTGCCCCCCTTATTAAAGGAGCTCATTCAAAGCTCTTTGTGGCTTTGCTTGGCAGGAGTTGCAGCCTATACAAAAGTAAAAAAATCAGATCCTAATGCTAATATCCCTTTAGGAAAAAGAGGAGATGGCTGTGATCAAAGCTAATCCTATGCCACATTATGGAGTGCCCTTCAAACCCAAAATGTCAGAGCAGAGGCACGTGGAAGTTTGCCCCTTCTCTTTTGATGCCCGGGACAGAGAACGACAAATACAAAAAGAGAAAAAAATAGAAGAACTACAGAAGGAAGAGGTAAGAATTAAAAGCTACCTTGGATTCCACTCCTTCAGTAAAAAGAGTGTGACAGGATTTGTTGTTGTCTGTTAAACCTCCAAGGAAAGGACAAGAAATATTTTGAGTTGTTTATTTCAGGTGCCAAAGTTCAAAGCGCTGCCTCTGCCTTACTTTGATGAAGTTAAATTGCCAGAAAAGAAGGTCAAAGCCCCAACTCAGCCTGAACCATTCCATCTGCAGGTGGATGAACGGGGAGCTGCCAAGCTCCAGAGCTGGAAACAGCAGGTAGGATGAAAAGGGTAATGGGAATGGCCAGACATAAGTCAGCTGGTGGAGTTGTGGTTGACTAGAGAAACTGCCCTTCTTGAATTGAATCAGTAGCTGAGTTGGAGCAAGGAATTTTTCTGTATTTGGCATGAGACTTGGGCGATGGATTAAGGACTGGTCAATGGTTTTGTTTTTATTTTTCGCACTTTATGGTAAGTGATGGGATTTACCACAACTGTATGAACAGCTGTGGGGCATTTTCTAAGCAGCAGCTCTGTGCAGCTGAATCACTTTGCTATCTCCAGGAATTTATTGACACATAAATAATATACTGCTTTTCTCATGTGAAGTCTACAGTGGGCACCTGAAATTTTCTTCAGGCTGTTTTTGGCAAAGCAACTGTCAGGCAACAAGTTGACACCACTTTTTGGCTTCAATATAATTTTCTATGGAAATTATTTGACTAAGTCAGCATGGCTTTTCCAGTGTAGGGAGTGCCGGAGTCTGGGTCACGGGGAGATGATCTCTTCCTGCCTGGCATTTGATGTGCTCTCTTCTCTTGCAGCTTAAAGAAGACTTGAAAAAGCAGAAAGAGGCAGCATGTTTTAAAGCTCGTCCCAACACAGTGATGTACCAGGAGCCTTTTGTGCCCAAAAAGGAACATAAGATGCTATCAGGTAGAGTTGCAAGTACTTGCTACATGGGCTTGGCTGATAGCTCAGAACTAATGCAATTAAGTGATGTTTTTTCTGGCTGTTGCCTCTTCTTCATCAGCGCAGCCAATAGTGCCTTGCATTTAATCAACTAATTGCCTAACAGCTTGTGTCCCCTGGGAGCAGGGGGATTTCCTCTCCACCCCCTGTCCTGCTCCAGCATGGCAGCTGTATTTAGAAGCTCTGCTGCAATTGGCAGATGATTGATGCGTGCCAGCTCAGGATAAGGGTACTGAGAATGTGAGGAGCTCCCTGTAGAGACAGCTGGCATTTCTGCAGCGCTGTCACTCTCTCCCTCCTGTTTCTAGTGAGATGAAGGCATCTACTGCTTGGGTAGGCTGAGATTTGTAGAGCATAAAACCAGACAAAAGCTTGTTTGTACTAACAATTGTGTGCTTGCTCCCCTCCCATGAGAACACCCATGACGGGGTGACGTCTGCATTAACACTGCTCACGTCTGGGAGTAAAGTTTTCTCTTTTCCTGAAGCCTGGAGGTATCTCCTAACCACCCTTGCCAAGAGGAAGCTCTCCAAAGGGAGGCTTCCATTGACATTAGTGCTGCTCTGCTTTACCTGACTGTCTTTGAACCAATGTTGTCTCCTCTATTTCTAAACTTAGAGAGCCTTTCTGGTTCTGTAGTTCCTGAAAGCTTTGAGCTGGCAACAGAAAGGAGAGCAAAAGAACGGCAAGAATTTGAAAAGCGATTGGCAGATGCAGAAGCCTTAAGGGAGAGGTATGAGGAACAGATCAGGCAGCAAGAAGAGGAGCGTGAAAAGGAAGAAGTTGCTAAGCTAAGACAAGAAATGGTAAGTGAGCTGTTTCTGAGCAAGGGCTGTAAAGTAACCCAAAGGAATGTGGGAATATCCTTATGGAGCTAATGTCACAGTTGAGCTATGCTAAAACTGCCTTTTCAAGGTTCCCTTTTGCAAATTGATGACTCACTAACTTCACAACTGGTTTGAAAAAACCAAACCTACAAAATTATGCAAACAAAGAAGGCAGCTGTGCTGAGATGGCTGAGTTTTGGAGCTGCACATGTGTAGTTATCAAAGCAGAATGATCTTAGTGAAACCCACAACCCCAACATATGCTGTGCATTTTCCCACTACCTTGCTTCGGTGCTCAAGGTGGTGTGGTGGTCTCAGGCAGAGACCTCATCCACAGCTCACCTGCAAATTTCAGCTTTATCATAACTGCAACCATTTGCTTTGCTTTGCCCTTGCTTATATTTATTTTTCCACAGGTTCACAAGGCAAACCCAATACGCAAATACCGCAGCCTAGAAGTGAAGCCCAGTCATCAACCACTGACTACACCAAAGTCTCCCAACTTCTCAGACAGATTCCGCTGCTGATGAGCATCCACGTGACAACTGATGGGAGATCCCATCCCTCTCCATTCCTGGTAGGAGAGAGGGAGCAATTGTTTTTCCATGACTGCTCAGTCTGAACTCCTATGCTTGGTTTCATTGTTGTACTGAGTAGTTAAACTCCACCTGAGCCCATGGCATTTCAGCAGTGCCTCCTGGCCTTGCTGTGTATCCAGACCCCTTCTTCTCTAGAGACTAAACCAAGTTTTGATATTGCATACAGATATTTTGTACCTAACTAAATAAAAATTCCTAATCTGCTCACTGTCTCTGGCTAGTGGGCTGAAGCCCTTTCCTGCAGAGGAGTTTTTGGTAAAGACTGGCCACACAGATAAAGTGTGAAAAAAACTTTTTGATAAAGTTTTTGGCCACACAGATGTGTGCATCTGTCAGAGCAGTCTTGAGTCTTTACACTAAGTACTATTTTCAAGTGTCTGTTTTTTAGCCTTTTAATCTACATTTAGCTTGAATTGTGTTAAGTGAGGCTCCTTCAAGCCAGTGTAGCCCGGGTCTGGCCTTCCTTGTTGATGTTTAGATGACCACGAATATAAATCTTGCCCACGCTTAAAAGTAGTTCTTTGTGTATATTAGAGTATTAAACCATCTTGCTGTTTTATAGCTGAAGTCCTTCTATTTGGGGAGCCATTTATCTGGCAAGTGACTCACTGTGAGCTGCTGCCCCAGCTCCTGCCAGTGCAGGTCTCTTGACTACAGAGCCATCAGCATCTCTGGCTAGTTTGGGCAGCAAGCAGAGCTAAATATAGCCCAAGTTCTCAAATGTGCTGGAGGACAAAACTGCTGGCATTGTGAAGAGTGGACACATCTAGATTAAAGATTTAATTATTATTTCTTACTTAATATTGTGCTCTGATTTCTTATCTTTGTATTTTGCTGAAACGCCTGTGAGCAGGGCTGCTTGCTACTGTTGTGCTGCTTAGTAGAGGGGGGAAAAGGGAAATTTAGAATTAATTTGTCCTAACTGGACAAACTTTCTTGTTTGGTGGTTATGGAAAACATTTACTTTCATTTCTTCTAAATTGGGATACTGTTAAAGAAGTATTCCCAGAGTGTGTAACTTTTTGTTCAGATTTTTGGGTGAAAAAGAGAGTTCAGACTTGGTTAGATTCCACCTAAGGGGGTGATTAGAGATGCTGTCTCATTCTTGCCAAAGTACATCAAGCAATTGCTATGTTACTCCTAGATTGAGAGAGGTAACAGTGGAAGAAAGTCCTTAGAGACCTAAATTCCAGGATGAACATTTATTGAACCCAAGGGATGATGTTTTTCTCCTAAAAAGTGTGATGCTCAAGAGATGTCATTGCAGAACAGCTGGGGTCTCTATGGGAGTGTTTCCAAGAGCACCAGCCCCAAACTTCAGTGCTGGGATTAAAAGAGGAAAAGCCACCCACACTGAAATACAAAGATTCTTTAAAAAAATTAAAGGTTTTATGCAGTTAGTAACTGAAGAACTGGAGAATGAGAGGCTTGGGGAACTGTGTTGACACTAAAGGATGAATGACCCCATGGCAGTGTGGGTTCTTGGAAATGGTGAGCTCAGACATGGCTCCATTCTGCTCAAGTTTCAGCTTTTCCTTCCCTTCTCTTGAGGATCTTTGTGTAGCTGTGGCAGAGGTTGGCCCAAAAGCTTGATCTAATCACCCAGTCTGCCTTCAGCCACATTTTTATGACTTTGCTGATACCCCCGTGTCACTGAGCTGAGAGTTACAGGACAGCCAGGAAAACTGCTGTCACTGCTGCTATGACAATTTGCAGGAGTGGCTGGAGCACAAGGGATATGTCAGCATCCTCTTCTTGAAAATGAAAATCCATGTGGATCTGACCTGTCTGCCTTAGCCCCATTTCTGTCATGGTGGGGCTGTTCCCTGTGATCTGCTACTGGCTGGGGACATCACAGAACCTCAGATGTTTTTTCCTCGAGTGCCAGCTCTGGAGAAGGCAGCATGTGGGCAGCAGAAGCAGCAAATATTTATGATGAGTCAGGGGGAAGCTGGAATGATGATGAGCTGCTGAAGAATGTGAAGGCAAGCAGGATCATGAGGCCGTGGAACTGGAGCAGCCACCGATCCCTGAAGGATGAAGCAGCTGGATTTCCCTGATGGCCCTACATGGCCTCTTCTGCCTTGAGGAAGGGGTTGTGTGCCTGACAGCTTGGCAGTATTTTTTCCCCAGTGGTATCATTTGGGTCTAATAAAAGGCATTACATCTTCCCCCAGACATGGCCTCCTGTATTCCCCACGCACTGCAAAGAGGGGCAGGAGCCTCAGGCAGCTGTGCCTCCAAGGGTCTGGGGTGTTTGTATGAGCTTGGAGTCACCCACCAGGTTCTCACGGGGTGGGGTGTGGGACCTGTTCTCTTAATTAGGAGGGAAGTGGTGATTTGGTGGGAAAACTGCTGTAGTGTACAAAGTATAAAAATCATGTCCTGAAGGAGCTGGATGTTGGAGAGGATGGGATTTACCCAAGGCTTCAGCAGGAAGATGGTGGCAGGTGATTTTTCTGCTGAGGAGAACTAATTTGTAGGATGGGATTTAACTAAGTGCTGTTGCAACACCTCCCTTTAGAGTCAGGGTAGGTTGAGAAACTGATGTAAAATCTATGTTCTCTATGTGGATTTTGCAAAAACATTTTTGTATTCCACTACTCAAAGCTCATCACCCTTGCATGCATGCCTTGAGAGCAAGGATTTGGGACAAGGAGAGAGGAGATCTGGGTACAGAATCTTCCTCTGCTCCCTAGTTGAGCTGTACTCAATTTGTTATCAAAATAATTTGCTGAACACAGACTAGAGCTGGAGCTTAAAGGTTGCCAGTGTTTTCCTGGACTTTCATATTCATTGCAAGATCAAATTATCTGGTGAATAAATTCTTATGAAAAGGCTTGATGATGCTCTAAAATCACAGCTTTGCTTCTCCCTTCTGTCTCCACTGGGAAACCTTTGCAGCTGCTTGTGTGACCTGGCCTGAACCTGGCAAGAACTCCTGGACCTGGGCAGGTCCTGGTGCTGCTGCTGGTGCCCACATTGCTCTGGATGCTCTTTTGATGATGTTGGGATTTTTCCTTGCCTTTCTCCATCACCTTCTGACAGCTGTCATGACGTGATGGCAGCTCGTGGTGGAAGCCCTGGTTCTGATGGAAGCAGTTAAGCCAGACAGCCCGGCTGGTTTGTGTTTCAGCAGCATGGCTGGGATTCAGGTGGGGATGTTGTTCAGCCTTCCCTGCCACTCGATTTAGCTGGGGTGTAGGGTTTCCCGGGAATGAGCCGGCTTTGGCCCCGCAGAGCCTCCCTTCCCAGGGTAAACGTAAAGGTTAAAGTGTGCTGCCGCAGTTGTGACAACGGCGTCGCCAGGGAACAGCGTGCTTGAGGCGCTGCCAGATAGCCCCAGGACAGGCTGTTTCCCAGCTGCAGCCAATGTAGGCTCTGGCTTAAGTTCCTGAATGGGAAGGGAGGAAAAAAAAAAACCCCAAGCCCAGGCAGAGAAGCCTGGGTGGTGGCTGGTTTGCAGAGCCCCAGGGCACTGTGCTGCTCCCTGGGCGTGTGGTTTTGGACCAAGGCATCTGAAAGCCTGGGGTGGAGCAGATACTGCCCTTCAATTCTGCAATTCCTTCTTCCCAAATGTCTGATTTCAGCTCATTTCTCTCTGCCCACAAGTGAATTTTATCCGTGATAATGCCAAACCAGTCCCACAGTCCCCCATTGCCTCTGGAGAGCCATGGCTCCCCAGTACCCATACCCAGGGCTTTGCTTCCTCACCTCCTCCCAGGGATTTGTGCCCAGACCAACCTTGCTCCCAGGGAGTGTGGAAGATTGCAAGCATGCCAGGAAGGCTGGCTGGTGTCCAGCTGCTTGCTGCTGCTCTCCTTGGAGAATTTTTATCCCAGTGTCCACCACACCAAGAGCTCCAACGGGGCTGTGGGGCATGGCTCTGGCTCATGGGCTCCTGCCTCTTGCTGGGGCATGGATGTGCTCCTTCCAGCTCGGCTTTGCCAGGAGGATGCAGAGCCAAAGGCTGGCGGAGTGGGGGCAGTATGTGCCTGAAGTGACACTGGTGGCCTCCAGGTGCCTGGCAGCCCTGGGCTGGAGGAGGAGAGAGGCAATTCCAAACTGTATGTTGGCGATGACAGTCGATGGGCAGGGGCCCCGCTGGCCAGGCACAGCATCTGGCCAGTTATTCCTGACTGTGGCCAAGGTGGGGGACTCCCACTCATCATGGGAGTGGTGGCTGTGCCAGGGCTGGGCAGCATGTGTGTCATTGTCACCAAGAGCTGTGGCTGCTGGTGATGCTCCAATCTCTGCTTGTACCCAACTGCATCAACTCATCAGTGAGCTGGAGCTGTGTGCCTGCTCCTGCATTATCCCTGCTGGTCCTCATCACATTCCAAGTCCTGCCATGAATTTCAGAGAAGGAGCTGGCCTGGTTGAAGCCACAAATCCCAGCTGTGAAGGCTGGAGCAGGACAGCTCTGTATATACTCAGGAGTCCCTGGCTGTGTTCCACTGATCAAGTGTTGCTCTTGCATTGAGGTGTTGATGGTGAGTGCCTCAGGCCAGGGCAGGGACAGGTGGGACAGCAGCACCTCAAGGACAGAAACAGCTGTGCTCCCATCCTGGCTTTTCTCAATTTCAATGCCACATGTGAACCACTGGCAAAGTCTGACCCCAGACCATGGCACAGAGATGCTGGTGGCTCACTGGGAGCTGGGATTTGTCAGTGTGGAGCAGCAGCACTGTGTGAGCAGTGTTGGTCTTCCTGAGAGCTGCTGCAGGCAGAGCATTGCTCTTGGAGGGCTGCTTCTGCTTGTTGGTGGCATTGACTCAGCTCCATCATGGATGGCACTGGCCAGGGCAGCCTCCCCACCTCCTTTGCTGTTGCAGCCTCCAGCCCTACCACAGGTAAGGTTCAAACTAAGGAGAAAGCAAAGCAAGGTTTAAGCAGCCAGGTTTGGTGTCTGGCAGGACCTGAGCTTTGTGTGGCTGTGGGGTGGAGAACTGGGAGGCAGAACCAGGCTGGCAGCTGGCAGGGGCTGAGGCTGGAGGAGCCCAGGGTAATCTCAGCTTCCCCAGGGGCACCTGGCCAGCCTGGGCTTGGGGAGAGTCCCACTCCTCCAGCAAATGTCAGGATTCAGCCCCACAGAATGCCTGAGCTGTGTCCTGGGGTGCAGCACCCCAGAAAGAGCTGGCAATGCCTGTGCAGCACCTGTAACCCAGCCAAACCCCTCTGGAGCCTCCAGCTCCTCTGTTTCTTTCCCTGATTCCCCAAAACACTTCATTTTGCATAAAGTAAGTCTTTCAGCTGGTTCCTAGGGAAGGCTGCAGCTGCTGGCCAGTGCTCAGTCCGAGCTGTCACCTTCATCAAGGCCCAGTGGCAGTGCTCAGAGGTGCCACATCACACCCACAGAGCGCAGGGTCCTTTGGAGCCACTCTCCCAAAGGGCCAGTGCCACTGGGCAGAGCTGGCCACAGCTCACTAGCACAGGGACCAGTACCACCACCAGCTGCTCCTGGCCACCATCCCCATGGGCCACCTTGTGTCACCTGTGGGCACCTGAGAGGGCCTTAGCCGCCTGTGCCCTGTCCAGCTCACCCAGGCCACCCCCATGGGATGGTTTTGGAGTGCCACTGTGTCCAGTGCCAGCCCTCCCTGTGGTGCCGTGCTGGAGCAGGAGGCAAGTCCATCCCTTCCCTCTGCCCCTTGCCTGTGTGTCCCCAGCCCACGGGGGACTGGCGAGAGTGGCGTGTCCTTTGAACGGGCTCCAGCAGTAACAGGTGCTGGGAAAGGCGAAGTGGGCCGGCTCCCGCTGCTGTAAAGGATCCTCCTCTGCCCGGCTAATCCGGCTCCGTTACAGCCGGGATAGAAGGGGCTGCTCCCTCGGCGCGGCCGCAGTGCGGATGCTGCCCCCCTGACCGGCCGCTGCAGCAGCACCCAGGTAACGGGGCCGGGGGGGCTCCTCGCCTTGGGGCGTGGTGCTGGGGATCCTGCGGACAGTGGAGCCCCCAGCCCTGGGAAGAACACTTCCATCTCCATGGGATTCTTGTGCCGGGCTCTGGGATGTGGGAACGCTCTCCCAGGGACTGCTCTGCTACTCCTGTTCCAGTAGAGCAGCAAGGAACTTCCCTGTTACTGGGATGGTCGCTGGTGGGGTTATTCTGGGGCTGGGCTGCCCTGGGCTCTGGACGGCTGCACAGAGAGGTGTTTTGGGGTAGGGTGAGGAAAGATGACCGGGCACAGGAGGGCAGTGGAGCCCAGGGCAGAACAGCCCAGGGGATTTGAGGATCAGGTGCTGGGCTGGAGCCCAGAGTGGGTACAGGCACCAACAGGTCCCCTTGGCAGAGCTGGTTACCCCTGGGCAGGGGGACGAGCAGCGCTGGGTGTGGGGGTCTGGGTGGCCCCCGAGCAGATGGGGTTTGCCCGCATGGCTGGAGCTCCTGTGCGGTTCAGAGGCAGCAACGGTGGGGCCCTGCCGGGAATGCTCATCTCTCCTGCTCCCCACTGCCAGCCCGGGGCCAGAGCCGCTGTCTCCTGCCCTGCCATGATGGGATGTGGCCTTAAATTGTCACCCTGGCTGTTTGCACGTCGGAGGCCCCAGGCACCCGGTGACAGGTGCCGGGGTCAGGCCATCGATCAGTCACCGCGGGGCAGATATCGGGGCACAATGGGACGCTGCCGGGACTGGTGGCCACGTGGGGTCCCTGGCCCGGTGCCACCAGCCCGGGAGCCGCCGGCTGGGCGGCGGGGGCACATTTCCCGGCTGGATGGCAGCAGCTCATCCCCGCAGGAGCAGAGCCGCTGCCCGAGTCCCCTCTGCAGGGCGTCGGGTCCGGCGAGCCCTCAGCTGCTGCTTTCTCTCCCGCAGGGAGCCGGGAGCAGCGCAGGGCAGCCGCCTCCTGCCCGGAGTGTCCCATGGAGCAGGGTGGGGGCTCGGGGGCTGCCGGCACGGCCCCCCCCGAGGCCGAGGGCAGCGCAGCAGCTGCAGCTCCCCAGGCTGCCCAGCCCCAAGCGGGGACAGCGCCTGCCGCCACCGGGGCACAGGACAAAGGCACAGAGGAGCCTGGGCAGGAGAAGGCTGGAGGAGGCACGGCAGAGCCGGAGCAGGAGACAGCCCTGGCTGCTCCGGAGCTGCAGGATGGACGGGAAGCAGCTCCAGGAGAGGAGGCTTCGGCTGTGCAGAGTGATGGAGGACAGGCAGCATCTGATGAAGGGCAGGCAGCATCCACCGGGGAGAAGGTGCCGGCTGCCGCTGAGGCCCAGGGTGTAGGGAAGGATGAGAAAGATAAGCCTGGGAAGAAGAAAGCTCCAGCTGCAGGAGGAAAGACTTCAGCTGCTGCAAAGGCTAAGGATGGAGGGAACGATGAGCCCATGGAGGGGGAGGGCCAGGCTGTAGCTGAGGCACAGGATGGAGGAAAGGACAAGCCCAAGAAGGAGGAAACACCTGGTGGGGCTGAGAGTGGTGGAAAAGCAGAGTCCACTGAGGAGAAGGCTCTGGCTGCAGCAAACTCTGAAGGAGGGAAGGCAAAACCTACAGAGGAGACAGCCTTGGCTGCAGCTCAGGCTCAAGGTGGAGGCAAAGGAGAGCCTGGAAAGGAGAAAAACACAGTGGCTGCAAAACAGGAGGTCCCAGCCACTGCTAAAGCTCTGGAGGAAGGGAAGCAAGATGCAAAGACAGAGCAAGCCCCAGCTGATACCAAGCCTGCAAAGGAGAAAACCACAGCTGCTGCAAAGGAGAAAGCCCCGGATGCTGCAAAGGCTCAGAGTGGGAAGAATAAAGTGGTAAAGGCAGAAAAAACCCCAGCAGTTAAAAAGGCCCCGGATGGAGGCAAAGAGGAGCCCATGAAGGAGAAGACTCCAGCTCCAATAAAGGAGAAAGCTCCAAATTCAGTGAAGGAGAAAGCCCCAGCTTCAGTGAAGGAGAAAGCCATAATTCCTGCAAAGGAGAAAGCCCCAGATGCTGGTGAGGCTCAGGATGGAGAGAAGGCAGCAGCAAAGGCAGAAAAAACACCAGCTGAAAAAATGGCTCAAGGTGGAGGCAAAAAAGAGCCTGCAAAGGACAAGTCCCCAGCAGCTGTGAAGGTGCAGGATGGAGGGAAGAAAGCTGCAAAGGTGGAAAAATCCACAGTTGCATCAAAGGCTGGGGATGAAGGGAAAGATCCTAAAAAAGAAAAGGTCCCAGCTACTGCCAAGGCTAAGGATGGAGGGAAGAAAGCTGCAGAGCTGGAGCCTCCCACACCTGGAGAAGAGGCTGGGGATGGGGCTGCACAGCCCACGGAGGCAGCGGCCATGGCTGTTGTGAAGGCTCAGGGTGAAGGGGAGGAGGTGTCCAAGGGGACAGAGGGACGGCCACCAACCATCCCCGAGCCCCCACGCCCGGCTCTGCTGCAGAGCCTGAGCTGCCCGGCCGCCTGCCACAGGTACCCACACCCTCCTGGGCTGGGGGGATCCCCCTTGCTGCTCCAGGGAGCCCTGGCTCTCTGGGTGCTGGGCTCAGGAGCTGCTGCCTGGGCTCTGCTCACCTCCCGCTCCTGCTTCCAGGGAGGAGCAGCCCTGGGCAGAGGTGGCAGAGATGGAGACGATAGAAGAGGAGACCACGATGGTGGAGCCAAAAGAGGGTCTGACAGAGCCTGGCTCTGGCCCACCAGCCCTGGGGGATCTGCAGCCCCCGGAACCCCCCGGTGCCCCTCAGGAGAGGACATTGCCCAGTGCCACAGCGCAGCCCCCGGATCCTGCTGGGGTGGCAGAGCAGCCTGGACCTGGGGTGCAGCCATCTTTGACAGAGGCAAAGCCACCCCCCAGCCCCTACCTCACCCCTGATTTTGGGAAGGAAGACCCTTTTGAGATATTGGGTAAGGCCATGAGGTACCTGCCTTTTCCTTATCCCTGGACATTCTGTGGAGTGACAGCCTGGGAGCCCCGTGGCCCTGCCTGCTGCCCACACTGCCCTCTGTGCTGCCAGCTCCTGTCCTTGGCTTGTCACCTGCCTGGTGGCCTCCGAGCTCCCCTTTCACTGTAAACAGGGCTAAATACGTCCTGTCCCTTCCTGGCCTGCTCTGGGCACACTGACTGTGAGGAAGAGGAGCCTGGGGAGTGACAATGACTGTCTGGCTGGTGGCAGGGGACAGCATGTCCTCATATCCTGCACTGCTGTCCCTGTGGTGATGGCAGAGCCTGGGGGCAGTGGGTGCTTGTGGGGATCCTGTGAGGCTGGGTCCTGCTCTCACCTGGGAAAGGGTGGCTCAGGAATGTGAGCACGGGGTGCCCTGTGAGTGGGATCTGTCCTGGGAGGGTGAGCAGGAGGTGGTGGCATGGAGGGGGATTGGCCTGGAGAGGGTGACAGGCAATGGCGTGGCCTGGAAAGGGTAAATGTGACATGTGGGGTGGTGGGGGTGGCTGTCATGGAGTAAGGTGGGTGCCATGCATTGGGATGGGTGCCATGCATTGGGATGGGTGCCGTGGAGCAGGGTGGGTGCCATGCAGCAGGGCAATGCTGTGGGCAATAACGAGGGGACCCTTCAGGGGTTGCTGCATCATCCAGTGCAGCCCCAGCCAGGAACCTCTGGCTCACAGCCCAGCACTCAGTACCTGGCCACATCCTGCACCCACAGGCTTGGCTGGGTGCCTGTCTTCACTCCACACCAGGGCAGCCCGGGGTACCCAGAGTGGGGTCCCCTGGACAGCAGATTCCCTTCTCACCTCATCCTTTGTCTTTGGCAGACGATGTCCCCCCGCCGCCAGCGCCCTTCGCTCACCGCACCGTCACCCTGCGCTCTGCCAGTGTCAGCTCCCAGTTCAGCCTCAGCTCCAAGGACATCCTGGGCGGGTAAGGAGGGGCCCCAGTGCTTCTCCTGGCACTGTCCCAAGCTGCCCTCCAGCCTCGGGCAGTGGCCTTGTGTGGGTGGGACTCCTCTGGTCATGATGGGTGGGTGCCTCGGGCAGTGCAGGGCAGCACCACAGTGCGGTGTGAGGGTCCCCAGCCTGGGTGGGGACACTTCTCCCTCTCTCCCTTCCTCCTTCCCTCCACAGGGGCAAGTTTGGTGAAGTCCACACGTGCACAGAGAAGGAGACGGGGCTCAAGCTGGCGGCCAAAGTGATCCGGAAGCAGGGAGCAAAGGACAAGGTCTGAACGATGCCGGGCAGGTGGTGGCAGTGTTACACTCTCTGTGCCCCTGTGTGGGGACACAGCCTGTCCCAGTGGCACAGCCGGGGCTGACACCCCACACTGGGGCTCCTTCTGTGTGGTACTCACATTTCACTGAACATAATTCCTTCGCTTAGGATTTTTCTCCTGAGAAGCTGAAAAGGCAGAGAGAGGCCCAGAGATGGGAAAATAATCCTTATCTCATTTGCTTCTCCTGTGTTTTGCTCATGTGGAACTGGTTAGGAATTTGTTTACCTGAATTGATGAGCCTTGGTTGGACTCTGGTGTGAGTTGTTTTCAATCACTGACCAATGGTCACATAAGCTGTGTTGAGACTCTGGAAAGAGTCACAAGATTCATTATTATCTGTTTAGCCTTCTGTAAGTATCCTTTTTCTATTCTTTAGTATAGTTTAGTATAGTTTTCTTTAATATAATACAGTATCTTAAAATAATAAAATAGCCTTCTGATCACATGGAGTCAAAGCATTATTCTTCCCTGCCACAAAGGGTCAAGGTTTCTTACAACACTTCTGCAGGAGATGGTGCTGCTGGAGATCGACGTGATGAACCAGCTGAACCACCACAATCTCATCCAGCTCTACGATGCCATCGAAACGCCCCGGGAGATCATCCTGTTCATGGAATTGTGAGTGCCTTGCCTACCTTGGGGCTGTCCAACCCCAAAATGCTACATCCCACTCTGGCTCTGCTCAGCACCCCCGAGGTGGAGCTAGGCCAGAATCCTCAGGAGAGCAAGGAGCTCTAGGGGAGGATGACTTGGGGCAGGGAGTCCCCCCAAAGTGACCCCATGGTGCATCCCCACGCAGTGTGGAGGGTGGCGAGCTCTTTGAGCGGATCATCGACGACGACTACCACCTGACAGAGGTGGACTGCATGGTGTTCGTCCGGCAGATCTGCGAGGGCATCCGCTTCATGCACCACATGGGCGTCCTCCACCTCGACCTCAAGGTGCGGGGCTGGGGGTGACAATGGCCAAGGGTGGCAGCAGGACGCTGTGGGAGGGATGCCTGGGGGTCGGCATTGCTCTGGTGTGGGCCAGCTGCAGGACCCATGGGCTGCTGGATGTGTGCAGTGGGGATGTCCTGTCTTGGTGGTGGGGCAATGGTCACCCTGTGCCCACAGCCTGAGAACATCCTCTGCGTCGCTGCCACCGGGCACATGGTGAAGATCATCGACTTTGGGCTGGCTCGAAGGTGAGGTTTTCTTTCTCAGCTCGGCCCCTCCTCCCTGTTCCCCTTCCGCCCTTAATCTCTGAATGGGTACCAGGAGCCCCAGGACCTGCTCTAGGCCATTACTTTGTCCATGGCACTCCCTGACTAGCTGGGGAGGGCAGCATCCACTGAGAGAGGGGCAATGGTTTGAGGGAGCAGCCTGTCCCCCTTTTGCTGACTTGCACCCCTCCTTGGCTGCAGGTACAATCCCAACGAGAAGCTGAAAGTGAACTTTGGCACCCCTGAATTCCTCTCCCCTGAGGTGGTCAACTACGAGCAGGTCTCCTACTCCACGGACATGTGGAGCATGGGTGTCATCACCTACATGCTGTACGTCAGGGCTGGGCGGGGCTGCCAGTGCCAGCCTGGGGGGCTGTGGTGCTGGGGCAAGGCTCCCCTGGGTGCAGAGCTGTCCCCAGGCACCTGGCTGCTTGCTGGCAGGGGGGTGGCCTGGATGGGGAGATGGCTGTGTGGGGCTGGGAGCAAGAAGAAGCTCAGCCTGGCTGCAGGCAGGAGCACAGGACAGTGGAAGTACATCCCTGGAACATCTCTGGCCAGACCGGCTCTGTTCCAGGGGGTCTGGGAGGTGCTGAAGCCTGAGAGCACCTGACTCCTCACCTCTCTGCACCCCCAGGCTCAGTGGCCTCTCCCCTTTCTTGGGTGACGATGACACCGAGACGCTCAACAACGTCCTGGCTGCCAACTGGTACTTTGATGAGGAGACCTTTGAGAGTGTCTCCAATGAGGCCAAGGACTTCGTCTCCAACCTCATCATCAAGGATAAG
Organism: Peucedramus taeniatus; assembly: GCA_013400575.1. Classification (NCBI taxonomy): domain Eukaryota; kingdom Metazoa; phylum Chordata; class Aves; order Passeriformes; family Fringillidae; genus Peucedramus; species Peucedramus taeniatus. The sequence continues at coordinate 32,943 of WBNO01021266.1, read as the reverse complement.
AGGTGTGAGGCTGGCAGTGGCCTTGGGGTCCTGGGATGGGCATCCCCAGAGCTGGCCCAGGTACCCCATGCTGCCTCTTCACCAGGGCCAGCAGCATCCCCAGGGTCCAGCACTGAATTAACCCCATGGGGCTCCGCCCCACTCTGACTGTCCCCAACAGAGCCCTGCAGGGACACCTGTCCCAAGCAGGATGTGCTGGACCCCTCAGAGTCCTGCCCAGCCCCAGCAGTCCCTGGGCACATCCTTCCATCTGGTTCTTCCCTGCAGGGTTATGGGTTTTGGGGCTCTGGAGAAGGAAGTGGTTGGGGGTGAGGGGTTTGAGCAGGGTTGATGTGGGCTCATCTTTCTCCCAGTGCCCGGATGAGTGCTGACCAGTGCCTGCAGCATCCCTGGCTCAATAACCTGGCAGAAAAGGCCAAACGCTCCAACCGGAGGCTCAAGTCCCAAGTGCTGCTCAAGAAATACGTCATGAGGCGCCGCTGGAAGGTGCGGGGTCCGGCAAGGCCACGAGGGCCAGCAGCTTCTGAGGGGGCTGGAGGGGGCTGCCAGGCTCTGCCTGTCCTGGTGGATGGCAGCTGGAGCGTGGAGAATGGCTCCATCTCGCTGTGCTGCCGGCAGCTGGGACACAGGGCTGGGGACCCTTGGGTATGGATGTCCCTGAGGTGATGTCCCTATCCCATCAAGCACAGGTCCCTTTGTGGTGGTTATTCCCGAGCCGATCCCAAGAGCAGCTTTTAGGGGCAGGAGTAGTGTTAGGCCTCAGAGCAGGGTCTGGCTCAGTCTTTGGTGCCACGGCCCTTGCCAGAGGATGAGAATCTTTCCTCTTCCTTTTCACAGAAAAATTTCATCGGGGTGTGCGCTGCCAACCGCTTCAGGAAGATCACCAGCTCAGGGTCCCTGACAGCGCTGGGCATCTGAGCTGGGCTCCCAGGGGAGCCGAGGCCAGAAAGGAACCACTTGAGAGGGACCCCCACCAGTCTGGAGCAGCTCTGTCGAGCTGGTCCCTTTGTGCTCAGGACCACGTCACTGCTCAGTCTCAGACTGTGAGGCTGCTCCGGAGTGAAGGTTTCTGATCTCAGCTCTGGCCCTGGCTGCGTGGTGCCCGACCTGCAGCATCTCTGCTCTGCTCACGCTTCCTTCTCGTGCCCTCGGAGGAGGAAGGTCATTCCGGTGTGATCCTGCTGCCTCGGCCACCTGGTGCTTGCTGCTTTTGGACTCAAAATGTGCCCTCTCTGCCTGTAAATGCCGCAGCCCTGCCTGCCTTCACTGCAGCTGGCCCCTGCGCCGCCCGACCTCCCTTCCCAGCTCTGTGGCTCGGCGATGATGCTGGAGGGCACCGCGGACCCTCGCCCCGATGCTTTGGCACCGGAGCCGGGGCTCAAGCACCTCCTCCTGGCCAGCTGGGCATGTGGGAGCGGAGCCGGCCCCGAGCTGCTGCTCGCACAGGAAGGGAGGAAGCAGCAAGCACGCTTCCAGCGGCGTCCCCAGCTGGGAGCCAACGAGGAAAGAAGGAGGCTTTGTGTTCCGCCTGCCCTCCCTGCCCTTCGGTTCTGCCAGCGGGGGAAAAACACAGCCTCTGCTTCACCCGTCCCCGGCAGATCGCGATGAGCGGGGCGGGCTAATGCAGAGCAGCTGGCCCGCGCTCCCCGCTCCGGCCGGCACCGCTCACCCGACCACCAACACACCGGAACTGCTCCGCCGCTCCGGCCGCCAGCTCCCCGCCCGTGCGGGGGCTCCGCGGGACCTGCTGGGCTGCGGAGAGGGTGCTGCTCCAGCTCCCGCGCCTTGTCCCGATCCCGATCCTCTCTGCCTGCACCCTTTGGGCCTCCCCGGTGCTGCCAGAGGATGGGCATCCCCTGGGATTTGTAGCATCCAGCCTTGCCCACTGCAGGAGGGGATGGGAGTTGGCAAGAGGTCCCCCAGCTTTGGCTTTTGCCACGGCTAAGCCCCCCCGAGCCAAGGCTGTGTGTTTGCTCTGGAGCTGCCTCTGCCCTCTGTGCCTGCTGGAAAAACATTGGGGAGAGACACGGGGAGACATTGCTGCTCACCCCACAGTGGCTGCAGCAGGGGAAGGGGCTTCAGGCTTGTCCCCACCGGGCAGGAGCCACGGCTGGTGGGACCCTGCCTCATAATGGAGCCCTCCACAGCACTTGCCTTCTTGTAAATAAATGTACAGGTCTGCCCACAGCCCACAGCTGCCACTCTGGGGCTGGGGAGGCCCTGCTCCCACCTGTGGGGCCTGACAGCCGCAGGGTAAGAGAGATGAGGATGGGAAGCAGAATCTCATCTCTGGTAGAGGGAATGGGTCCAGGCTGTGCCATGGACAGGGACCACCTGGTACGCCCTGGGCAGGGCTGTGCAGGCAAAGTGCCAAGGGTTTCTGGTCTACACCCAACAGCTCTGAGCACCCCAGGGGCATGGGGGAAGGGGAGGTGACGGGATGGATGGGTGGATGGATCAGCTGTTAGAGTGTCCTCACATCTTCAGCATCTGCCCATATCGGGTGGGATGCCCAGGCAGGGGTGGGCGGGTCCTGGTGTCCCTTGGCCCAGGGGAGCTGTGGCTGGCCCTGAAGTGGTTAAGGCTGCCAGAGCCCGGGCTCCCGCCGCAGGCGTCCCTCCCAGCCGCTTCCTGCCGGCAGCCTTTGACCGGTTCCTGTCGGTGACCACCCCGCAGGCCTGGACGCCAGCGCAGCCCCATCTGGTTCGAGTTACGCTCCTCGGCGGTGACGTCTCCTTCCTGCCTGGCCCCAGGAGCCGCGCGTCGCCCCGGTCCCGGCCCTGGCCCCGGACGGCCACAGGCGCTGCAGGGCCCTGCTGTGGGGTGGCCACGGGGCTTCCAGATGGACCATCAGCCCCGGACATTCCTGGCACCCTGAGCTGCTGTAGGGGATCAGCTCCTGAACGCAGCCCTGTGTGTGCAGCAGAGGGATGCACAGACACCAGCACAACCCAGGGTGTGGGACCCCTACCCCACAGCCCAGTTTGGTTTCTCCAGCCCCCTCCTTCCTACCCTGGGACCCTACAGAGACACACAGTGGGGCCACAGGTCTGACACCCATGGAAGTAGCTGTGATCCCATCCTATGTTCCCAGCCCACAGGGCTCATGAGCCCCTGAGGCTGCTTGGAGTGGACTGGTCCCACTGGGGTCAAATGCTCCTGGTCCAGCCCAGGCCACGACAGCCAGGTCCATCCCTTATGTGTGGGGTCCTCCTCACCCCCACGGATGCACGGTGCAGTCTGGATGTGCACAGTGTCTCCTCAGCATCCATCCCCGGAGCGTGGAGCAGCACACATTCCCCATGCACCCTGTCCCTGCGGCACCACCCTGCCTGCGGAAACAAGGATCCCCGCGGGCAGAGCAGGGAGGGAAGGGGAGCGGGCAGATCTCCGGCACCCGGCAGCGGCAGCAGGTTCGCCCCGTGACCGGGTGCAGCAAGTCCCGGCCCAGGATGGGAGCGGGCGAGCGGGCGGGGGATCAGGCCACCCACAGCGAGCCGGGAGCGAGCCAGGGAGGAGGCAGAGCTGGGAGAACAGCGGGTCCATGACCGGCAGTCGGGGTGAGGGCGGGAAAGGGGAGCACTGGGAGAGCACGCGGCTCTGATCTGCCCTGCCGGGCGGCGCAGGACAGGAGCGCCCATCCCTAGCGGCTGCTGCAGCTTGGGGACGGTGGGATGAGCCACGCTGCTCCCAGCACAGGGACCCCATCTCGGGCACAGCACGGGGCCGGGGCCGTGTGTTCCCAGCCGGGGCGGGCGATGGGCCCGGCCACGCTGCGTGGGAACCAGACGGCCCCTGGGCACGGCTGCGGCGCTCGCTTCCTCCCGCGCCCCCGGGGACCGTGCGAAGGAGGGGGCTGAGGTCAGCCGCGCTCGCCGCCGGCCGCTCCGGAGACGCCAGCATGATGTAGGCGCTCAAATATTATTTTCCACTGGGTAGGAAAAAAAAAAAAAGGGAGAAAAGAGAGGCCCAGGGTTGAGTGGCGGTCTCCGATGATGAAGGGCGGCCCCCCTGCCCTGGCCGGGGCTGGGACGCAGCCATGGCCCAGCAGCAGCCGTCTGGGGGCTGATAACAGAGCTGACGTGGCCGCGGTGCTCCCGGTCCCCGAGTGACGGCAGTGTTCCTCCGTGCCAGCACGGCCCCCGCAGAGACCCCCGAGACTGGCCAAACCGGGGTCCCCTTGGCCTTGGGGAGCTGGGGGGACTTTGACACAGAGTTAGTCCTCACATCAGCACGGAGAGCCCCTACCAGCCCTGTGTCTGTCCTGGGGCTGGCTGTGCCATGAGGTCTGGGTGTTGCTGCTCCTGGGGAGCTCCCTCTCCCAGCCCGGGACTGGCAGGATGAGGGGCACAAGCACAGCCCCCCACAGCATCACTCTGGCCCCATCCAGTGCTCCGAGATGCTGACTTGGGTGTCCCAGTGCTGTTTGGGAAGGTGGTGGGACCTGGTGGCCAGGTCCCATCCTGGGGCTGTGTGGGGACCCTGCCCACTCCAGTGTCCCCCAGCTGGGCCAGTTGGGGCACATCCCTGTGCCCAGCCCAGTGTGAACAGCGGTGACTCAGCTGGTGCCTCCTCACTGGCAGCCACCCTGCATGATTCAGGTCACAGGAATCCACTGGCTCTCCCCATCAGAGCTGCAGCCCCTGGCACAGCCCATCTTTGGGGCTGCCCTGATCTCAGAGTCTGCAGGGACTACTTGGAATCCCAGCCAGGCACTGACACAGCCACAAGCAAGGACAGAGAGGGGAGGGAGCCCTGTCCCTTCCATAGCAGAGCCTCCACACTGTGCCACAGCCCCTGGTGCCTCCCCACAGTCTCTCTGGGGCAACACAGATCCATGTGCAGGGCCACACACTGAGACTGGTGGCACTTGTGCCATGTGTGACATCTTGTGATAAAACAGGCACTTGGAGGGCTCCCACGCCCAGGGAGGTGACAATGGGGCTCTACTGGGGGATAATTTCTGCTGCAGCACGTCCCCCTGACCCCCAGGGACAAAGTTCCCTCTTACCAACATGGGATGGCGCTCCAGGGGCTCCTGGCCCCACATTGTGGCAGGACCTTGTCCCCAGCACCTCCCTGGGGACCAGGACCGGGCTGTAGGTGCCCTGGCCCAGGCCATGCCCCGTCCCCACATGGCCTCACCAGCCAGTCCGTGATCACTGATGGAGGCTGTGCCAGGTGCTCTTGGGCACGTGTGTCCCCCAGCCAGCACCTCAGCTGGGGCTGAGGGTCCCCAGCTTGCCCCTGCCCACTGCCCACCTCAAATGGGGCACAGAGACCACAGAGGCAGCGTTGGGGAATGTGCTTTATTAGCTGCTGGGCTGTCCCGGGGTGGGGAGTCCCTCACTCGAAGAAGAACATGCCGGGTGTCCGGTAGAGGCAGGGGGGCAGCCCCAGGGGGTAGCCATTGCCCCCCTGCAGGGGGATCGTGGTCCCAGCCCCCCACGGCTCCTTCTGCTCCCCTGCCCGTGGCCCCACGGCCCCGAAGGGTGGCTGGCGGGG
>WBNO01021266.1:12327-27058 GCA_013400575.1 Peucedramus taeniatus | reverse complement strand
CAGGGCGGGCAGCAGGGCAGGGTGCTGGTGCTGGGCCGGGCGCTCGCCGGGCACTGATGGGTACTGACCTGGCCGGGGCAGCTGCAGCGCCGCCGGGAGCCCCCCGAAGACAGTCTCCTTGGGCGGGCGGCCCTCGGGGGGCGTGAGGAACGGCCCCTTGGGCTGTGCCGTGTCCGGCAGGTACAGGCAGGGCTGCCTGGCCTTGGGCGGCTGACGCCGGGCCCAGGGCTCGGCGCAGCCCCGCACACCGGCACCCTCAGAGAGAGCGGCAGGGCTCGGCAGGCGTCCTGCGGCCGACGGCGAGCTGTAGCCCCCCTCTGTCTTCCCCTCGTCCGGCAGCGGGGCAGCGGGCAGCCCTTGCCCCTGCTGCCTGGGGGTCTTCCCGCGGCCCTCGTCCCCCTCAGTGCCCGGCGCATCCCGGAGTCCCTTCTTCCTGGTGAAGCGCCGGCGCCGCCGCAAGAAGCTGCCGTTCTCAAACATGTTGTAGCAGTCGGGGTCGAGGGTCCAGTAGTTGCCCTTTCCCGGCTTTTTGTCGTCGCGGGGCACCTTGACGAAGCACTCGTTGAGGGAGAGGTTGTGGCGGATGCTGTTCTGCCAGCCCTGCTTGTTCTCGCGGTAGAAGGTGAAGCGGCCCATGATGTAGCGGTAGATGCCGCTGAGGGTGATGCGCTGCTCGGGCGCGCTCTGGATGGCCATGGTGATGAGGGCGATGTAGCTGTAGGGTGGCTTGGTGGCCTCAGCGCTGGGGAAGGTGCCGCCGGCCGGCTCAGGGGCCGGTGGGCTGCGCAGCGCCGCGTCGCCGACGGGGAGGTCCGGCTGCATCCTCCCTGCCGGCTCCCGCCGCTCCAGCTCTGCCGCCGATCCCGATCCCGCTCTGCCGCACGGCCCCAGCACGGCCCGTTAAAACCCGCCGGCCGGCGAGGGGGCGGCGGGCTCCTCCTCTGAGAGGCCGCCCAGGGCGGAGCAGGACTCTGCCGTCCAGCACTGGTCCCTGCGGACAGACAGACGGATGCGCCGCCAAGACCTGCGGCCAGCAGCCAGTGGCCCCGGGGTTGGCACTGCCGCGGCCTCCCCAGGGCAGAGGCGGGCACAGCCCCCGGCTCCCCCAGCCCCCTTTCCCACGGAAGGTTCCCACGACCTGGTTCTCGTCCTGCCCTGCTCACGGTGAGCAGCCGGGCTCTGCCTGGGCCTGGAGAGAGGCTGAGTGAGGGATGTTGGCAGGACTGAGGGTGCTGCCTGCCCTCAGATGCCCATCTGCCCCCCGCCCACCCCAGTGCTTCAGCCCCTGCCCCCAGCCCGGGCTTGTGCTGGATCCTGTGCCAGGTCTCTCCCTTGTGCCAGGTCCCTGCACTGTTCCCAAAACTCTGGGCGCAGCACAGCCCCCAGGAGCCCCACGACACCGTTCACGAGTGTAAATTGAGACACAGGTGGTGACTGCCTTTGAGACAGCCTTGTGTGCTGCCAGGTCAGCAGAGCAGTAACAGGCACCTCGCTGCTGCCTTCACCCCTGCCAAGGGGCTGGGACAAGGGGCAGGACAGGTCTGGAGCCAGTGCTGGGGCAGGGGGTTGTCTCATGCTGTGGCTGGGACTGAGCTGGCTTTGCCCACACGAGGCTCTGTCTGGACTCAGCTTCCCCAGCCACCCATGCTCCACTCGGACCAGCACCAGCCCCCCACACCAGAGCCAGCCCCCAACACCCATATGAAAACACAATCTTTATTTCTAAGGTTCGCAACGGCGAGTCCTGGCAGCGCAAGGCTCAAGGACAGAGCCAGGTCTGCCCTGGCTTGCTGAATAGGCACACAACAAATCCCACCTGGGGGACTCCTGGGGAATAAATACAGCAATCACAGGGGCAGCAGCACCTGCCCACCCAGCTAACATCTGTCCTTGTCTGGTCTGGCACACTGAGCACCCTGAGCACTCTGCTTCGGGACATGCAGCCGGAATGGAGCCGTGGGGCTCAGAGCCTCCCACTCTGAGACTTTATGGCAACTGGGCTCTCCTCTCCCACCCAGTTCAGGGCTGGCAGAGCTGTTTGAAGACACGGAGAATGTGGCTGGAGGTGCCAGGGGCACAGGGCTGTGGGGAATTGCAGAACAGCGTCGGCCTCAAGCGCTGGGCATGATGGAAGAGCTCCCGAGCAAACACCGGCTCCACCTGCGGAGGCACAGAAGGACAGAGGATGGGCACAGCTCCGTGTCCCTGCCTTGCAATGGTCCCCGTGCCTGGCTCGGGGGTCACCAGCCCCAGTGGGCACTCACGTGAGCCATGATGAGCTTCTGGAAGGGGTGCCCAGCTCTGGTGGGGTATTCCTCCCCGAAGCACAGGTAGATCTGGTACTGAGGCAGGAGCTGCCCGTTGCTCAGGTACTCCCGCACCTCTGCAAGACACCAGCCCTGTCAGGGGACACAGGGTCCTCACAGCCCCCATCAGCCACACCAGGGCAGGACCTGCCCCTCTCCCCGAGGGGAGCGGGGTCTCCCAGGGACTTACGCTGTATGTAGTGCTGAGTGTCCAGCAGCTTGTAAGTCTTCTCCCTCTCCAGCTTGTTGGGCCAGTTCTTGTGCGGGGCCAGTGGCCCGTTCCAGTACACCCTGCCCTGGCACTGGCGCTTCATGAAGACCCCCTCAGGTGCTACCCACAGCAGCACCCCACGCTCCAGGTGGGGCAAGAGCCTCTCCAGCACGTTGGTCATGCAGGCCACGCGGCCGTGGCCGCTGAGCACCTGCGGGGGGGGGAATTTGATCTGCTCCATGCAGGAGGGGCCGTAGAGGTGCTCGCTGTCGGCCGGCACGGCGCTGGTGGTGATGCGGCAGCCCTCGGCCGTGCGCGTGGTCACCTCCTTCACCAGCACATCGCAGTAGTACAGGCGGATGTGGAGCCAGCAGTCTGGGGCAAAGGGAGGGTCAGTTCATGGCCAAGCTGGGCTGGAGGGGCCACCCAGGGCATTGCCTGCAGCATGGCTCTTACCTGAATTGTTGACATCCTCCACGGGGAGGTAGGACTGGGGTCCGGGAAGAAGCTGGCCATGGGTTGGGTTCCAGCCATAGAAGGCTCCCCTCACAAAGCACCCTGGACCACGGCAGAAATCAGGTGGTAAAAGGACATGGACAGTTACCCCAAGGGCTACCAGGCACTCTCCTGGCCCAAGCCCCTGGGTCTACATTTCCCACTGTGTTTGCTCTTTATTGGGCCTCATCATATCCCCTAAGTGTATGGCTTTGCTGGGGTAGGGTGGGAGTCCTCAGCTCCTACCTCAATCCCCACGTGTGTTGCCTGCATGAGCAACAGGAGAGCAGGAGAAGGAGCAGGATCCTGGCAGAAGTGTGCACTCCCTGCCCCCAGCCCCATCACACCAAGAGGGACCCTCCTCACCTCGCTCGGTTGGGTGGCCAGAGAGCCGGGGCTGTGGAGACACGTGGGCACTCTCCAGGTGGGCACTCTCCAGGTGGGCACTCTCCAGCACATCCTTCTGACTTTCCTCCTTCTTCGGACTCCCTGCAGTGCTGCCCTGGGGGTAGGAGCAGCTTTGGTGAGGGCTGAGCTGGCAGTGGAGGATCCTGAGCCAGCTCCTTCCTCTACCATGAACCCCATAAGCCAGCAGATCCTGTGCCTGGGGCTGGCAGGGGCACAGGGGACCCTCTCTGATGCCCCGTGGGACAAATGCAGGCAGTGTGCAAGCGGGGCAGCAGCTGATGGGTGAGGGGGGAATTTGAGGGTCCCACCTTCTCCCCTGGCTGGACGGCACAGGGCAAGCTCACCTGCTGGTCCTCACTGCCTGTGGACTGTGTGTCACTGTCCTCTGCAGAGAGCAAGAAAGAACAGATGAACCCCTGGCAAACGGCAGTAACAGCCCCAGGGAAGACAGCTGGCTGTCTGGGACACCCAGAGAGGAAAAGGAGTAGGGAGGGAGGATAATGTCTGTGGGGCACGGGGCTTGTACAGGCATGGTTCAGGTATCAACCCCACATCTGGCACAGGAGGAGGGACGGCAGGAACATACCTGCATCACAGGCTCTGTCAGTCACGATCTGGTACACCTTGTAAGGCTCGGAGATGTCCAGCTGGCTCCGCTCGGGCACCTCCTGGAAGTCGGTGCTCTTGTTGAGGGCGCAGCGCAGCCGCGTCTTCCAAGTGGAGGGGTCGGCCTTGTCCGTCCCTTCGTGGTATTTCCCCTTGTAGACGGCCCAAGCCTGAGGGACAGAGGGTGCCCTGTGCTGTGGGGGGTGCCCCAACCTGACCCCCGGCTCGGCTGTCCAAGGGGGTCCACCAGGGTGTGAGTCCAGCGGGGTGGGGGGGCAGTGGGGAGCCGGGGCTGTGTGTCCTGGGCACTGCGGGGAGCTGGGTGCTGCGGGGTGGCGGGGGAGCACCCCGGGAGCCCCGGGAGCGTGCAGGGAGCTGGGCTGTGTGTGCCAGGGGTGCGCATGGAGCCAAATCCTAGCGCTGCGCACAGCCAGGTAATGCAGAGCCCGGGAGGCGCACATGGAGCTGGGCTGCACAGAGCTGGGTGAGCGTGGCAGTGGGGAGCCCCGGGCAATGGGGAGCCCCGGGCAGTGGGGAGCCCCGGGCAGTGGGGAGCCCTGGGCAATGGGGAGCCCCGGGCAGTGGGGAGCCCCGGGAAGTGGGGAGCCCCGGGAGTGCACGCGGAGCCCGGGGGCCGTTCCCAGAGCTGTGTGGGGACCGCGGGGAGCTCGGGGTACCTTGAAGAGCGCAGCATCCTCCTGCTGCCGGTAATCCTGCTTGGCCGCGTGCTTCCAGGGGATGCGGAAGAGCGTTCGGTGCCGGTTCTCCCAGCGCAGCCCCGGGTACCGGCCGCTGTCGATCTGCGCGATCAGCCACTCCTTCAGCCGCATGGGCGCCCCCGGTTCCGCCATCGCGGCCCGCCGGCGAAATCGAAAGCGGCTCCGGCTTTCACTTTCCTTTTCCTGGCACACGCTGCAGGTTCTGGCTGCCCAAAAGAACTGCGAGGGGGACGGTTCTTCAATTTTTTTTCTTTGCCCCACTTTTCCCCACGCAGCAGCGTCAGACGTCCGTGTTCAGGAAAGAGCGATGTCGTAATTGACGGTTACAGCAATGGGAAGAGCTGGAGCTGGTGCCTCCGGGAGGGACCCCCCAAAAAAGCATCCACGAGTTTTCGGATCTTCACAATGTGCGCACCCATGTACACCAGTAGTGATTTTAGGCTCTTCCCGTTGTTCACTGGCTCCTGCGGAGGCTCTGGGTGATTGACCCCCACCCCGGGAAGTGCCCTTTGTTAGGCAAAGGGTGGGTGGCCATTCCCGGCTCTCGCCTGGGGCTCCAGCCTCTTCCTGCCGTGCAGAACACAATGTGCAGCTCGCACTGGTAATTTACATACCGAGATACCTGCACTAGGTGTATTTATCAACACACGCACCCTGCACTCGCGAGAGAGGGGCAGGCACATTGCATCCACGGGAGAGAGGAAAAGGCACCAGAAAGCACACGGAACTCTCCTGCACCCCTCCCAAATGCTTCCCCTAAAACTGTCAGGTGTCCCACATGCTCCCCGAAGGGGACAAGGGACTCTTCTCCCTTTACTTCCTGCACTGGGGACCCAGCCGGACACGTCCCAGCTCCAGGGGCTGCGTCCTCCCATGGGACCACCTGCTCACTCCATGGATGGGGGGAGCTGCAGGGAGCTGCGGGAAGAACACAGGGTTTCCAGGGTGGTGTGATCAGTCACATGTCCCCATCTCTCAAATCTCTCCCGTGCTCTAATGCTCACGTCTGTCCTGTGGGGCTCTGATGTTGAGTCGAACGGGAAACGGGTGGGAAGGGTGGATGAGCTGTGCCAAGGGCTGCCGGGACCGAGGTGAGATAGATCCTGCACCAGCTCCCCACTGGCCCCCAGCAGGGCATGGGCTGGGTCACTGGGCCACCCTGAAGTGAAACTAGTGTTGGTTCTTCCATCACTGCTGCAGAGTCTCATGTCGCTGTGCAGGGAAACCCTGCTCCTCTGCCCGCCTGCTGCCCCTCAAGTCTCCTTTTTCAGTGCCCCAGGTCTCCTTTCCTGCTCTGAGTCAGAGAAAGTCACCTCCAGCCGAGAGGAGAAGCGAAGTTGCTGAGAGCTACTGGGGCTGCAAAGTCTCCAAATGAATAATCAGTGGCAGAGAGCCCAGTCTTGGGCTTTCCCAGAGGATGTGAGGACAGGACACAGCCACGTGGCACAGTGGGCACATGGGGCCACACGGGGTGTTCGAGCGAGCCCCCCTGGCAGGGATTTTCTCTCCTTATTGAGCCTGCCCGGGACCCCTTTGTTGCAAAGTGTAGCTCAGGCACCATCTGTGCCCTCCATCTGGGCGAGCTGTGAGGCCACGTTGTGAGAAAAGGGGCTGGGAACTGACCGACAGAGAATCCACATCTCCCCTTTCTGCCTTGGGAAGCAGTGCTACGGCAAGGAGTCAGTGCACAGCCTGCTGTGGCTTCACTGATTACATCCAAGGCCGGGAGATAATCGCAGCCGCCGGCTCGTTTGTCAGCCCCAGCCCGGGATCAGCTTTATCGGCCGGCCGGGGATTTCTGTGCTGTGGCAGCCGCCTGGTGACGCAGGACCCGGGGGATCTGATTACCGGGCATCAGCGAGGACGCTCAGGAGCCACATTCCCCTCTGTATTCCCCACCGAGCTTCTCTCTTCCCGAGGAAGGTGAAGCTGCTTAACCCTTAAACTTTTCATGCCAAAATGAGCTTCAAAAGACAGTCAAACATTAACTCATAGCTAACCCTGCCCTTGCCTGGGTTTTTCCAAGCTGTGTAAACCATATCTGCCAAAATAAATACATTCTGCTGTGCTGTGGAGCTGAGCTGGAGGGCCCTGTGTGGTTTACAGTGGGAACAGGGGAATGTCTGGGTGTAAACACCTTGGCATAAGGTGTCTCAGTGTGAGAGGGTGCAGCTGTCCACGGGGCACACATCCATCCCAGATGCGTGATCCTGGGCTGCAGGGCTTCCACCCTGCTGGGTGCTGAGGAGGCCAGAGGGTGCTGGAGAGCCTGGCCTGGGGCCGAGGGAGTGGGTAGAGGAGCCTGGAAGGAACTGGAAGGAGAGTGGGATCCTGTGGTGCAGGAGCAGTGAAGGATGATGCACCCCTGGTTATTCAGTTTGTTCAGTATCTACGCAGAGAGGGTGGAGCTCCCAGTCTGCCTGGGTCACCCCAAGGCAGCACCCAGCCCAGCAGGCAGATGCTGGCAGCAGGAAGGAACCCTGGTCTTGAAACTTTGTCTCCTGGGGGATCCCTTCCCCCAGAAGAGGAAGGGCAGGGATGAGGGGGACTCCAGAAACATGCTCTGAGTCCCAACAGGGACAGTGCTGATGAACCAGCTGGGCATCCTCAGAGTTTTTCCCACCTGGGACTCTGCTCTAGGAAAAGGTGTAAATGGGACAGGTCTGGGGCTTGTGATACTCAGCTGGTGCCAGGCTCCCAGTACTCCCAGCAGCTGGAGGAGCCAGCAGACTCTGGACTTTGTGCTCCTGGATCTAGTGAGTGGAGAGGCTACAGTGAAACAGGCTCCAGGTGAGCTTCCACCTGCTGCTCCCAACCTCTCCTGGAGCAGAGCTTGTCCCCAGAGAGCCCTGCCCTGGCACTCATTTCTGGCCTCCCTTGTCACCTTCCCACAAGGAAGCAGGGTGAGCCCCATCCAGGCATGCCAGTGTCCCCAGCTCACTCCAGAGAGTGGCCAGCAGCAGCTCCAGACTGGTCCCATACTGGGACCTTCCCCCTTGGCATCCCACTTTCAACCTGGCCATCACAGGAGAGTCAGACCACAGAGAAGGGTATTTATTACTGGGGGACATATAAAGTCTTTAAGCAAAATGGCTTAAGGCTCTGCTCTAGTGAGGTCTGGCCAGGTTAAATGCTTGGTTCCCACCTGTTACAGATTGTGCCCTGGGATAGGTGGGAATGGGGTGCAATGGATTCCTAAAGCTACAGTGCTTGTGCTTGGCCAGTCTGAAGCTGGACCCTTGCCTGGGAGCCTGTGTGGTGGCATTACCTGCTGGCACACTGGTGTGTCCCTGCTCCACAGCCACCTGGACGCTGGGAGCTTGTGCTGCTGGTGGGAAAACCGCTCTGAGGGGAGCACCAGCTCTCCTGTGCACCCTGAGGCCATGCAGTGGGTACCCAAGTGCTAAAGCTGCTGCTGGCAACACCTGGGTACTGGCCTGCGGCAGAAGAGACCCCCCCCTCTTTGTTCTGCCCCAGGCAGGAGCCTGCAGTGACCCAGGGGCAGAGACCTGTGTCCCCAGCACACCAGATGAGAAGAAGATGAGCCCAGCATGTGCTGCAAAGCCCAACAGTGTCCAGGAAACCTGCTTAGAGAGAGGGTGGCACATTCCCAACCCAGAAGAGAAGAAGGAGCTGGGCTTTGTGCAGGTTCCTGCCCAGTGCTCCCTGTCCCACTGTGTTGCATCTCCTTCATCTCTCCCAGGCTGTTGGGTGATGCTCACTGCTCTCCCTTGGCTTGGGTCACTTCAGACAAGCCGGGATGCAGGAGAACGTCCTCTTCACCCGCAGCAGGAAGGGACTTGTGCTCCTCATGTCTCTGGCTCTTGGGACCAGTCCTTGCACAGCTCCCTCTGTCCTGGACGTTCCTTCTCTCCCTACTGGCAGCAAGGCCTTTATTTCTTCCTCATCATTGAAAGGGGACATCCCATACTTCTGCTTCAAGTGCCTGCGGACCTGGGGAAGGAGCGAGAAGTAAAATATAGTGCTGGTTTACAAGGGCAGGTCCAAGCCTGCCAGCAAGGGGAGCAGAGAAGAAACCGAGTCCCCTCAGGACTTGTCCTTGCTCTGAGAGCCATGGCAGGCTCAGCCACGGGGCAGGGCACAGGTGACAGAGGCTTGTCCCACCTTGCGGGCTGCGCTGCCGCTGAACTCAGACAGCTGCTGCCTGAAGCCAGGGTTGGGGTTGGCCACGGGCCGGACGGTTCTGATGGCATCCAGCACCTCCTGGCAGCTCAGCTCCGTCACAACCATGACGTAGGCAACGACCACGGTGGTACTGCGGGAGATGCCAGCGAGGCTCCCTTGGGAAAGTGGGAAGGGCTGGTGTTACTGGCACACCCTGACCCCATGCTTGCCTCTTCCTCCACCCCTGTGCCTCACATATTTCAGTTCTTCTTCTTCAAGGACTTGCTCTCCCGGAGGCCTGAGACTTTCCAAGGTCCTGGCCATCAGTGCCTATAAATACCCACTCCTCTACAGGGAATGGGAGCAGCAGCCACTGCCTGGCTGCCTGCCCCAAACCCTGCTCATCCCGCGCACTCAGCTGCAGCAAAAAGCTGCCCCGGCTCCAGGACTGCCTGGATCCCGCCGGGTTTGAGTCACAAGCCACAGCCAAGGGTGGATCCTGGGTGGGTCCATTGGCACAGAGCCCTCTGGCACAGGCTGGCTCTGATCAGGGGTTGCAGCTGAAGAGAGGGGCTGGGGGCTGTATTTGCTGTGCTGGGGGGACACAGCAGTGGGCACAGGGGAAGAAGCATTACCAGTGGACGAGGCAGTTCCCTCCATGCAGGCGACACTGATGGATAAAACTGATGCATTCCTTGAAGTGCCTCTTGCTAGCAGGAAAAATAAACCAGACAGAATAAGAACTTCAGGGGTGGAACAGCATTTTTAGCTGCAGGCAGAGCAGCCCTGTATGAGTTGTTTTAGGGGATCTGCCAGCCACTGCTGAGACCTGAGCAGCTCAGTGCTGTTTATTCCCAAGGAAAGGTGGATTTGCCAGCTCATTCTGTGCTGGGGACACAGAAGGGGACACTGTGCTGGGGATGCACGGGGCTGCCCTGTGACTTGTGTGACTCATGCTGGGGCAATGGGACACTGGCTGCTTGAATCTCCAGCCACGCCTGTGCCCTTGGCTGTCTCCATACCCTTTATGTGCTCTCCCCTGTCCAGACACTTCCTGGGGGGATGCTTGCTGCCCCTATGCATGGGTGCTGCAGAGTGGCTGCCCCTCACCTCACCCCAGGGCTCATACCCTCACATCAGTCACTGAACTGGGAAGCTTTTGGGATCCAGGGGTGGTCCTCTGCACTGTGGCATCACATCTCCAGCCTGTGGATCATTGTGCTTGAGGAGCTGGAGGGAGTTGGAGCACATGGAGGGCTTGAGAAGCTGTGGACCCTCACCTCTGGTCACCCTCCCTGCACATCCCCAGCCTCCCCAGGGTACTCACATGTTGGCTTCAGGGGTGTCAGGCAGGGGGATGCGGAGGTAGGTAATGTCCTGGAAGCCAGAATAGGGAGAGGAGAAGCTCAGGCACTGCAGCCAGGGTGTCATACATGGTCAGAGCAGGGCTGGCAGTGCCTCTGCTCCTCACACACAGCTGCCTACAAGGTTTTGCTTCCCCCACACAGCATCCCCCCTGCATGGGGATGGGGCCACACTCTCCCTGGGGTGAAGGGCAGAGCAAGGGGACACCAGCAACTCGTGGGAGAGGACGGGAAGCAAGAGGAGTCTGGAGGGCTGGAAATTGTTTCCCGTCAGTGTTCAAGGTCGGGTTATAGTCACAAGACAGCCAATTTCCCATGCTGGGGCCGCCCAGCCCCTCTGGGATCAGTGACCAGGGAGAGGTGTACGTGCCATGGGATTCTCAGAGAGGGAAGATGCAGCATGGAAGGAGCTGCAGGAATCTACAGGGTGACATCTGGTGCAGGACCCTACCTTCAGCAAGGGCTGGGGGGATTCATGGATCGAAACAATGTGGGTGATCTTGTTCCTGCTTAGCTGCTCCAGGTCTTTGGCATCTGAAGGATAAAACAAGACATCAACATGTATTCATTTCCTACCCTTCTCTTCCCACAGAGCTCCCACCCTGCTTCTACAGCCAGCCAGCACACAGAGCCTTGCTCCAGCAGATCGACTGCATCCCACCCCCACATGCAGCAGTGCAGACATGGGCAAACATGGAAACCTGGAATGCCAATCCCATGATCCCAAACCAGAGGCCTCTCACTGATCCCTTCTCCTTGCTGCTCATGCTGGTTGAACCATTCACACCTGCACAGAAACACTCTGGGTCAGCAGGTAGTGTCCCTTCTTCCTGTGCTTGTCCCCACTTTGGAAGGAGACATGTGCCCTGCCCACACCTCCTTGATCAGACACACACACAGCACTGGGACTTGCTGCAGCCTGAGAGAACTGCTTTAATTTGTGAACTATGGAAGTGGAGCTGCAGCAATTTGTATCAACTCTGATTTTCTGTAGAAAACACCTGAGCAGTGACTTGCTGCTCTCTGGTCTGTTCTGTCTGCAGCTGTGTGGACAGATATGGGGTGTCCTTGGCTGTTTGGGGCAATGCCCTGCCTCTCACCAATGCTTCAGCATTCTGGATGTGATCCTGGCCTCTGCTCCAGCACAGCAGTTGTTGCACAGGGAGGGGAGCGTGCTTGTCTTGCTGAGCAGCTTCCAAGTGTCTCCCTTTCATGCCACAACCAGCAGATGCAGCAAGAGTGGCCAGAAAGGAGGGGAAACATTTCCTCATCTCATTCTTTTGGGTTTCTAAACTTTCCTGTGGTGTAAAACCTTGGCTCAGGAATCCAGCCCGGGATGTGCTAGTGGTATGATGTGAATTTTAATAGGACTGAGTCTCAAGGGAGATGCTCTGCAGGGAAGCTGTGCTCTGTGTGGGGAGGCAGATGAGGACTTGCACACCTGCCACCTTCCCATCCACCTCGGAAGGCAGTGACAGCAAGTGGTGACACTGGAATCAAGGCTTACTGGGGCTGGAAAAGCTTCCAGTTGGAGGAAATGTCTCTGTGAGCTTAATGTTGCAGGCCTAGAATCTTGTCACCCTGGATTGCCTGGCAGTGATGAAGAGTGCTTGGATGGCATCAGGCCTAGGCTCCACAGCAGAGGCTGCTCACAGGAACCCCCCTGATGAACGTGGCAGCTGGATGCCCTTGTCCCTCTGCTCCCAGCAAGCCACAACCCCCCCCAGCCCAACCCAAAGTGTTCCATGGGGCAAAGGGAGAATAGGGCTGCCACTCCAGTGACATTTCCTTAGCAATTCCCACCAGTGGTTTTAAACTTGCACAGTGCTTACAGCAGGAATCAAGCTGGCAAAGGAGCCATCAGGGAGGCAGGAGTACTCATAAATGGTGGTTTGTCATGGCAGATGCCAACACTTGGTCATTAACTGTCCCCTGACAATGAAAATTCCTTAAAATAGTGACTTGGTGTGAGAAGGGGTGACTCTGCCTCTGGGAAATTCCCTCCTGAGGGTAGGCAGCCTGCTCTGGCCTCCTCTACTGCTGCAAAAGTGGGGAAGTGCTGACTGACTGAAGTGCCCCTGTCCTGCCCCCTTGCACCCGTGTGGCACCACCAGCTCCTGGCACAGGATCCATATTTCCTCCTTGGCTCCTTTCCCCCAAGCATCCCAAGAGCTCAGGACAGCTGTTAAATAAGGAAACCATGCAAAGGCAGGGGTCTCTGCCTTGCCTGTCCCACAGTGTCCTCACTCCCACTACTGCCAACCCAAACTGGGTGACAGCAGAGCAGGCTGTGGGTGCAGGCAGAGCAGTGGGTGCAGGCAGGGTGGTGGGTGCAGGCAGGATGTCAGGCAGCATTTGCAGGCAGGGAGACACCAGCTCAAGCAAGCCCCACTCTCCAGCTGAAGAACATCTCTGCAGCAGCTGGGTGCCACTTACCAACGAAGTTCCCAAGGTAGAGGCCGGGAAGGATCTGTGGGACACAAGGGGAAGTGGCAGTGTGAGCAGTGACCTTGTGCTGTGGTACCCACTGTGCTGGGACCCACGCTGGGAAGCACTGACCTTGGTTGGAGGGGCCAAAGTTCTGGCATTGACATGACCATCCAGCCCCAGGGCAGTAACGGTGCCGGGGCAGCTGAACCTGTGCATTCCCAGGGCTGCCACTGCCCTGGCATCCAGGATGTGGGGCTGGATGTAGCCCTGGCACCTGCAATCACCTGGCACTGCACACTCATGGGTGCTGGGAGCCAGACACAGCTTTTTTATTGCTCCTCTTGTTTATCATCAATTAGTCCTCCGTTGGGGTTTATTACCTGAGCTCAGCAAGTTGCATACACCTTTGTACAGCCTTGGACTGTACCCATGACCTGTGGAAGCCCCGCTGCTCAAGGGATGGGAAAGCAACAGGCACAGAGAAGCTTGTAGGGGATGTAGCTGTCCCCCTCCCAGCCCTGAGCTCCTCTCCCCTCACTCTGCACTGCAGGAAGCCCATTTCTCACAGCTCAGGCACAGATTGCTCTGGACACCATGCTTTCAGCTCATTTCCCCAGGGAAATTCCACTTCTCATGATGAAAAGATAATTACTTGACAAGGCCTCTGTTAACAGCACTGCAGATGCAGAAGCAGGACACCTTGCAAACCTTGTCAGCCAGAGCTATTTTATATTCTCCCTCTCTCCCAGACTGGGCAGTGAGTTCAATCCTGTATCCAGCCAGTTCTCCTCCAGGTTCTCCCTGCAGCAATATTTGGTGCTCAGGGCAGGTGGAGGTGATTTTCACCAGCACAGCTGGACTCACACTTGTCTCACTGCTCACATTTGGAAACGTTTCTCTCGATTGAACAGCTTAAAGAAGGGGTTTTATTTTTTGTGATTCCTGTGATTTTAGATCAATTTCCTATCGACAGGGTGCCTTTAACTCACAGCTGCGGCACTGAGAGGAGCGGGTGGGAGAGCGCCAGTTAGCAAGGGCAGCTCCCAAGGGCAGGACACTGAACCATGAATAAACAGCATGTGCCTGTCCCCAGCACCCTGCTGACCCGCTCCTCAGAGGAGAAAACGGGGCAGCACATAAATAAAATAGTGCCCATCCCCTCTGCCCCGTGATGCGGAGCCCCACGCACAGCCCAGCCCCGCTGAGCAGGGGGTGCAGGACCACCAGGCTCGGGGTCATACAGGGCTCACAGCGTGTGCTTGGGGCTGGTTCCTTGGGATTAAAGGTGTTGGGAAAAGTTCCCCCCTTCTTTGAAGGAACTCGCTGTGACCCCTTCCCTCCACCCCCCCGGGCAGCTGTCAGCTGTCCCAGCGCAGTGTCCCTGCCTGTTTCACCTCCGGTGTTGCTCTGCCGGCAGATAAACAAACAAACAAAAAGCAGAGTCCTATGCCGGACCCGGTGCCGGCAGGTGAAACGCCGCTTGGCACGGCAGAGGCAGCCGCCAGGTAAGGGTCTCCCACCGCCGGCACCGGACGAGCCGCCCGGGCATGGCCGAACTGCAGAGCAGCCGCCCCAGCGCTCCCCGTTACCTGGCTCATGCCGTTCCCCATGGCCGACGGCGGGCGCCGGGGGTGGGGACGGGGCGCGAGTGTCCTTGTCCCCAATGCTGCCGTCCTCCCCGTCCCCGGGAGCAGCTGCCGTCCCCGCTGCCTGGTCGGGTTCCCGTCATGAAGAGCTTGGCTCCCCCGGGATCGCTGCTCGTTCCCAGCGCGGCGAGGCCGGGCCGGTGGCTGTGCCGNAGCAGACAAAGGAGGAGAAACTCCCCCCCTGCGCCGTGGCGTGGGAGCACGGGGCCGCGCTGGCTGCTGCCTGTCGCCGCTGCCCGCGGCCGCACAAGGCTGTACTGTTGGGAGAAGAACAAAACCTTTGTCCTGCTCCATCAAGGAAGGTCTGTGCGGCCACGCGGCGAAGCGCCCGGCAGGATGCCCACCCCTGCCCACGCCATGCCCACCCCTGCATGCACCATACCTATCCCTGCCCTGCCCGCAGCGTGTCCACCCCTGCTCG
>WBNO01021266.1:0-12272 GCA_013400575.1 Peucedramus taeniatus | reverse complement strand
TGCCCACCTGCAGCCAGGTGCCGCAGGATCCCTGCCCTGCCCGGGGGGGCTGCAGGAGTGTCCTGGGGACTTCGCAGGGCCGCAAGATGGGCAGTGCCAGGAGCAGGGCTGAGGGGTTCCCCAGCACTGCCTGTCGCCGCCAGTCCGCAGGGAGGGTCAGGACCGGGAGATCAGGCGGGGGAGATCGGGCCGGGGATCGCGGGGCCGGGACAGGCCGGGGGTCCCGGGGGGATCGGGCCGGGACAGGCCGGGGGGATCGGGGGGGCCCGGAGCGTTCCCGGTGGGCTCCTGGCGGGCTCCCGGCTCTGTATCTCAACTCCTGCCCATCCCCGGGGCAGCACGTTAAGCCCCATGCTCTCCGTGTGCAATGAGGGCAAGGATAGGCCCCCCTCTCCAAGCCTCCCACCGTGTATGGGGTGGTATCTATGGACAGGTTTAGATGCGACAGGTATAACAGAATTAATTAGGTTGGAAAAGACTTCTGAGATCATGGAGTCCAACCTATGACTGAACACCACCTTGTCAACCAGACCAGGGCACTGGGTGCTGCTCCAGTCTTTCCTTAAACACCTCCAGGGACGGTGATTTTACCCCGTCCCTGGGCAGCCCATTCCAGTGCATCAACGCCTACAGCCCTGTCCTCTCCTGGGCAGTGTCTCCTGCAGCACGGTGGCTGAGCAGGATGTGATCCCGCTGGGAGCCTTAACCCTCGCCAGGCGTGGCATTTGAGCAGCCTGCTCTAGTGGAAGGTGTGCCTGCCCGTGGAAAGGGGGTGGAATGGGATGAGTTTGTAAGGTCCCTCCCAAGCCAAGGCAGTCCGTGACTCTATGGAGGGAGGTTGAGGGTGGTTTGTAACGCTGGGTTGACCACAGGAGTGCTGTGGCTGAGCTGCTGCAGGGTCACTTTGGGCAGCTGCCTGCCCTGGAGAGGAGGATGCTGGCTGCACAGGAAAACTACAGCAGGAATGGTGGAACATGGATTGTAAGACTTGCTCTGTCCTAGCTCCCAGTGTTCATGTAGAGAGACAGAATATTGAAATTGATCCTCTTCCTCCACAAAGAAAAAGCAGTTCTCAGTGGTATCCATACTTATTTATTTTTCCTCTCAGAATATGTGGTGCAGTTGATCCCCAGAAGCTTCTCAAGGGCAATTAAAGCAAGTCATACTGTGGGAGCATTTGTTGTGCTGAATCTTGTATTTCTCTTTCTCCCCAGCTGAGTCAGAACAGCTGCTTAGCAAAGATCTGAAGAGGTTTCAGAAGCAGTTAGAAAGGGAAGCAGGAAAGCCTGAGGCAAGAAAATGTGCCTTTATTCTGAAGACCCTCAAAATGCCTTCAGAATTCTATTTGTTTGTGGAAGAATTTTGCAAGAACCCTGGCATCACTTGGGTTATGAAACTGGTGTGTGCTCTTCCAAGGAAAGTGAGAGATGAATGGATGCCTTCGTTCTTCACAGGGAGAGGAAAACATGCAGGAAACCCGCAGGAAGAATTGGGCAGAGCAAGGTAACATGGAGCAGCAGTGCTCCTGGCCAGGTTCCTGATCAACATGTACCACCAAAACACTGCTTCTTGTGTAAGAGTTTATTTCAGCAGCCAAGAGTCAGCTTATTTTATTTGTAGAACCAAAGTTAACTCAGTGGTGAAGGTATAAAGTGCAGAGCTCTGTGTGGAGGAACAGACTGTGCTCCCAGGGGTTCTGGCTGTGGGGTTATGGCTGAGTTCATGCTCTGAAATCTTTCAGTTCAGCTGCAGGTGTGCAAGAAGGTGGCAGTGTGTGCAGGACAGGTGGCTAATTGGGCTTCTGGTTAACAAGCATTAGGGCAGCCCCCAAAGGTGGAGCTGTGAAAACATCTGTTTGGATTTAGGGAAATCCCCTTGTGTTAGATGCCAGGTCTGGGTGGAATTCCATCCTGAGACTGTGACAAGATTACAGGAGGCTCTGTTATCACAGAAGCCCAGAATTGTTTGGTTTGGGTTAGAGGGGATCTTAAAGTTCCTTCTATCCCCCTGCCATGGGCAGAGACAACTTCCACTGGACCAGGTTGCTCAAAGCTGAGTCCAATCTGGCCTTGAGCACTTCCAGGATATCCATTACCAGTCTGGAGAACAAGCTGGGGTGGATTTCGTTGGCATAACTTCTCTCTGCCCTGCAGGTAGAGAAGGGCAGCCCTGTGCTCTGAGTCATGTTTGTCCCCCCAAACCTGGAGCTGTACTGAACACTGCAGCTGCCACTTCAGCCAGTGATCTGGGGATTAAGGCAAAATTGTGTTTCCTTTAGAAATTCTGACAATACCATGTGACACTGAGAAATGCCTTGCCAGTGCCAGAGGATTCAAACCATTTAACATCCTAAGTGTTGTGCTGTGGTGCATAATTAAAAACACACCCCTGCGAGTGAGCAGTCCCTCTGTTTTGTGCAGCAGGTCTGGTGAGGAGGCTGGGACAGGAGGATTTGTCTTACCCTTGTTAGAAGTGACTGGGAGGTAATTATGCAAACTAACTCGTGAATTACAACCAGGAGGATAGCAGCTAGTGATTATCTAACTCTACAAATGGGAAGTGTTAATTGGCAACAAAACCCTTATATTAAGCTGATTTTCTGCCCCACAACCTCAATTAACATGGTAAATAACCAGAACACAGTAAATAAGGATATATGAAAAGCCTGTGATTACTGAAATTACACCAACAACTTAAATAGATTGTGGCTGACCTCAAAACTTGCAGGCAAGTAAAAATAACCTCCACGTTACTCCTTCTGTTGGTCTGTGTTCTGGAGCAGCCCCGTGTTGTGATGTCCTGAGTTGCCCACTGCCACACTCAAGAGGCAGCAGAAGGTCAGGATGTGCCCAGTGCCACATCCTGGGGCTGGAGGAAGCTGGACCTGGGCAGCAGTGTGAGAGCTGTGCTCCTTGGGTGCCTTATCTTGACTATTCCTCACCCTCTTTTATGCAATGTGCTGCCTAGGCTGATTTCAGGATTTTTCTGCTCATTTGCCATAGTTCCCCAACACCTTTTTTGTCTTTCCTCTTTAATTAAGTTCTTCTGTAGCATACACAAATTTAAAATGGGACTTAAAATTCCCAACAACATATGTTGCGTTACGTATATTTCTGGAAGCGTGTGACAGAGTTTGTTTATTTGGTGCTGTGGGAGTTCCCCATAGGCTGCCTGCTCTGCCTTTCCTCCAGGAATCCTCCAAACACAAACATGAGGGGGTTTTTGTTGAATCTCCCAGCCCCCATAACCTTAAATAAACATGCTTGCACACGAGCAGCTGATGAATCAGGTTATGCAGGTCTTCTGCACTGAAATTCTGGAAAACTGCAGGAAATGCTAACGTTAAAGCCACTGAGTCTGCTCTCCCATCTGTAGGTTGGCAAGTCACAAGGTGGGGGAATGTTCCTGAAAACTGAAATGCATAATTGATTGAAGAAGGTGAGAATGACTGTCTTTTCTTTGGGAATATCCAACAGGCATTTTGTTCTTTTGCTCTTTTTTCATCCTCTCCTTTTGCCAGTGCTTGGTCTGTTCTCCCGTGCCTCCCTCCTGCCACATTCCTTCACCATTCTCCAGGGTAACAATAAAGGTTTTTACAATGTATTTTCCCAAATGCCTGAATACTTTCTTTGGGATCTGATTTTTTTATACTTTGTGTGCATATTTATATATAAACTTCCAATCTCAGGTACATCTAACACTAGGCAGCAACTGGGTTATATTATCATACATATATATAAAATATACACGTTTTATAATATATTTATACTATACATTCTTTTGGTGATCCTGCACAGGGCCAGGAGTTGGACTTAGATCCTTGTAGGTCCCTTTCAGCTCAGAATTTTCTAAAATTCCAGCAGGGTAAGAAAAGGACTCTGCAGTTCTACTGGTATTAGATGCATCAGATGAACCTTGTCACTTCCAACTCCTGCAAACACCTACAGGACTCGGCTGGCCCGTCGCTGCTGCTGTCACCCTGTCTCTCTCCAGTCCTTTTTCATTGGAAAACTGGTGTCACCAGATCACTGGAAATGTCAGTTTGACAAATCAGCTCAGAACAAAGCTGAAATGTCACTCCTGGTTTTACTGTTAGTGGTTGAATTTTGGCAGCCTTTCTTCTTCTTTGGGTTCACAGAATGTAAGGACAGGGTGATTCACAGGAGAGAACTATTTGATTTTCAACGTGTCACACTCGCTGCTGTATTGAGTTTGATAGCTTTCATTTGATTAACACATCTTCCCAAAAGGTATGCCACCTCAATTTGATGGTTTAGGAGACAGAAAAATCCATCAGTTCTCTCTGTGAAAGTTCAGCAGAGTTCACTCTTGCTCTAAATGATCAAAAACCTTTCCAGAGTAGCGGGTGCAGAGTACTCTATCCTTGGGGGAGGGTGTGCCAATGTTTGGAGATGTGGTGACATGAAGATCTTGTTCCAAGCCCCCTGCCATGGCCAGGGACATCTTCCACTAGAGCAGGTTGCTCCAAACCCCATCCAGCCTGGCCTTGGGCACTTCCAGGGATGGGTGTTACCACCCACCTTTGAGTGGTAACTGAGGTTCTTGTTAACAGATCCCTTGGAGTGAATTAGAGTGAAACAGCACTGAATGACCAATGAGGCAGATTTGTTTTTAAACAATTTAAAAGAAAAGGAAGCATACAGCTGTTTTGATTATTTTCTATAAAATATAAAAGTAAATCAAAGTGAAAACATAAGAGAAAGAAAGAAAGAACAATAAAAGATAGGGGAGAGGAAAAATATCACCACCCATGGATCCAGTGATGAGATTTGATCATTGCAGTTTCAATGTCCATGATCTGCATGATGGTCACAATCTTCCTCCATTAGGAAATCACACACAACAAAGACTTCCAGGGGTTATATGAGTTCAGTCTTAGGGAAAATGCCTTGATACCTCCCTTGGTGGGGGTTTACACTGTCACATGCAGCTGTGCCTTATCAGGAGGGAGGAAATTGGCATGACAAAAAACATTAGCCCACCTCTGCAGGTTCTGCTTCTTATCTGCCTTTTCCCTTATCTGATGCAATAACACTTTGTTGAAGTGGGTTATCTGGGAAATAGTAGATCCAGGGCTCAACCAATTTATCTAAGCAAACTTTGGTTTATCACAATGAGGTGTTCACAGCTTCTCTGGGCAACTTGTGCCAGTGACTCACCTTAACTACAGCACTAGCTCAGGGCAGTTGTTCTTTCCTTTTCCGTTACTTGTTGATTACTTCTGATTTTTACTATTTTTGGTCAGATATCATCATGCAGTGTTGGATTTCAGCTCAGGTGGCTGAAAACTGGGAAAATAGGGACAGACAGGGAAAATAATTAATTGTCGCTGGGCCACAGAGGACTGTCAGAGTGGGAATTGCATATTTGCTTGTTCAGTGTCTGTTTGTCTTGGATCTTTATTTCAGCCCAGATGTTCCTCTCACAAATGTGGCAGCACAAAACCTGCACCTGACTGCTCCTGGCCAGGGAGGGGGACATGCTGCCTGCAGGCTATTCCCTGCTGCTTGCTGTGGGATCTTTGGCAGGTGCAGGTGAGCTGACCTTGCCCTGCCAGCTGTGTGTGCTGCAGCCACTTCACTGTGCTGCCTCTTCTCCTGACACACAGCCAGGTGATTTCCTTGGTAGCAGCTTTAGGCGTGAGATTGGGCCAGCCTTCTGCTTTAATGTCACTTTGTGCATCTATAATGTGGCTCTTTTTTACTTTAAACTCAATAATGTTCTGGTTAGTGCACTCCTGAGAGGTAGATGTAGCTTAGCCCTTTGCTTCTGAGACCTCAGAGGGACAGCAAGGCTGGCATTGCTGCACACAGCTGTCACTGTTAAGCTGCCTCTCTCAAGAGGTGGCAGCTGAGGGAGAGAGAGAGGGAGGATGGAAGGAAGAAAAATAGGATGTCAGATTCCTCATGAATCTGAGAATGGTGTTTGAGCACAATGGAGGATGGTGTTGAACATCCCATTTTATAGGCTGCTCCCTTCTATAAATCTCTCTTGTCAGTAGGGAAAGGAGAGTTTCTGTAGTACCCTGACAGCAGAGAGGATGTCAGTTGCTGCTGGGGAACTTCTGATGGAGACCTGGGGACTGTTTTCTCCTGTAGGTGTATACCAGTTAACCCTGGAGAATTTAACTGCTGAGTGTGGCTGGTGGCCCCAACCTTCTGGTCTCTGGCCTTTCACTCAGAATTCTTGCTGGGCTGTGCAGATTATGATTGAAATAAATCACATGGGCTAAATGTGTGGTCACCTGTTGGGAATGACTTTGTGTAATTGTTTGGATGTCTCAGGGCTGCAGGTGGGTGATCAAGCAACTTGGACAGTGCTTGACTCCCAAGTGTGGGGCAGGGCCAGTGGAGGTTCTCATTGTGGATATGGCCAAGCACTTTCATCCAGTGTTCAGAAGGGGATTAGCAGTGACAAATGCTACTTTGAGCTCCTGGGCTGTGACATCCCAACCCATCAGGATCTGAAACACTCAATTTGTTATTAAGCAGACAAGGGCTTGTAGTGTCAGGTCAGCTGCTGGCCCTGGGACAGGGGTGTATGGTGATGCTTTCACACCTTGCAGGTAGGGGTTTGCAGGCTGAGTGAGCTGGTGTGGTGCAGCAAGTGAGATGTACAGCTGTGTGAACTGGTTACAAGAAGGAAGCTGCCACCTGGAAGGATATAGCTGCTTTTAATCAGAGTATCAGACTTCAGCTGGGTGCAGCACCATATAACTCTGTCAGATCTCTCACCCTGTGTTGTGAAACCCTGCCAACTTGGCTATTTCTGGAATATGTTCCCCTCCAAGTACCAGCAAATCACAAGTATCAGAGCACTTACCAGAGATGGAGGGTTATGATCATCTCTCCTGCTTATGTGTCCCACAGCAGTGCCCCATCAGCACTGATAAACTTCCCCCCAGAGTGGTTTGACTGCCAGCACTGAACATCACCAGGTCCATGGTGCACTGAGATGCAGGCCAGGAACTGAGGGTACTTAACAACAAAAAGCCCCTTTAGAACAGAATTTGACTCCATTGGTTTTGTTTGTTTGTTTTTTAACACAGGTTTTCTCCCTGGTCAAGTGAAAAATATTTATCATGAAATTGAGCTGAAATTCTCAGAAATTTATCTGCTACATTTGCAACCCAGGTATTGCAACAGCAGGAACCCGAGAACGCAACTGATTTGTCATTACAAGAGCTGAGAGAAACAGAAACAGCAAATAGCACTACAAAAATGACAAGCAAAAATACGATTATTATTCTTTCAGTCTTAGTCATGTGAAGAGCAAGCAGAAGCATAGGTAAGGCAATTTCCCTTAGATGGGACTTATGTTGATGGTGCTCTCCTATGAAATGCCTCTAATTTAACTCTTCCTTCTAACAAGACATGGTCACTGGTATCACTTATTACAGCACTGTGTCCTGTCAGCTTCAGCCCAATATTTCACATGGTGCCACTGGGGACAGTTTTATTTCAAATGAGCGAATAAATTAAGCTAATTTCTGGTCTGGGATAGCTCTAATGTGCACAATCTACTACGTTCACAGCCTCAGACAAAATTACTGCTAAGGCAGCCTGCAGGTAAAGGGCCAAAGTAACTTCAGTTAGGAAAGAAATGAATTGGAATGAAAGTCCTTGATGTCATTACAGTGCTGCTGGGCTCTCAGAGAACACTCTGCTGGGAACCTGTTCCCTGCAGACACCCACATCTGCAATTAAAAAGGGTTAATGCTCATTCTGTGAATCTTCCTCAGCACTTACTGCTTCAGCATTACTTTTTTTTTTTCACTTTTCTTTCTGGAAGCCAAAGGGATTTTTTTTTTTCTTTAGTATCATCAAGAACAGGAATAGAAACTTTGCAATAAGCTCAGAATGTTCTTTGGCTCAGCACATGGGAAAGAGATTTAGGGTTGGATTTCCTATTGCTTCACACTCACTCCTGCCTGCTAGCAGGGTAACGATTTTGTGGGCAGGCATTTTTCTTAATGAGCCATTGGCAAAATTGCCTGTTTCTCCCTAATTTACTGTTATATCTCCTCAGCTGGGTTCTGGAGGTAAACACTTCACCTTCCCGCACTGCCAGCTGCCAGGGAGACTCTGAACTCAAGTTCATCTTCTGAAAGACTCACTTTGCATTGTGAACAGGGAGACCAGGAGGGTGAAGATGTTTATCACTTTCTGAGGGGTTTTATTACACTGTTTGGGATGGATGGTCTGGTTTCATGATTTTCTTGGCACCTGATCATAATCCTCTAACCTTCATAGTGATTAAATGACAAATATCCAGAAGCAGAGCAAAGTAAGGAAGCATGTTGCCCCTCCAGAGTGGGAAAACAAGGCAGCAAGGGGCTGCCAAGGGACTGGAGCCCATGCTGGAGCCAGGATCTGTACAAGAGCTCTCTGTCAGAGGTCCTTGTGCACTGTGCCTCCCACTCGTGCTGCTGCTGGAGCACTCTGTTCCCAGCAGCTGGTCCTGCAGCATTTTGTCATTGACTATACAAGTGTGCTAACCCCAGATATTAATAGCAGAGAGATGTCCCCTGCTTTCAGCTGTTCAGCTGTGTCCCTGGCTGTCTGGGAGTTGATTCCTGCATGCAGCTGGGGTATTGTCATTGCTCAGGTACTTCAGCCCATGAGTTTGATGCTGCAGGCTGACAGGGAAGGAGCAGCATGGTGGAGGCTTTGATCTGGTCTGGAATGACAGGCCTGTCAGCACAGGGGGAGATCTGGGTGTTCTGTGAATGAGAACATCATGGCAAACCACATTTAGGTGCAGAATTCATCCAGTGCTGGCAAATGTCCTGCTCGTTCCTGAAGCTGTTGGCACAGGGGGGGATTGCACATCTTCACTGGGGAACAAGAATGGGTGTGTGAGCTCTTGTGAAATTAGACCAAAAGGATCAAATGTTTTCTAAAAATGACTCTCTGCAGTCGCTCTGGTGACTGTTTATTGGGCACTTTCCTGAAGCTAGTTGTGTATTTTACTGATGGGAAGCAGCATTTGGATTCTCCAAGCTTGGAGAAGCTGACACTCATTGTTTCTTTTGCCATGCACACCTCAGTGTGTCCAGCATCACCTCTGGCTGTGGATTCTAACTACCAGCACATGAGTAGAGCCTCACCTGAAAGTGAAACATCACCTCGCCTCTACAGGCAGGAAGAGGAAGGTGCTGTGTAACTTGCTGTTAATGCTTTCACTGTGGCTGCTGTGTCCTAGGAAGAAACAAATGAAGCAACTTTTCAGGAATCTCACTGCACAGCAGAGAGTGTGGTGCTGACCCCAAGCTTGGGGTGGGAGACACCCTCATGGATGAAGTTCACTCTCCCCTCGTGTCAGGCAGCAGCAGCTCCCACTTCTCTCTGGGCATCACTGGCTCAGCACAAGGCTCTGGCTCCCTTGCTTCTGAGAGTTTCCCAGTTTGGAAGCTGCAGTGGGCTGGAATGAGGCATTTTAGCTGACACAGGGATCCTTGGCTGCTCAGCTGGCTCTCTGCACTGCAGAGCTTACTTCTGTTCCATGTAAGAAAACAAAAGGGCTAAACACATTCTGCACAGCAAAACAAAGCTTTTAGGGCAGGCAGGCACCTGATCCTCCTCCTGCTACTACTATGGAAACATGTCAGAGCAGAAAACCTGTTGCCATGAGACTGTAAAAATAACCCTGCCACCACATTATGGAGACACGGACTGGCTGCACCACATGGCTTATGTAAGAGCAGCTCCAGCACTGGGATGTGGCACTGTGAGCTGCCTCCTGCTCCCAGGAGACAGGCAAGCTTCTGAAAAAGCTGCAGGCAAGACAGTTCAGGCAGTAAGTCTGTTATTTTTAGTCTGTGTGTCTGAAATATAAGCCTGAAGTGGACAGAGATGCATTTAGGGTATGTTGTGGCAGCAGCAGAATTTTAAAAGTTAGACCAAGCAATGGTAGTTGGGTTTTTTGGTTTAAAGAAATCACACCTTGGTTTTAAGGGGTCAGATATACAGGGTATTTTTTGGAAGTCTGTGTAATGTGAAGCATGTTTAGAACTGGCCAGGGCAGGAGAAGGCCTTGCTAAGCTGGAAGGTGGTCAGGGAGCCAGGGAAATGGTGGTGCTGTACTTGATGTTGTCATGGCTGGGAAAAAGGAAAGAGAGCAAGGGACCAGGCCCAGGAGCCAGGCCCAGCTCTGTTGCTCATGCAAGATTTGGCAGAACAGGTGAGCAACCTCAGGGCTGGAGAAGGGACAACAGCCATGTTTACAGTTCTGAAACTCTATCCAGAAATATCTCTACAGAAGTTCAAAAAATTAAGGGCTTGGCTGGACCCAGACACTTCCCTGTATGCAGAAAATTTAAAAAAAATGAAACTCACTGTAGTCATGTACTAATTATCAATATGTTTTAAAAAATCTTGTGCTCTTGACTAAGTTAAGCACTTGGGGGAGCACATTCAGAGGGGGAGTGCAGAAAACAACAAATTTTAAAAAGCAGCTGCAGAAACTACTACTGGTTACAACAATTGTCCTTTTGCTACAAGACAAACTCAGTGACTATTCCTCCTCAGGCTGCTTTTTTAAATGTACCCAAATTTTATCCCTCCATCCAGTCCTGAAAGCCTCATTTCTGTCGTCTCTTGCCTTCCAACAAGACTAAAAGGATGCTGCCTCCTCCTGCTCCTCCCTACACATCCTTAGAGATTCCTGACGTGCCTCAGATGCACAGCTTTGCTTTGTTTGAATGCCACGGGCGTGCACAACTCCTCTTCTGTGCTTCAGGCATGTGGAGGATTCCCAATCCCTCCTACTCCTGTTCCCAGCATGACAAAGGGGCAGCTCTGAGGCCAAACCCCAGAAGTGTTCACACAAACCCCCAACAAGGAACACACACACAGAGTCAGGAATGTCCCACTGCTTTGATTTTAATGATCCCACCTCCACCCCAGCCGTGGGCCTGAGATCCAGCACAGAGCAGGAAAGGGTTTGTGGTCCAAAGAAACTGCAGAGTTATGGCTGAGGAGCCAAACGACTCCCAGAGCCCTCACCTGGGTGGGATCTGGACACACCAATGTCCTGCAAATCCCAGGGACTGTGGCTACTGAGAGATGAGCCCACAGGGACAGGCAAACACCCTGTGACAGCGGCAGGGCCGCCTCAGTGACCCCTCAGGGCCACCTCAGTCCTCCAGGATGCGCTTGATGAGCTTCATCTCCTCAGCAGACATGGGATTGAGGTTAAACCCCTTCAGCTCAGGCTTACCTGAGGAAACACATTGGAAACATCAGGATTTTGTCACCAAAGAAGGGAAGCAGCTCATGGTAAACTCAAGGGGCTGTAGGGAGGGCAGGGACAGCCCTGGAGGCTGAAGTGGGGTCACCCCAGCACAGGGTCAGAGGGGGTTTAGGGTGCTGGGGGGTGACAGCTCCACACAGAGACAGACAACACTGCTGGGGCAGGGAGAAACTGCAAAACCAGTGGAAAAGAGGCTGCAGGAACACATGGAACTAAGGAATCTCCTGATACACGAGTCTGCCCCCAGGCACTGAGCAGGTTTCCGTGGGAGCGTTTACCTTGAGCTTCATAGAGCCGGTTGACCTTCACCCGCAGCTCCTTCCGGAGGCTGTTTATCTCCTCATCCAGCTCCTCCTGGTCTGAGATAAGAGGCGGGGGTGAGGATGACTGCGGTGGGCTCTGGGATGAAGGCTCAATTCCCCGTGGGACACGGCACAGCCACAGGGGGGTCCCACCCTGCCTCCACCACCCCCGCGGCCGAGCAGCTTCCACGGTGCTTCCCAGGGCACAGCACGGGCCAGAATCAGCCTCTCGAGAGGGTCTGGGCACCTCAAAGCCCATCCCTGGACAGAACTCCGTTAACTGAGCCAGCACCTTGTTAATTACGGTGCTTATTAAAACACGTGTAGCAACACAGAGCCCTCGGGGTCACCTCACCCTGCCGCAGCATCTCCTGGGTCTTCGCCTTCGGCAGCTCGATGAACATGCCCCCGAAGCAGACCATGGCGTTCTCTGGGGGAGAGGGGGAACGGAGGGGAACGGAGGGGAAGGGAGGAGAAGGGGCTGTCAGCGGAGCCGCTCCCCGACCGCGGCCACGAGGTCACAGTGGGCGCAGCCAGCCCGGCCTCACCGTCGGGCTCCGGGTCCTTCTGCAGCGCCCGCAGGGCCTCGCGGTTTCGGTTCCGCTTCACGTCCAGGTTCACGATCTGCAACGGGAGCGAGAGAGGCGGGAGCGGCCGGGACTCGGGGCTACCGGCGGCGGGGCAGAGCGGGACGGG
>WBNO01021261.1:0-48959 GCA_013400575.1 Peucedramus taeniatus | reverse complement strand
GTGAATAATTGCTGAGGAATACCTGATGCTTAATAAACAAGTCTTAAGACTTCAGTGGAGCTCATAGAAAGCATATAAATCAATAGACCTGATTGCTTCTTCTTTTTTTCAGCATTCTATGTCTTTATGTTGTGCAGACAGAGGCACAAACATGCACACACAGGCACAGATATATGTTTATATATAAGTACATGTGCCCCTGGTTTCTTTTGGTTTTCTTGACCTGTTGCATATTTTTCAAATAGCTATGATCACACTTTTAAGCAGACAGTTTCTTCAAGTCTATTTTTAATATTTTCTTATTTTCAGCTTTTTCTTTAAAAACACACGGGATGTAAGTGTCTTAAAAGAAGTCTGATGGACAGGAGCAGAAATTGCAAATTTTTTATACAATATCAGCATTTTGACAAATAGCATCATATTAGTCAAAATCATAATCCCAGTTTCCCATATAATCCCAGTTTCTCTGCCAGCCAATGACCTCAATGAAAACTGTAGATATTTAAGTATAGGAGAACAAACAACCTTTTAAATAAAGATGAATATTTTAAAATTAAATGAGCATTTATTAGAAAAACACATATGATCTTGGATGAACACCTGCAGTATTCTCAGAGAATGCAGAATGCAGAGAATGCAGAATTCTCAGAGAAACACAAGATGAATACTTAGAGAAGCTGAACAAAGACTGCTGGATTATCCTCCTATGCTTTCTGGAGCTAATCTAGCAAAATTGTGAGTATTAGAGGATGGCCATAGATTCAAAATAGGTAATTTTGTATTCAATACCTTTTCTATGTTTTTGCCTTGCAAATACACTTTTACAGTTTCTGATTATGGTTAAACCACTTTAAATCTGGATTTTTAAAGGATTAAGAGGATTTGAAGTTTGTGTGTTCTCAGTTGCACTGAAGACCAAGAAACGTGTTTTAGGCAGAAAGTTTCTGGTAATAATAATGTACTAATACTCTGGATTTTGCTGATCCTCACTGTATATTTTATTAATCTATAAATATCTTTTTCCCTTGCATACAAAATCTGTTTTCTGCCATTCTGATTATTGAAAACTGACTTTGAAATGTAAAATAAAATACAAATTCAAAATTTCTTATTAAGAGAAGCTTCTTTACATTTATTGTGTAATTAAAATGATAAACATTTTAATTACACAATAAATTTTTTTAATTAATTCCCATCAATTTCATAATATTTAATTGAATATCATAATACAATCAGTATTACTCTTAAAATTATTGAAGCATAATCTCTGACCCTAACAGTAAAAAATATTCTTCTTTTAGAGTAATTCACGTTTTCCCAGTAGAAGATAGGGCTGTCTTATCCATCAAAAGTATTTTTCCATTTGAATGTTAATATTTCAATATGCTCCCAAATGGGTTTTGTTTTGTTTTGTTTTGTTTTGTTTTTTTCAGTTTCTGTTCTTCTGCAATCATTTTTGTTCAGTTTGCTTATTTATCAACATAGTTTAAAGTGTTGTCGAAGCTTGTGTGTACAAATGTGAGTAAAAAGCAAAAAAATTGTACTGCATAAATGGTGGAAATATAAGAATTTAATAAAACCAGAAAATCCAAATTATTTTAGATTGTACTATTCTTTCTCAAGCAGGCCTCCAATGAAGTAACTGTATTTTAGCCATGATTACCACTTGATTGTGTTTGTAGTTACAAACTGAAGAAATATTTATGGCAATGGTATTTTAGTTCTGATTCTGATTTTAAAACTCTCTATTAGGATACTTAGAAGGAAACAATCCTTCAGAACTAAATTGGTAATGAAAAGAAATGTAAAATTTTACTTGATCAAATGAACCATTTTCATTTTTAATCTTTACATCAAGACAGTGGCAAATCTGTGGCATTTCCATAACTGTGGGTCATTCTAAGGAATCCAAAGAAGCAAAATGAGATTTATGGATCCAAACCCTTGTCCTCCAATCTCAACAATTTTATTCTGTATACAAAAAGCTAATTCACACTGCTCCATTTAACATGCACTAGTGTCAATGTGAATAAGTAACAGTTGAAGAGTTGGTCCTCCTATTAATAGAAAACACATGAATTTCAAATGCAGCATTTGCAACAATCAAACACTGTCATATATGGCTTTTAATAAGTGACTTTTTCAAATGGTGTTAAATCATCATTCTAACCTGTCAAATTCTGTTTTCAAAGACCCCACACATTTAGTAAAGATTAAAGTTAATGTAGGTGACCTTCAACATTTTTTAAGCTCATCTCATAGGCCATTGTACATATATTACATATAAGTGAGTAGAAATAAAGGTCAAAGATTGTCTGGCTGAAAATATTCTGAGAAAATCCTAACTGAGATGCAGGAAAGCCATGCCAAGTGCTGCACTTGTAACAAAGCCCTCTTGTTTGTGTGCTTAGAGTAAAACCAGTCTTATTTTACATAAAACTGACTAAAACAGTGTAACAGTCTCTGGCCTGTGCTGTCCTCAAAACTATATCAGGAGTCTGAGATAATGCTGGTGGTGGTGATCCTAAATCATTCCAGGAACAGTGCCAATGAATCAACATTGCAGAGTTGTATTACATCAATATGTATTCATAAACAAATGTTTTGCCTGAACTCCTATCCTGCCATTGCTTACATTAGCAGAAGGAGTTGGGACATAAAGGCCAAGAACACATGCAAGATGAAATTACTATTGCTTATTGTCATGTTTTCTGTGAAGCCCACAATAAATCTTCTTGACATTATTATATTGTTGCAAGGTGCATCAGGCACTCCTCTGCAGCATCTGTCTGTTGTCGCCCTTGTCACTAGTCCTTGAGATCTGTGCTGATTTGTTCTTTGATTTTGTTTGCTCTACTCTGTCTGTGCAGCTCTTCTGAGTATATAATTATAGCAGAGGCAATTGAAATGGAACTTCTGATTTTAAAGGTGAATTATCCCATCGAATTACCTACTGACTTTGACTTTAAGATATGCTACAAACTTTAGTCATTATCCTGGCTGTGCTGGGAATTTTAATTTTTTTTTTTTAAGAGAATCAGGATTTATAAGGATGGAGGTGCTACAAAGCTTCCAGATTTTTTTTAACAGGATGTCTGTTTGGAGCCTTCTTGTTCTTAGTCTCCAATATATATTCATAACCAGCAAACAGAAAGCTAGTTGCAGCTACAAATGTTTTCCAAAACCATTTGGAATGCAAGTGGAACCTGTCAAACAAGATTCTAACTCTATGATCATTATGATATTCCAAATATGAAGCTCAAGGAAAATTTTTACAGGTGTAAAATTTACAGGAAGAGTTTCGTAAGTGAGAGCAAGAAAAATGGAAGTTTTTCATCAATACATGGCAGTGCCAAGAAATGAATGGCATTTTGTTTTTCATTTGCACCCCTTTACCAGCTGTTTACGTTCTGCTAAGAGAATAGTCTTCTTAGATGTAAAATCTGTAATTTCTTTATTTGGATATATAGGGGAAATTTCTGCCTCACCTTTATGATAAGCAGCTGATGTGATACAAAACTGCGTGAGACCAAAAAAACAAAAGGCTTTTTACAGTAAATATTACTCATGATGAAATGATCCAATCATTTATAATCTTTACAAATGCAATTTTTATTTTCTGTTGACCAGTTATGACTAGACTGTGACATAGCATGCGACAGATGGTGGAGGGAAAAGATAGTGAGGCCAATATGTAATTAATATAAGCTTAATTAATTTATTTACTGTGTATTCGCCCAGGACCTGCTCTCTAAAGAACTGGCAAGTAGATCACTGCAGTTAACATTAGACTCCACTGGACTCCTGATCAAAATAATTATTAAAATGTGTTCCTGATACTGTGGAAATACTTGTTTAACATTCCAGATGTTACGTGGCACATCTTAGAATCTCACCTGGCAGATGTTACAGGTTCACCATATATATTTTTAAGTGAAATTTGAAGTGAAAACTTTATTTCAAGATTTAATCCTTTTAATTAATTGGAAGAAAGAAATAAAATTAAACAATATTTTCTCTATTTATATTTGATAAAGTGAAGCAGTTTAACAATCAGGAATTCTCTCTAAGTCCTACATAGTAAATCTACAGTTTATAGTAGTTTAAAAGAGGGTTGTACAGAAACTAAAGCAACAAAATTGTGCATTATCCTACTTAGGGTTTTATTCAGGTGGATAGTCAAGAATTTGAATGCATGCCATTGCTTTCTAAAGAATTGTTTTTTCTTTCCTCAGATTATTCTAATGATCTAGGGATATACAGTACAGTTATGCCTTATTTATCAATAGCAGCTGATGGAAATATGGTATTTTAAATTAAAGAGGACATTGATCTGCAGAGGCTGGATTGTGTTCAGTTCTCAATGTTTCATTTTTCATAAATGTGGGAAACTGGATAAAAGAAGTTCCTTTCTATCATCCTACCTTAATTTCTTTCCTTCAGTAGTTGTATGAGACAGTAGAACCTCTCTCAGGTGATACACCAAAAAAAAAACCAAACAAATAAATGCACATGGTCTACCAGTTTGCACTGAGAAAAAAAAAACCCACAACTTTATCTCGTAAGTACAGCTTAACAGCAAAGACTTATGCAAGAAAAGAGGGTTTTTTCACCTCCACATGCTTCTGTTACTTCTCTATGTATTCCTCCCTGCAGCTGCTAAACAGAGAATGTAAAATAATTCGTAATACATTTGTCTTTTTCAAATGAGTTTGAACTATTTTAGTTTAAACTATTTTCATTATGTTTGTTCTGGGCTAGGCAAAATATGACTGCAGCTACAAAACAGAGTCCCTATTTTTTATCTTGGCTTGCAGATAACAAATATAAACATTCTTAAATAGTCAAAGTAATGGTCCTCACAGGCTGTAAAGCAGCACTGGAGATATAATGTAGCTGAAGCAATATCTCATGATCCCTCAGTAAACTGAATTTCTTGCATGAACTCCTCCAGTGGAGAGACAAAACTGAAAAATAGTAATGGCTCTGAGTGGGACAGAAATTTCTTCTTTAATTATATGGAGAAGCTTTTTACTTGTATGTGCTTGGAAGAGGCAAACAATCTACTTAGTAATACAATTTTTTTTTCTTTTTCTTAGCTCAATTTCCTTTTAATGTTGCCTTAAAAAAACCCCATGAACATCATCTTTTAAAAGTGGCATCATCACTGCCTACTGCACCATGTCATAGTCTTTATTCTTCTACTTTGTCTTTCAGATTTGTCTTTGCAAGGAAAAGTGGATAAAGGCAAGTTAGTTATACAGAGGTGCTTTTCTTTAGACTTCCTTTTGTTTTACCTTTTCTTTTCTTGAAAATATTTGTGAACAAATTCTTCTCTTTGAGATGAGATCTTATCCATTGCAGCTGAATGTGACCTTTTGTTCTTTTTAAGCTTCATCAGAAGAGCCTGAACACCTGTTTTGAAAAGCCAGGTTCCACCCTTTGTACAAAACAAAGAACACGTCCTTCCTAAAAGAATGAGGAATGAAAAGGGAAACTTTGGTGAGGGGAAGGGCAGATCACCTATGACTAGATATCTAGATAGCAAAAGATGCTCAGGGAAAGGTAATATGATGGTTTGTGAAAAAGTTAAATGGGAAATGGGAGGATGAGCATTTGGAGGCAGGAGAGAAGCAGAATAAAAAATGTAAGATAAAGCAGACATGAGTTATATGCAAGTGCAGTGGGAATAATACAGATGAGAGGCAAAAGTTATATTAAAGCAGAAGTATATAACAGTATTAATGTTATTCAGTAGGAGTAGAGCATCCATGGCATCAGGGAACTAAAAATGAAATAGAGCATTCCTAGTTGTCTGCTGTAGCACATTTACAGAGTTATGGAGAGATACGTGAGACAATATAACTATTCAGGTATGGACCATATGGAAAAATTGTCACTGATGTAATAGTTTGGGTTAAGTAATGACCTTTGTACCAAGGACCAAAATTTGGGACTGGAGTTGGCTACAGTTCTTAGACTAATCTTTAGAAGAATGTAAATCAGATGCAAAGGAGAGGTACCACACTACTGATGAAAATGAGAATATGTTAAAACTTCAGTGGCTTGAGGACAAGTACAGTTGATATTTTCCTGAGATACGTTTAAGCAATTCATATACAACAATCAGAAATTACTTTTTAAGTTACTTATATTTTACTTGAAATCCCACATTATGGAAATAAAAAGGTGATTTAATGATTAATTAATTAATTTTAAAAAATTCTCTAGCTAAACATCTCATTACATTTCTGCATTGTTTTTGGTCTTCATATATACAAATAATTTCAGGGTATCACTGATTCTGCATTAAAGTGTTCAGTTTGCCTCATGCTTTCCCCTTGACAGAAATGGGGGTGTAAAAGGCACAGATTTCTAAAAAGAAACCTTATTTGTATGTGCAAGTTAATGCAAATTGCTGAGACAAGTGCTCTAAGAGATCAATTCAAATGTTATTGCCAGTATGCATCACAGACTAGAAACCACAGCAGTACTAGACAATTGCCTACAGAAGGTGAGACACTTCTGGAAAAAAGAGTAACCATTCAAACCAAGTTTTAACATGCAAAAAACCCAAACCCCCCCACTCCAGATAAGGCCACGTGGTTCAGTGCTGTAGGCTAATGATTCGACACTTGTAGAGAGATAAGATTTATAAAGAGAAATAATGCATAAATACACACATATGCATGTCTTTATATGCAATTATAGAAATTGGTCCAGTCTTTTGGATAAGCACCTTTCCAGAAACAATCTTTAAATAAATTCCTATTGACTTGAAATAACATGGAAACAAATTCAGATTTCAGATGTAACAAAACCAGACCTGGGCTATTCTGAAAGCTGGCTGGCAAATTCCACATGGTGACAAACTATCTATGTCTGCATATTTTTGTAAGCTTTGCATTAGAAGCCAGGACTTTTCATCCCTGAGCATGATTTCTTATGGACTGAATATTGGAAAAGAGTTATCATTTACTATTGTCTAAGGTGTCTGCATTAATACAAATGATTCCTCTCTGCATTTGGGCAGAACTCCCTGACTCAGACATCATCATCCAGAATTGAATATTCACAGGAGAACAATATTTTTCTATATATACCTTTCTCACTACAACCTATGCAAAAGTAAACAGAGATACAGATATTATTGCCTTCTTCAATCAGAGTTGTGGAAATAAAACCTGTCCATTTTTGTCTTAGAAAAAGGAAAAAGCCTTCATGCTTCCCATGACCAGGAAGCTTTAGGACAGCATCCTGATATAAGTGAATGTATCAAATTAATTCTTAACTCATTTTTTGTGAGAGAAAGCCTCTCCAAACATTCATGTGTGGTTCTGTGTGTGTCTTTAATCATATGCTTATGTACTTTGCTGAATGAGAGAGGAAGGCACTGCTATTTCAGGCTAAAGATACAGGGAATTTCTTAAGAAGGAAGAAGGGGTTTCTGGGTTTCATCTAAAAGTACGTGTTTTCAGTCTTGAATATTTTGATAGAAGGATTTGTTCTAGCATTTCCACTGCAGAGGAAACTCCTGCCAGATGAAGATGTGGAATGATGTAAAGCAGGAGGATGTACATTTCAGTTATAATTATTTAAGAAGTGTTTTACAGTCAGTTTGGCTGTCTGGCACAGGGCACAGCTTCTGGCATCTCCTCACAGAAGTCTCCCCTGAAGTCCTGCCCTGTCCTGGCCTGATTTGCAAAACCTTACCTCATAAACACAACACAAGGTTCCTGACAATGAGCAATATTTTCCTGACTACTGAATCACATTGTTTCTGATGCTATCTTTATCCTGGGCAAGCTCACCTGTTCTGCAGAAGGAGTCTCCCTTATTGTTTAACAAGTGTCATTACATCCAGTCTTCAAAGAGAAACAAAATATAATTATTCACAAAAATAAAATTAGGAAAGACAGGAATGCCCCAGTTCCAAAACACTATATTCTTGTGATTCTTATAAATCTTGGTTAGTCCTGGATGAGACTTAATCTGAGCTAATAAAAACAAAGGGACAAAAGCTGTGTAGAAAATGATGGGACAAAGACATTTAAATGAATAGCATTAAATGAACTTTCTTTAAATGCTCTAAAAAACCAAAGAAACAAAAAGGTGTGTTTACACATTGACGTTGAGATGTTGGCAAAGCAAAGATACAGTTCATAGGCTGAGGAAATGCACTCTGCAGATGGCAGAAGCAAACCTTAGTCCCAGTTCATGCTCTAGCAGCTGGTATCCTAAGTTTTGTTTCCCTCATTGGTCTCGCTTCCTTTCATTTAACAGCCAGACTGTTACTTATTTCTCCTACTAACAAATGGGGCTTTTGTTCATGTCCTTCCTTCATGCAGCCCCTTCAAGTAATCTTTGTTCCTGAACTTAGGACCAGGTTGTTGAGACACCCCTGACATAAAACACAGTGAGGGTAATGTATGTGAAGCAGTCCCCTGAGCAGAGTTCCTTACTGCTAATCCACTTGCATTTGTTCCTGAGAGGAAAACACAGCTTGCTAATGTTATGTGAGGCAGCAGAGCACTGTCAGAGGAATTGTACCAGAGCCTGCATCACAAATATATGGGCACCATAAACTTACTTGCTGTGATCCTTTGTAGGCACGGCTAGAGTTGGGAGGTGGGTGTTCTTTCCAATATCTCTTGTTAACTCTTAAAAAAGGGAGCAGCTGCCTCTTCTGCTGCAGAGCAGCCTGGTGACAGCACACGGGAACAGATGGCAGAGCAAGTGTCTCTTTCTTCACATTTAGGCAGTCCCCTTCTCTCCTCCTGCTTCTCACAAACAGCCTCACTGAATTTTTTTCATGGTATAAAGATACTAAATCTTTTCTTTTCACTCCAAGAAACAATTACCCTGGCTCTTTGCAGAGCAAAAAGAAGAAAGGGAGTAAAATCTAAAGCACTAATTCCACACCCCTCCACATCCCCCCCATCTTTCTTTCACAGGTCAGTCAACTGAAAAAAACAGAGATGAGCTTTAAGGTTTTTTTTTTTTTTTCTGTTATTGTGGGTTGATGTATGGACAATATTCACAGCATTTGGTAGCTTGCTGTATGGAGAAGCAATAGGATTGTATAATTCAAAGCTAGGAAAAACTGGTGTATTCATTCCTTGACTTATGCATCAATGCCAGAGTTTTTCCCTTTTATATCAATAATCTGGAAACATAAATGCTTAGTTTATAGACAGTTTATACTGCTGTTTATACACATAAATGGATAGTTTATGCAGCTATAAGCAAAACTTTTGCACAGCATATATTATCTAGTGACTATTGTCTGTCAAGTATTGCTAGATGAGGAAAAAATGTAAGCATAAAAACCAGATTTCAAATATTACATGATTTTCTTCTGATTTAGATGAAAAAAACAAGTTATTGACAATCATGCAATGACTTGCACCTGCCCTAATACAAATTAATGTGGAGGTCATATGGACCTTTTAAAGTCACTGTTATTGCTGAACTCCACTGGGACC
Source organism: Peucedramus taeniatus (assembly GCA_013400575.1). Taxonomy (NCBI): domain Eukaryota; kingdom Metazoa; phylum Chordata; class Aves; order Passeriformes; family Fringillidae; genus Peucedramus; species Peucedramus taeniatus. Next base: position 39,474 of record WBNO01021261.1, on the reverse strand, counting down.
AAATTACCATGGCAAGGTGCTCTTTTCTTTTCTTAGAGGAGTCCACCCAGCCGTTCAGAGCCTGCTGCTGACAGGAGTGCCTGGAGCAACCAGACTTGGATGGGAGAGGCTGCTGGTAGGTCACTACACCGAGACTGATTGATTCAGACTGTCTGCAGCTCACTTAGTGCCACTGAGTTGGCTGCACTCTCTTTACCTTTTCAGTGGTAAAGTCTAGAGATGCATGTATTTTTAAAAGGCAATTTTAGATTCTGACATAATTCCAAGGCCCCTGGGACCTGAGAAGCTCTGAAGTCACTGTAATGCCGAGACTTCGGTATATGCTTGCTCTCAGAATCCTATTTCAGCAATTATAGTTGTTCCTATAGCTCTTACTACCCCACATTTAGAAAGCATTAAACAGCAATCTAAACCAAAACTCAGAATCCAAATATATACTGAAGTAAACCAGGGAGTAATTTATTTTTGTACCTGGTGAGTACTCCATTTCCTGAAAAGAAAATATTAATTACAATTCTTGATATGCAATGTCTTAATTGAATATAAATATTTTTCAATTACCTAAAAGATCAGGATATGGGCCAGACATTCACATAGAGAAGACTTGAACAGATTGGTTGAATAAATACTCCTGTGACTTAAGTCTTGTCTCTTAATATCAATGTCTTTAGAAATTCTCTCCTGGTCACCCCTCCCTGTAAACAAGCACTCTTTACATATTCCATTAATAGGTGTTTTGTATTGCTGCAGGTGAATGTGATGAAACTGGACTCTGGGACATACTTTTTGTTACATACTGGTCTCCTTGGGGCTCTGTGGAATGTCACTTTGAAAATGTGACATGATAGAAATTGGTGAGCTGTGCTCTCTCATGCAACGAAGTTTACATAAATATTTAAGTGTTTCTTCTGGTTGATATAGCCCATAACTTCTATGACATTGTCCTCAAAGCTACTATCTTCTAAGTGAGAGAAAGCACAAAATATCTTGCCTGTGTGTTCTCTGTTGGGAAATAGTATAAAGTTTTTAACTCATTTTTGTACTATTTAACTTGCCATTGAAATGGCAAAACAGAACAAAAATTATCAGGCCAAGACAGGTAACATTGCAAGTACCAATAAAATGTTACTGCTCTGTCACTGGTTGTGGAACAGGCAATTATGTTTGGGTTTGGGGTTTTTTTGTTTGTTTTTGGTTTTAGTTGTTCTTTTTTTAAGTAGGAAGGTTTTCTTCATGTTGAATAACCATGGTCTTTAGCTAAGTAAACAGGCAGCCCAAGGGATTTAGATAGAGGTGTAGCTGCAAAAAAGATCTGGATGGCTTTCACTGAAAGCATCCAGAGTCTGAATTGAGGTAGATGGATAAACCAACTATAGATTTTTTTTCTGAAAACCAGAAAAGTTATTAGATCTATGTTTTCAAAGAGTGGATGCTGCAACTGCTCCTGATGCAGGCTAAAACTGTGTGAATTTTTGTGTGATTTCAGTGGCTTCTTGGACTCTGGATTATATTAAAGAACAGAAATAATTACACTGAGGGTCCTGTCCTGCATTCCTAACATAAGCAGAATGCTTATTGGATTTGCAGAGTAGGTCTGTCTTTTGTTTAGGAAAAGCTTTGAAGCTTTTTGAATAAGGACCAAGTCAAGGTCTTTGAATGAGACCCAAGTAGTGTTCTGCATAAATAAGATATACACTCCATATACACGAAGCATAATTATTTACATTTTTATGAGGATTCTTTGTAATCAGTTTTTTTTTTCTTTTTGGTCATGCATTGATTTCATAAACGTGAGCTTGCTTTTGAGATGGCAAGAAACACACCACTTCATACTGAGAGGTTGATTCATATATAAAATATGAGTAATGGAGTTGCTGGTGTGTATATTCAGCACTGTCCTCTACTGGCTGAATATAGAAATGTGCAGCTCTATGTTGAGCAACACTGGGCAAACAGGAAAAGAATTTGCTGTGCCATTCATTCAAATTCAAGAGCTAGTCCAGAATCCATCATGCTCACGGCTGTTTTGTGTTCATCCTCCCATAATGGCAGAATAAAAGATTTTTAAATTTTATTTATAATCAATTGTCAGGTTTATAGGAGTGAGATAATACCTTTTTATAGGCTAGATGACACAGTTAGAAAAAATGGACAATATTTCAGGCACAGAAGCCTACATTGTGTCTGGCAGAGAAGACAAAATATGCAAGTAAAGCAAATCTTAAAAACAGGTGACTTAAGTTTAACACAACTGCTAATTGTTTCGATTCCTCAGAGAAAAGAGGGAGCTGATACCTGCAGGTTAATGGAGCTGCAATGGCAAATATGAGTTCCTAGACACCTGTGAAACTGGAAAGACTTCCTGTGGCTCTCAAATGCTCTACAGTGCAAAGGGAAAATGAAATGTTGCGATCAGGGCATTTAGATGTGGAATTTTGTGGCTTAGATCACTATATAGCACCTGGGACATTATGCTTCAATGTAATTTTGGTTGTCCACTTGGTTAGTTTTGTGTTAGCCAACAGGAATTTGCAAAGCTTTTTCCCTTATAGCCTTTTCCTCTAATGGGTATTAGTTTACTTGTTGCCATATTATACTTCTCTAAAGTACAGAATGTGATAAAGATCTTTCTTTCATTGCAGCTCAAGAATTTTATATAGTTCAGTGTTTTGATGATTTTTCTAGAGATCCTATTTGAAGAGAAAAGTATACAGCATTTTCCTTTTTCACTGATCAGTTTTAGCACGTCTGTATCTGAAGAAGTTTCTTTTGTGTCCCTAGGAAAAAAAATAGAGAGAAACAACTTATTAACTTATTCCTTTAGTTTGGGAGCAAAAAGGTCAATTATCACAGCAAAATTTGCTTTAACTGCATTCAGGAGGGCAGTACGTGTATGCAGCAGCATTTGGAAAAATGGCTGCTGGGAGACATAAATCTGAGAGAACCTCTGAGATCTCACTGTGGTGGAGTAGCTTTGATTTCTGTTCTAATACAATAAAATATTGTCAGTTTTAATACTNATTTATTTTATTTTATTTATTTTTTCCTGGGTGACAGGCAGAAGAGGAAAGAAATATATTGAGGAGGGATGTTTCTTCAGAAATGCAATCCTGATTATCTGACACTTTTACAGATTCATTTCAGTGGCAGAGCTGGAGCTAATTAAGGACCACTGGCCAGAGGGTAGCAGTGTCAGGGCCACCCAGCCTGGCACCGGGCATCCTGCAGCTGAGCTGCTTCAATGTGGCAAAATGGAGGCATGTCTTCCTAGCAGTGTGCAGAAACCTCAGCAAAGAAGCAGTCTGGTTCTCATGGCAACCAGGATTTCCATATACTGCAGGGGTACACACAGTCTGACATCACTTTGCTGCAGGGAGGATTTCTGTGCATACTCAAGGACTAAATTAAGCCCTTTGTAAATGAAGAATGTGTGTCCATTTTCCTGTATGTAACTGTATGTCTTTCCTCTGTGAAAGGGAGAAGAATAGGGAAAGAAAAGAGGATGCAAAATTATATTTCTCTAAGTCAAAATAAAAATAACCCTGACACACCCAGCTTCTCATTTTCAGTTTGCATCCCATTTTAAAAAGCAATGATATCTTGCACAGCTGGGAAGAAAAAAGGATGGCAGGAGTTCTTTTAGGTGTTAGGAAAAAATTGCTTTGCTAATCAGAACATAGGGAAACACATTTATGGAATGTTAGATGATGCTTTTTGCTGCAACACCATTTATACAGATTTTATCAGGGCAAGTCTGTAATGAAGATGTGATATTCATCATGCATGATACAGTGACATCTGGTGTAAGACATCCTGTGCTGTGTGCTGCAGTTCCCAGTTAGGAAGATAATTCATGTGCTTCAGCTTTATCAGACTCTGCCATGCGGCCCAGTGAGAGGTTTCCATCTCTCCTTTGAGATGACTCATACTTATTGTAATATCATACAGGACCCTATGTTATTCAATTCTGCATATATATTCTGTCCTGGGGAATTATAATACAAGAAAAACCTGACATGAAATCTCTATTGTTCTAGTACAGAGACTGGAGTTCCCTGAGTGTCAAAGGTCTACAATCCCTTGTAGATAATTTATAATATGGCTCTGTATGGACCTAAAAAAGCTTAAATTTGGCTTCAGTTGGTTGGAGACATTTAGCATACTGAGGGATCTTTATATTTTTTTTTTTTTGGTAGTAACACTAATGCTGAACTGAAAACTTTTCTCAAATAGTTTCTTTTTTTTCTTGCTTTGATAGGAATAATTTTGAACCCTTCCACTTGCAAAGCTTTAGTATGGGTTTGTGTGAAATCTTGTATATAGAGATCTTGCAGGGCTGAGGTAGATATCTGTTACTTAATGCAAAGCTGTGGTTTTACCCTTTTCCTCACTACAACTCTCACTTTTCAAACTGAAGATCCATAAAGCTCTGCATAGGCGGGACATCCACATCACCATCTCAACTACATAATTAAACGGCCTTAGATTTGTTTAATGATTGAGCAGGGGTTTACTTTGCAATCTGTGTTTCAAAGTGCCAAATATATTTCCAAATCATCACAAATTAAGTGAAAATTTTAAACAAACATCATCGTATTTCTTGTGAATCTGGTGTATGATTAAATGCTTTTGCATGTTTTAATCAACAAGTTTCACTCTGCTTCTGAGTTATGCTTCTCTTCTTTCTACTTAGTTATGAATAACAATTTTATTACATTACTGTACTTGATGTTAAATGTGAGACATATAATCACACATCTAATGATAAATGTCCTTTTTTGGTCACCTATGTATGGGGAAGGAAAGAAAAAGAAGAGGTATAAATGAAAAATAAAAGCGAGACCTTGGTATTTTACCTGCTCTATCCTCCAGCGAATTGTTTTCATGTGGGCAGCTTCTGGTGAATGTGGAAAACAAAACTGGTGGTTATATAATGACTTCAGAGGAAAGAGAGCCTGCTTTGAACTGACAACAGCCTTGACAGCTTGAACGTTGAAGCCAGAAATATCTTGTCAGAAATATTGTCTAACATTGCAGAGCCATGCTGGAGCCCTTCACTCTAGGAAGGAAAGGCAGGTGGCACCTCTGTGTGCAACCCTGCTGCAACAGTGCAGGGCCACTGGAAATGTCTAGTGATAAATCCCTGAGCCCTGCATCCAGATCAGCACATGATGTGTTCTCACTGCCCATTCCATATCCCAGAGGGAGCTGGACTTTTCTGGCCCTCAAGTTGGAATATGGTACCACCAGAGTGGCAATGAAATCAAATGAATGGCTTCTTTTAAGAAACTTATCTATGTTGCTTGGCACCAGAAGTCCTTTTCTTCTTTTTTCTGAAGTGTATCCAGATGTATATTCAGAATTAATTATAGTTTTCTCTTTGACTGTATTTCTATAACGAAAAATATTTACCACACAAATAGGAGGAGACTTGCCTAGGCTGACTGTGACATAGGTGAACTAATGCATTTTTCTCCACCCTTTCCCACATAATTTTTAACCACAATGGGTCATTTAAAAATATTTTTTATATTTATATGTATGTAATAGTGCAGTACATTAGTGCATTTTATTTATTCGGGTGTAATCTTAAATGAATTTCTAGGTCACACATATGGAACTTGCAGGGATGTGCTGAATCCGACGGCATCAGCAGTGACCTGTAGATGGCATTGTGCTGTGGACATGGAGAACAGATGTGCTGTCTGAAATTACTGACTCAGACAGACAGCAAGAGAGAAACAGTGGGAAAGGAGACTAATACCAGAAGAGAAGCTCTCATCACTTCATGAAAAGAGGAAATATATGACAAGGGACCATAAAAGTGCTCCCTTATGTTTTGTTTTTAATTATCTTTTGTGCTTAAAAAGACTGGAATGGCCAAAGCCTTAGACTGGGCACACTGCACAGTCCCTGGCATCCCCTCAGGGATGTTGCAGCACATAACAGGTAACACACCTGTAACAATTGTGCAAAAGCAGCCCGTACAGGCTGTGCCCTGTGTAGTGCTCCATCATGCTCCATACAAGATGGTGTTTTGATTTTGTACACCTGGAGCAACCAACCTCATTTAGCTACATCCTGATCACCTATGTGCTGGTCTTCTTAGGTATCATGGCTCCTTTCTATGGTTAAGAATAGGAACAGAGGAGAGATTTTCAGATCTGGGAGGTTGAGACAAATAAAAATATGCAACACGTGCAGTGTATGTGACAATGGGACTCTTGTCACAGCAGGCAGAACATCAGCCTGTCAATAACTTCTACTTACCAAGGCCAAGTCACTGATCCAGATACCAGTATTGTCAAACAGCAGCCCAAGTGTCAGTCCACCAGCTCTCTCCTTGATCCTACCTGATTTTCTGCTACAGGCATGATGGACAGTGCTGGGGGCTTGGCAGGATTCCACCAACAATGGTGAAAGCAACAAACAAAATTATATACCTAAAGCACATATGTTTCTTTATATACAACAATTACTTGGACTTAATAGAACAATTTGACAATTTAATAGAAATTACATTTAAAATATTTTGCAAATTTATGAACTACCTATATGAATGTTTAAATATAAATATCTCAATAGATAAAGTTGAGACCCACATTAAGTACATCTGCCTGTTGTCAAAAGCCTCAGTTTACTCTTTGGCAGTATAGTTCCAACATTATTTCAGTCTCTAGGTCTTTCCTGCAACACTCAAGAAAAACTGTCCTCCATTAAAATTTTATGTTTTTTAATCTCCTGTCCTGTTATAACTCAGGATGACAAATTTAAAAGCTTCTACATATCAAAAAGCTCAGTGTCTTTCTAATTAAATTCAGAGTCATTTAACTGCTTGGTACAGTTTCCAACTGATTTTTTAATCTGGCATAAACTTTGAAATGTATTCCTCTCAAGTCAAAAATGAAAATTTTCATTCCATCAATATGTTGGTTTTTTAGTAATAGATAATATCATACCTGAGTGCAATGTCAACACACTGCCTAGATGGGACAAGGTAGAAAATTTAGGCAAAAGCTCTGGGATCAACACCATCTCAGTAAGGAAAATAGGCATTTGAAATATTGGTAGTTGTGTGCCTCATATACAATCTGCTGGGAGCAGCATATGGGATCATATCTCACGTTCGTCAGAAACTCCTCAGGTGATTGCAGGCATCATGGACATAGCCTCTGCACTTCCTCCTGGTAGATGATAGGACTGTTATTTGCCTAAATTTCCATATCCTTATTGTTTGTTGTAGCAGATTATTTAATTCTCCTAATCAAGCCCTTTCAATGGTGCTTCTTTGCTGTATTTTCAGAACTAGGAAAAGCTGTTAAATGGTCTTCTACCCTCTCATAGCAGCTTGAGCTGTTCACTTTAAAATTTGATTGCAACCACAATTATGTGTTATTAAGCTTAACCAGGGGTTTGTTCTGCAAGGTCGTTTGGCATTTGCTGTGCATGGGTTCTGCTCTGAGCTGTGTTCCTCTCCCTTCCACCCCAACCATTCTATTTTGCAGCTGTAATTTTTATTTGATCAAATCCTGGCTGTCAAAGTTCTAACACTACAATGCATAGCATGATCTGTAAAAATGGCCTTCTCTTTCTCCTATTTTCTTATCAGGTCTCTGACTCTTGATTGTTTTTAATTGCTTGGATAATAGTTAGTGCAACATACAGCCTAAGGCACAATGACGAGCATAATATTCAAATGTAGCTTTTACCTAGAAAATAGACTAAAATAAAAAATCCATCAGTCTTGCCTCAGAAAGAAAGAACCTGTCTAGCAAAAAATACTCAGGAGCATTCAAAAGCATCTCTTAAATGGTATTTACTGGAATGGTCAGTCAGGTGACTATGGAATGGAGGTTTCACCAATTTTTTTATTTTAAATGTTTTCAATTTTACTGTATTTATTCAGACAGTTTAAGTACTCATATGAAATGTTTAAAACAGAAATATGATACAATTCTTCAAACTTTTCTTTAGAATCACCAGACAAGGACTGAGAAAACCATATGAAACTTCAGGACTACCGGAGGGAACTGATTTTCAGAGCTTCTGAAGAGTTGCTGATTGTGTTGAGCAGCATGTACGGGATGGTATATTTCAAACCTGTAACTATAGAGTCAGAACTCTTTTAAGTATAGCAATTTTTTTTTTTTTTGTGATTTCACCAATATTTTATGGATTCTATGATTACAAAATGACCTCAACCACTCTCAGATCTGCATTCCTGAGCACTTTGAATCCTTTCTCCAGTCTCTTCTCAGGTCTAGTAACCATTCATGCCTTTGATTAATTTTTTTCCAGGGTTTTGAAATATCTGTATCTAAAGGTTAAAGCCTCATAAGCTGAACATACAATTAATCTCCAGGATGTCAGTGGTATTTTTGGACCACACACAGCTTACAACAGTAGTTTTCTGAGTAGTTTTCCAGGAGAAGCAGTTGTATGCCATGTTAAAAGACTAATAAAAGCAGCCATATTCACCTTTGTGATGCAGCTGATCCATTGCCAGTTCAAAAAGTGCAATGTTGTGAGCACCAATACTTGGTGATATTCAAATGAATCCAATGCAGCTGGAAGGCTAAGAAAATGAGATGATGAAATCAGCAATCAGCATGGCAATAATGAGTATTACAATTATGTTTGCAGGAATTGATATTCAGTTTTTACACTGTTATTTACTTTACATTACTCCAAAACAACATGCGAATTACACAAAATCATCATGTGAATTACACAAACGAGATCTAAGTGTCCGTTTTTCACCTTTTTTTTTCATTTTGGACTCAGAGGTTAAAGGTGCCTCTCAGATCATTTAATATGAGTCACTATGTGCAAAAGACTGGCCAAAATTACTGAACTTGTGCACATCTCAGTTGGTAGTGACAGAAAAGGAATTCTATGTGCAAGTAGTACAGAAACATCTCGTAAGGTGAATCACTGGTCTAAAACACTTTGAGAAAAAGGTGATTATAGTACCATCCAAGGCTGGAAATATTGCTGATATTCCTCCTCTTTGTTCCACAGCTCATGTTCCCCATCGGTTGGATCTGGATCCTCAGGAGCATCTGGCTAAGGATGAAACAGTATTGAAGGTGACATGAACCTTGGGTTATGTGAATTTGGGCTTGCATCCCAGGCCTTGCATTTAGAAGCCAGATAGATAGCAGAGCGTCACAGAGCTCTGTGCTGGTACCTCAGGATTTGCTGTACAGATAAGTTGTGCAGTTCTCTCTGCTCTCTTCTTTCATTTCACAAGGGAACATTTGTATTATTGCAGAGACTGATGCTAAAATTTGGTTGATAAGCAATGGGAAGCAAGGACAACTGGCTGTGAGTCTCATCTGTCCAAATTCATTCCTTGATCAAAAGCAGCACCTGCAGACTTGTTGATAAGCCCCAAAGCATAGTCCTTCAGGAAATACTGAATTCAGATACTGGCTGCCTGACAAACAGATGTCACAGCAAGAGAAAAGGGTCATTTGGCACGGCCTCCAGTAGAGTAAGGCCACCTGGAAACTAGCCCTGAAAAAACAAAAGCATAATGGATTGTGAGACAATACCTGGGACAAGGCACTGTTTTTTCTTTAGATATGTCCTGTAGCAGATGGTGATTATGGCCAGTAAGCAGAGGGGCAAGGATGTAAAGTGAGATCCTATAATATTGGTGTTCTCCCTTGGAGGACTTAGACCCATCCAGATTACACCTATGGCTATATCTGAAATTTCATCAGTCCTACAACTTAGAGTCCTGTAAGCTGCACATCTATTATTGTGCATACAGGAAGTGTTTGCATTCCTTTACTACTTTTGGGGCTATCAGCAGTTCCACTCTTGTTCCTCCAGTTTCAGTGCTACAGGGTAATCCTACAGACAACCTAACAGCTCATTCGTAGGAATTGACCACTGTAAAGAGAACACTCTCATTTAGCATCTTTCTTGGGAGACAAAATATGTTGCACTCCTCATGATGTCTCTTGAAAGACCATAGGGGTAAAATTATTTGCTCTGACTTTCCAGATAAGTTTCTATCTTCATGAACTGCTTACATCTCTATTAATTTTTAAAAATACAGAATAAATTTCTCTAGAAGTTATGCATTTAGATGTCACAACATTTTCCTTAGACCATGAACATATCTCCTCAGCCCTGTCCTTAGCTGTAGGAGGTTACAGAAAGCAAGAACATCTACATATTTTTGTTAATCATTGTATTGCCAAAGCAACATAACATGTGGACAGCTTATTTGAAAACAGATAGATTAACACAAACCCTGTCTTTTCAGCAAGGTTAAGTGCCTCGTGGCATCATTATGTGTTGAAATACTGCACCTAATCTCTAAGTTAGTTCACTTGGTATGAGCAGAAGGTCACTGCAGCAGAGTTTGCTACATGATGCAGAAAACCCCAAAGTATTCCCGAAAAATGATAGCAGGCTTCTATCTGCTGAGAAAGGAAAGCAATGAAAAAGAAGTGCAAAAATGCTTGTTTATGTTACTTCTGCAGGAAGAGTTGGAACCCAATAACCCTATGAGTGGCTGGGGGAAGGGGAGATCTTAGAACTACATGGCAGGGTGTGGTTTGGGAAGGAGCTGGAAACAGTTTGGAAAGCATTGCCCTTGGCTGTCAGCATAAAACTGACCATAATGGAGTGAGAAAAGTTTTGAGATTTTGTTTTCCCGGGGCCAAACTAATACTGTCTGTCTGCATGTGTGAATTTAGCCTTCTGCAGTTAAGAGGGAGAATACTTCACGGAGAGTTTGCATTAACATATCTTAATTTGCAAAAGAATGGCAAAAATGGCAGTAGCAGTAGAATGACTGCTACTGTGGCTGTACAGGCAGTAATTTTTTTATCCAGCTTTATTTGATTTCATCTGATTTGTGTTTCTCTACCGTTACTGTGTGGTTAGTCTGCCCTTGAGCAGATTTGCCCTCAAAATGTTCAGAGCACCCATGAAACCAAACTTTACAGTGAGCATAAAAAAATGAGTCATGAGGAGCATTTTAGGAATGGAGCAAAGCCAGAATGATTTTTCTAAAATATCTTCTTGATACAGCATGCCAGCAAAACTCACTGAAGCCTGAAAATATATGGGCTTGTTTATTGTAGTAGAAGATAAATAGTGACACACCTAATGTGTTACACTGATGTGATAAAGTACAAGTGGTTTATAATAAAGAAAAAAAGCCTTTTCATCTCTGCTTTTTCTCAAGATAATGACTCATAATAACTTGCTAACGATGCTAACAATAGGATCTTGTGCTTTGAGGAAAAGGGAATTATTTCTCATTAATTTTATTTTCAATTAAACAGCTGTTCCATTTGTTTCTTTTGGGATACATGTACTAAAATTTGCAAAGGTTCAGTGTAATTTTCACTAATTTAATATGTTTATCAATCAATTGTATTGAAGTGTTCCCTGTTTTTCTCTCATTGTTCATTCCCAACCCTTGCTTAAAATTCTGGAGAAGGTATTTTGTTTTGTGCTTTATAATTGATAGTTAACTGACCTGGCTATTGTTGACTATAACTTTGAAAAAAATAACTAGAGAAGAGGCCTAAAATATGTTTTCTGTAAGAACAAGGGAGGAAGGTGTACAAAGACTAAACACCTGTGCTTAAACCTCAGCCTGCTGCTGTACTGGGTGTTGTTTTAGCACTTTTTCTCCTGGGGTGCTTTGCTTAACTAATCTTTGTCTGCTCAGGGATGTCAGTTAAACTGTCTGCCTTCCTGTTTGCTTCTTGTAAGTGCTTCTGCCCCTAATATGGAGTCTTAGAAGACATTTCTCCCTCTTCCTCTGGCTGAGAGGCACAGAACAGGACTGTGCAGTGGTAGCAAGCTTCAGGGAGTGCATTAACTTTGTTGCTCCTTTTTTATGTTTGCTTGAAGTAGGACCAAGTGGTCTGAGCAGTCTTGTTAGCTTCTGTGCGTCTTCCACAAACAATATCTGACCTACAGAGTGAATACAGTGAATCTGACCTACAGTACTGTGCTGCTCCAAAAAGAGTTTTTTTTTCTAGTGGAAGAGTTGAAAGATCAAAGTTTTGTATAGTTAGGCTGGTTAGATGACCAGTTTTGACTGCAGAACCTGTCACTTGCTAGAATTTTATCTCAGTTTTTAGGCAGGAGGTGTTTTATATATTGTGGCTGCTCTTTGAAATAGATGCCTATAAAAAGGTCCACAAAAAATTGATATTGCCCAAGAATAAACTTTAATAAGAAGTTAATTAAGGCTTCAATCTTAACAGCATTGTTACATGCAGGAAGTATTACCCAGTTGCCTTAAGACTCTTATTACTGACCATAGAAACAAATTTATAGTAAAATGTCCACAGATTGTCTGTTACCTTTCTAAGATTAACTTATGGTTTGTCCCACTGCTTCCAGCTACTCTAAACCTGAGTTCTGTTTGACTTCTGAAACATTCAGGTGAGGATTCAAATACTAAGAGTGACCCTTTTTATTGCAACTTACCTGAACAGCAACATAGAATTCCAGCTACTGGTCATGATGAGAGGTCTAAGAAGCCTGCTTTTATCTTGTTGCAGCTATGAAATACACTCTTTGATGCATTTGTGCTGCTCCAAAAAGACACTAATAATAGAAATTCCTTCTCATTTTTTCTTGTTGACTTTACATGCCAAGGCACTGAGCTTGTCAAATGGCAAACTTACATTGTGCGAAACAGTTCTGGAACACTCAAAAGTTTCCTTCCTAAATCACTGTCATTTTCCATTTAGTTTTGGTTATTTTCTTCTCCACCAATTTCCCTCCTGTCCCCATGCAGTGCTGCTGATTTATTATTAGTGGGGTACTGCACTGTCTCTTATCTGATTGCATAATTGAGCCTTCACTGTGGACAGACATGAGAGGAATGTGTGCAGTCTCTTCTCTCCTACTATGTGTGCCTGGTGAACCAGGAGGGGTCAGTTTGGGGGGCTTTGTGTTCCTTGTGCTTAGGAACATGACTTTCCTGTGTTCTCTGCTCATTTTGTATAGCCATGAAGTGGTTATTACACAAAGGTGGCCAAAGACTAGGCAGATAATCTCCTCAAAGCAGTTAAAATGTTATTTTCTAATGTTCTCCAACAAACCCCCATTTCAACAGCCTGTTAAAACAAATATATTTTTACAACCTAATCTTAATAAAAAAATGCCCACTCTAAACATTGCTGTCACATTTGAAATATTAAAAATAGCAAACAATACTTTTTAAGCAAAAGTGCTGTTTGTTAAATTTTGTCTAGTGAAAAAGTCACATTGAAATACATAAAATAATAATGATGATATAAAATTAATATCAACTCCTAACCAGTCCTTTTTAATATCTTTACTGATGATCTGGATGAGGGGATCAAGTGCACCCTTGGTAATTTTGCAGAAAAATCCAGGCTGAATGAGATCTGCTGGAGGGTGGGAAGAGCTGTAGGTCTGGACAGGCTGGATCAATGGGCTGAGGCCAACTGTATGAGGTTCAATAATGCCAAGGGCAGGGTCCGGTCGCAACAATCCCATGAAAGGCTACAGGTTTAGAAAAGAGTGACTGGAAAGCTGCCCAGCAGAAAAAGACCTGAGGATGTTGGTCAACAGCAGCAGAACGTGACCTGTAGTGTGCCCAGATGGCCAAGAAGGCCAATGGCACCCCGGCCTGTACCAGCAATAGTGTGGCCAGCAGGACCAGGGCAGTGACCATCCCCCCGTACTCAGCACTGGTGAGGGCACATCTCGAATTCTGTGTCCAGTTCTGGGCCACTCCCTGCAAGAAAGACACTGAGGTGGTGGAGGAGCACCAGGGGAGGACAGTGAAACTGGTGAAGGGTTTGGAGCACAAACTTTATGAGGAGTGGCTGAGAGAGCTGGGGTTATTTAGCCTGGATTAAAGGATGCTCAGAGGGGTCCTTCTTCCTCTCTACACTGTAGCCTGAAAGGAGGCTACAATGAGGCAAGGTGTTGGTTTCTTCTCCCACATAGTAAGTGATATGACAAGAAAAAATGACCTCAAATTGCACCAGGTGTGGTTTAGATTGGAAGGGTTGCCCAACATTGGAACAGGCTGCCCACAGTGGTGGTAGAGTCACCATTCCTAGAGGTATTAAAAAGACATGTAGATATGGCACTTAGGGACATAGTTTAGTGGGGGGTTTGGTAGTATTAGGTTAATGGTTAGACTTGATCTCAAAGGTTTTTTCCAATCTAAATGATTCTATGATTTTATGATTCCATTCTAATGCCACAACTACTAAAAGTAAGAACCATTTTGCATAAATAGAAAATCCTAATTTCTCTTTGATTTGTACTCATCAAAAGGCAGACTTCCATCATTCAGACACCTGGCTGAAGTCACAAATACTTTTCTTCAGTTCAGTAGTTTATTTGCCTAATTGCCTAAAACAGCTGGCAAGAGGAAGATAAATATCAACATGGCTTCTATTTCTTTTCCAAGTAGTCATGCTTTCCAAATTTCTATTGCTACTGTCTCCTGAAGACTCGAAGTGAAAAAATATTCTTGCCTGAAGAAGGAATTTCATGTGTAGTGTTGAGAAAAGTTCCTAGGAAGAGGGAGAAAATTCACTGGGTTTTTTGGATGTATCTTTCTTTCAAGAGAAGGCCAGTGCCTTGTCAAGTTATGTTTGGGTCCTAGATAGAGTTTCTGACTTGCTGGTAAGAACTGATATGGTTTGTGAAATTTCTAAGTTTTTAAGAACAGGGAACTGTAAAAAGATGCAGAGTTTTGCCACCACCTACTTGAACACAGTCAGATGTTTAACATACCCTGAGTGACAAATGTTTTGAAAGCAGACAGGCTGGGTGTGCTCCATATCAAAAGACCACACTAAGCATGTGTGGCTCTTCTTTGATTGTGAAGAAAGAGAAAGTCAGTGTTTGAGACTAAAACTGTAATGAGTACTTCATGCAGCTAGTAGACTAACAAACCTTTTAGGAAAGAACTTGTGAGGGACAAAAAGACTGACAAAAAGAACTCTGTAAGTCTACTGCTATTTCTTGCAAAAACCAAGAAAGACGTCTGGATCAGTCTAACAGAGAAGATACAGCATTTCTTTCCAACTCCTTATAATAGATCTCTAACTACAAATGGTGTCTCTTACTATGAAGGACACTACATTTCATAGTTTGAGACTTTAGGAAAAAAAAAGTAATCATCTAAATGTTTGGCATGCATATACCTGTTTACATCTTTGTGAGAAACTCACATTATAAACCTTAGGATAAACATTCAGCAGGCCTTCAGGGGAAAAGCTGAAAAGAAATTACATCTCTATGGTTTGTGGCTTCTATGTTATATGGGGATGTCAGAATTAGCAGGCTAGAACAAACACTGTTTGCATTATTTCAGTGTTTGGAATTGGATTTCAGTGCTTAAGTTTTAAAATACAGGAGAGGGTAACGGAAAATAGGACAATGTGTTTGGCTTTGTTCTTGTTGTGACAGTACCCAAAGAAGTGTGAGCAAGAACTGGTCTTGCACAGTGCCTCTAAAAGTCATGTTTAATTTGAGCTTTAGCTGTAGGCCGAGTCAGCAGTTGCTTATGGCAGCGCCTGCAAGGAAAATGTGAAAAGCCACACAACAAGTCACCACTCTGGTATGTATACATTCATCTTGCTGGTTAAAAATTGCAGTGGCAACCTGAGTGGCTGTGGTAATCACTGTTTATGTCAGTAAATTTATCCCGGATGCTGCATTGCCTGTCCTTCCTGAATCAACACAGTATCTCCATGATGTGCTCTCTTTCAGCAAAAATGCAATAGTTTGTTTGTACCAATACTGATCGAATTGGTCTTCTGAGATGGTCTGACATATACAAAAATGGTGCTAATGACTGTGGCCCAGTACTAGCCATTTCTACTTCCACCCTCCAAGACCATCCCCTAGAAACAGCTGGGTTAAATTTACTCCCTCTTTTCCCTTTACATGGTAGGAATAGCTGAGCCTTAGTCAGGTATCCAAAGTTTGCTGGTGCAAGACCAATTTTAAATATGTGCCTGGGGAGCTGATGCAGAGAATTCCAGCATCAGTATAAGTCTTACTATCTTGCTTATATGTAATTGGCATATAGGGAAGTTGGTTTCAGGGGTTTGAAATGTCAGGATTTCAGTTAGGTAGTATTTTACCCTCTCTGATCAAATAATATGTAGGAAATATGGAATTAGGTCCTTGGATAGCTAACCTGTAGCTGATCTGTCCTACACGGGTATTGTTCTTCACTTTGGTAATGAGCTGTGAACCAAGTAAGCAAGATACTTGGACAAGATGGACACAATGTAGTAAAATGTCCTTTAAATGCACCTGTGGTAGATTCTAATCACAGAATGGGTGAGGTTGAGGTTGCAAGGGATGTCTGGAGACCATCTAGTCTAACCACCATGTTCAGGCAGAGCCACCTAGACCTTGCTCAGGACCATGTCCAGCCAGCTTTTTAAGGTTTCCATGGAGGGAGACTCCAGAACTTCCCTGAGAAAATGGTGACTGTGCTCAGTCCCTCTCAGAGCAAAAAATTGCTTCCTGATGTTCAGAGGGAACCTGCTGTGTTTCAGTTTGTGCCCACTGTCTCTAGTCCTGTCATTGGGCACCACTAAGTAGACCCTGGCTCCCTTGTCTTTTAACCTTTTCTCCAGGTATTTACATACATTAATGAGATTCCCCTGAGCCTTTACCTCAGGCTGAACAGCCCTATCTCTCAGTTTTTTCTCACAGGTACAACACTCCAAGTCCTTCATCTCCTCTGCAGACCTTCTCTTGACTCTTTCCTTTATGTCTACATCTCTTCTCTTCTGGGGAATCCACAGTTCGACGCAGCACTCCAGATATGACCTTGCAATGCTGAGCAGAGGGGAAGGATCACTTTCCTGGATCTACAGGAAATATTATGCCTAAGGCAGCCCACAATACCACTAGCCTTCTTTGTGGGCAGGGCACATTGCTGGATCATATTCAACCTGGTATCCAGTAGGACCCCTAGGTTGTTTTCTTCAAAGCGTCTTTCCAGGTTGGCATCCCTCAGCATATATTGGTGGCTAGGATCGTTCCTTTCGGTGCAGGACTTTGCACTTCCATGTGTTGAACTTCATGAGGTTCTCATCATTTTGTCCAGCCTGTTCAGATCCCCCTGGATGGCAGCAGAACACTCCAGAGTGTCAGTCATTCCACCCAGTAGTTGGGAGGAGTGCTGAGGGTACACTGCCCCATCGTCCAGAAAGAAGTTCCACCCTATACCTTACCCTGAGAAGAAGCCAAGTAATGGCAGAATTCAATGTGGGTGTTAATGCATTAGCGCTTAGAGAGAAAATTGTTGATCAAAATTAGTGAGGGCATTTCAAGGATCTTGTTATGCCCTTGGATGAAAGTAGCTTGGATGAAAGGACTGGCTAACTTCTCATTTATTTCATGCTGATTTGTCCTTTTCAATTCCATGCTTACGCCTTTTCCTTTAAAGAGGCAAAGCTAGAAACCCTCACTTTTTGCTTATAAACAAAAACAATGGAAGGAATTCATCCCCAATGACTAATTATCTCTGCAATTTTCACTGGAAAAAATGCAGCTGAAATGTTGATAGTTCTAATGATCTGCAAAGTAAAAGAGTTTCACACTCCAGTTCTTTCACTGGTTCTGGTATACAAAAACAAATCATTAAATGGGAGTGATGTGCAGAGGCAAAGGGAAACTGACTTCAAGGTTTGCCCAAAATTTGATATGTGAAAGAAACTAGGTTTACCAGCCCAGATTAAATAAATTCTGCTATTTTGGGGCATGGTGTCTTCTTGTCTTTATTTTCAATTTAATTAGATTGAAATTTATTGAAAACAATCATGTGGAAAAATTTTTTCAGGCCAGTGGAAAGAAAACTAGTTAAATCATATTCAAAGAGAAAAGTGGTTGGGTCCATTTGAAATTCTGGACAGATTCTTAAGTGTACTGCAGACTGTCTCTCTTTCTTAACACAGGCCTGTTAGCCCAGGCTTTTGTGGTTTATAATGATTCAGTGTTGCAGGATTAAAATCCTCTGATTCTTGTGTTGTTTGTTTACTTGCTTTGAATTTAATATTCTCTGAGGCTTTTTTTCTTTTTTTTGGTAGGAATTAGGCTAGATTAATGTAGAAGCAAAAAAAAATAAACTAGAGAAAATTGAACTCAGTATTTCTGAATGGGTTATGAAAGTGCATGGTGGAAATAACTAAATATATGTATTTCTAAAAAAAATTATAAAAAAGCTTTGGTTTAACTTAGCAGAAGTTAGGAAATCAGTTTTTCCTACTGTAAGACAATACTTCTTTGGAAGCTCCCTGGAATTATTTCCTGGCATTTCTCCTAACTTCTCCTTTTGGGAATGTAACCTGTCAGTCTAACTCTTTGCTAAGGAGGGGAACACATAAGAAGCACACTAGTTAAAAATCAGGCAATTACTTTATAACTCTGGGCTTTCTTTTTTTCCCAGTTGCTGTCTGCATTAAATTAATAACTGAAGTTACCAGATCTATATTTCATACTTTTCTATTTACTGTCTAAACCGTTGAGAAATAGCAGACTACATTTTCCTGTGTACATAGCTGAAATGCCCTTAGCAAGGAGTTCTGCTGTGTAAATGAGGCCAAGTTGGAATTGCTGTGTGGGCAGGCAATGCATAATAATTTAAAAAGTGGCTCAGAAGTCAAAAATTTCATAAAAGGAGCATCTAGTCAATGGAAATTCTCTCACCCTTGCTGTACACTTGAGTAAAATTGTTGCCTAATCACTGTATATCTTTCTCTGTAGTTCTTTGCCAAAATACTCCTACATTTCAATTTTTGTGTGTTCCCTCTCAATGTCAGTGCTTACTACCTACCATATAAAGCTTGTGTGTAAATGAATGTGCATTGAGACCCCCAGGAAAAATACACTTAATTTTTTGGCAAAATACTTTCACTTTGGAATTTCTATACATGCTTTTATCAGAAACAATGTCAGGTGAGGATATCCAATTTTTGCATGAATAACAATGTCTTCCTTCTTGCTTTCTTCTCCTGTCTATGCTCCACACTCCCCCAGAAACCCTCCTCTGCCAAAACCCAAACATCAGAGTCCTGATGTAGGCTGAGGAGGAGAAAATGATTGAAGAGAGAAGACTAAAGACAGAAAATTTTTTAAGAAAAAAGAAATGCTGTTTTGGATTCCTTTAACCCTTCTGCCATGATTACTTCTGTCAAAAAAAAAACAATGAAACACTGAATCTAATTTTTTTCAAGTGTTCTTTAAATAAGTTCATTTTTACAGCTAATGTAGACCAAGTATATTTAAATCTATTATTTCTAATACTAATTTCCTTGTTTATCTTAGTGCTTAGCAGTTAAAGGAGCAAGGTATAATAATTCATTGGCAGAATGTGTTTGTTTTTCATGTCTGGGCCAAAAAAATCCTTCTAAGTCATTTACTTTATACCTGAAAACCCATAGATTAATAAAATGGTGTAACTGTGTTAATTAAATTTTTCATAAATTACACTGCACTACACTAAATATAAGGACTTTGGGATGTGCCAAGTCTCAGTGTTCCTGAATATGGAAAGTCTGAATACTTGGAAGTTCTCTAGCATGAATTATCTTAAAAATTAAGACAGTGAACTCCATAATAAAGTATTTTAGGCTTGTGACACTTAATGTGTTTCAAAACTTCAAGGATTTTGCTTGCTATATAATATTTATGAACATTCTTTGTAATAAAAGAAATACAACTCTTTGATGAGGTTAAAAAAAATGCACCAGAGGGAATAGAAATATTCTTTGTGCTTCCTGTTACTGTAAGCTCAAGAATGAACTGGGACAGCCAGCAGGAATCCTTGCAGGAGATTGGTCCCAGTCAAAGTTTTGCTGATCAAAGTTCATTTTAATTTTTTCATACTATGATCTATGTACCACTACTTTCCTCTGGAGCTGACTGAGGAGGACATTCCTATTCCTCTTGGCTGTTGTGAGGTGTGTGAGGTACTGGTGTAAGCAAAGCTGTCTGGCACCCTCTGCCTCCATTCTCTACTCCCCCACTACTGAATTATATCTCATTGTTTAAGTGAGGCAAAGAGCTTGTTTTTATTTCTGTCTGAGGAAACTCAATTTTCCAGGTGCATATTAAGGTAAATAGCCTTTGTAGCGGGGGAGTTTGTTGGGATGTGCACCTCCAGCAATTCATCTTTGCTTTAAAATGGCCACTGGGCATTTCAGTAAATCAGTTTTTGTTGGGGAGTACCTAGCAACTGAACTGTATTGCCACAGCTTCTGGACAAATGTGGTGCAGGGCCTATATTTTGACTATTAACCAAAATGATATAATTTTATACACTAAAACACACCACAAAAGTATATGTCATACACAGTACTGGTGAATAAAATTGCAGAATTTGTCTTTCCTGTTCCCCTTTGTTTTTTGCATGTTTGCTACCATGAATATCATAATTTTTCTTACTTTTTCAGGATAAACTTTCAGTTTTATACAAAGTCCTAATTCCTGAAATATTTATATTTTTTCCTTCTTAAGACACTGTATTAAAGATGTTGTTTTTACATTTATGTGAATAACACAGCATAAGAACTGTATTTTTTCCTATGCAGCTCACTTTCTATGCAGTTATTGTAATTTTAAAGCACTTGGGAAATATATATGTACATGGATTCTTGCTTTCTCAAGCTAAAATTGTATTCTAGGTTTTGTTGAAAATTGTATTAGATTTTTCAGGTTAAATGCTTAGCCATTTACAGCTTCAAAAAGCTCAAAAGCAGGGCTAAATCTTCTTGAAGCCTTATGAAAGAATATGATGGAGTGATTTCTAAAGCACTTTTTTTTGGCCAAAGTGTTTTTTTGGGATTTATGGAAAATACTAGGGAAGATAAATACTGCTTAAAATGTAATACTCTACAGTATTAGGCTGCTTCATCAAGCATTAAAAAAAACAAAACAAACAACACAAAGAGAAGAGAGAACTTGCTGTATATGCTGCATGAATACATTTCATTTAAGAGAACAATTCTGGGTTTTCCATTACAGTGGTTATTCTTTGAGCAATTTTGGCCTACACTGTTGATGTATACGTATGACTACCTCTGCTGTCTGAGACAATAATGTTATTAAAAGAAAAAAAAGAAAAAGTTGAAAAAAACCAGAAGTGGAGGCCCTGGCCTGGGGCCTGCCAGCACCAGTCCTGCTTTTTCTTTGTTTCTGAATCATGAAGAAAAAGCAGAGGACCACAAAATGCACTAGCATATGCATGAAGCTTTAGTATTTTTTTTTTCCTCAGGGTCACAGATTGATTGGAGGAGAAGAAACCCCCAGACACAACCCCAAAGTGTCCTATTAAGAAGAAATATTCGGGCAATGACTACATAATATTATTGTAGCAATCTGAACAAAAGGAAGCCAAATTTCTATGCTAAACAAATCAAATCTCAGATAAACTTTACTGTTTCTTAGCAGGGAGTTCTGCATGATTTTATTCTGTAATTTCCATTGACTTTCACAGTTGTATCCCAGTTTTATATTTCACTTTTCAGTGTTGCTTGTGGAGCAGTATGTATAAACCAAAGAGCAGCAGTCCTTAGGAAGGCACCTTACACCAAGTGAATCAGTAATTAGGCAGGATTAGTAGGTTGAGTTCATACATAGACTATAATCACAGGTGAAATATTCGCTTCATAGAATGAAACATACAAAAAAAGCTAACAAAACAGTTATTGCCTGTTCTCATTGACAAGATCTGGCAATCAAAGCACTACCTTTAAAATTAACAAATTCAATAGGTATAAATAGACTCCCATGAGGTTACTCCATAACTTTTAAATTTTCAGCAGGTTTTTTTCCTTGAAAATATATTTCAATAAAAAGAATTTTGGGCAACAGTGGACTTTTTACAAAGCACTACACAACTTCATTCTACAAGTTTCAAGTACATTCCACAAGTTTCCATAACTACAAAGTAAGTTTTTTGCATCTCTTCAGCGCATCTTGGGTCTAATCATAAGGTGAAAGTGACCTGATTAAACAACCTATCCAATATGGCTGCCTCAAGGAAGTATCAAGTATACCTACATCATTCCTAAGGAAATGTCTGTGTAATATATTCTTGAGCACCTTCAGTGATAGGGACTCTGTTCTTCTCAAAGACATTGTAGTGATGCTACTTGGTGTCCTTACATCAGGGATTCGATGTCCCAGTGTCACTGCCACCATCTTTCTCTTTTACTTTTTGCACTTGCAAAAATATTCAGTTCTACTGCTTGAAACAAGACATAAATACTGCAAATAAAAAGGCCAGGCTGGAAATATTAACATCTGGAAATATTAGCATCAGGACTATGCCACTGTAAATATAAAAAGTTCTTAGGAAATATGTCAATTCTTGGTATAACTGGGTAACTGGAACTGGTGGGGAACTGGTGCTGGAAATGAACTAACATCTCTGGATATTTTCTGCTCTTAGGGTTATGGTGAATTAATATGGTCCAGACAATGAGAAAGTAATCTCTGCTGCTCTTGTTGTTCTCCAAGTGGGAAAATCTTGATGATTTTCAGTAATCAAGACAAGACTTTTAGCTAAATAAGATTAAAGCAGGATAGACTTCCACCGGTTATGAATTAATTATGGAAGGAAAACAGACACCAACCCTCAAACAAATGTGTTGATGTTTAGCAGGAAAATAAAAATAATATTTGAGGCTATAAAAGTAGTGAACTTCATTAAAAGTAAGCCTAGCAAAACATACATTGTATTATGTGCTAATGGGCATTCTATAACAACTCCTTTTTCCCACCAGCGTGCTGCCTCTCCAAAGAAAACTTGGACAAAACCTTTAGTTCCTGACTATATGAAAAATCTTTCATTTGAAACACTTGATTTGAAGGCATTGAGCCTTCGGTTTTTACCAATATCTTTCAACTTGTGATTTTTTCTTGATATGAGAATGTGGCCTGTTATATCCTAACAGATAGATTGCAAACTGAGATATCAATGAAACCATACCACATTTTGAAAACTTCTAACAGGAGGTCACTGAGTTGGAAATTATGGAAAAATGTCCTGCTATCATTCTATCTTTACTTCATCCACTATATTGATTGCCAAACTTGGTTGTGAGAGTTGAATTACAATTGACACTCTTATGCAAGGGAAGATGAGCAGTTTAATTGTGGGTACAGTTTTAGCTTAGCTGTTGGTAACGTATTGAAGTTCCATTTTCCTAAGAATATTGCTTTCTCCTCTCTGAATATTTTGCCTACCTGTTGTGCCAAGTAAGAAAATGGATGACGAGTGATACAGAAAGATTCAAAGAAAGTTGATTTATGAACTGACTTATCAAATGTAATGCAAATTTTTTACACTCAGTTGTCTCCTTTGGATCATTTTGCAAGATGTAAGTTTTCCTGTTATACTTTAGAATAAATAAGGAAATTCTACTTATTTTCAGCATACCTTTTTTTAAAAAAAAAGTGTTAGAACTGTCATTATATGCTTGTGCTAGAAAGAGGTTTTAATTCAGGTATAAGTGAATAAGTGACTAGTTAATATTTAAATAAATCAAGTTATTTCTCCAAATTTTGTGTTTTAAGAACATTAGATTTGAGATATTTTTGTAAGGAAAAAACAGCAACTTATTTCTGACAATTTTTTCACTTTTACATGTTTTCTAGTTATTAGAAACTAAAAGTACCTATTGTTTTAGTCTTCTTCAATACATGGAGGACATTACAGAGGACTGAGATGTCCCTTGCACAGAGTTTCTTTTCAGTGTCCAAGTGTGACACCTCAGCCTGAACAGAGGATGATGCAGTGTCATTGCAGAGCTACTGCCATGTACAGAGGCCACACTGAAATTCCTGCTCCTCAGAACAGTGGTGCACACTAGCAGACTTCTGCTTCTGTTTCTGTACTTTGAATCAATTGCTATCAGTCAATCCAACATTACTGAAAGAGGTTTATATATTTTTTAAAATTTGACTTTTATAGGCCATTTATTCAAAATAATAGATTTTTTTAAAATCCAACAATGAAACTGTTCATTCCCAGGAGTCAAAGCAAATTCTGTCTGCAGTTAATACAACCAGTCCTTCTTAGGTGCACTTTCTGTCACAAAAAGCAACTAGTACCCTAGATAATTACATGCATCAATGACTGTAAGAAGAATCATACTTTATTGAAGGGGGTGCATTATTTGACAGTTCTACAATTCTGTAACATTAATTATTTTGAGGATATTACAAATTTCTTTTCTAGCTGAGCTCCTCAGAGCTTCTCTTCTTAGGGTTTCCTAGAGATGCTTAAGATGTAAGTTGATTCAGTATAGTACAGTGCTTCAGGGTGTATCTGATGCCTTGGATATAAAGTGCTATACAGTCCAGTTTCTGGGGATTTTCACTTCACAGTCCTTCCTTTTTTTTCCTCAGGGAATTCTTTCACAGTGGTGTATATTTTTGTAGCTGCTTTCAGGCCTGGGAACAGAACCTCTCCTTGAGAGGTAAGATGTTTTACTACATCTTACTTAGAGGTAAGATGTTTTAACATCTTACCTCTGAGTAAGAGGTTTTTTAACATGTTACTTTTAACATGTTATTTGTTACTTTAACATGTTACTCATGTTTTTTAACATCTTACTTGAGAGGTAAGATGTTTTACTACATCTTACTACATATGTATCTTTTCATATACATAGATATGCATGTGTTTTAAAAAATAGAGATTGGAAACCAAAACTCTTTCAAGAAGTCTCAAAATTCAAAACCCCCATTTCCCTGTTCCCCTGTGCCTCTGGGAGTGGAGGTTGCAAAATCAGGAGGGAAGTTGAGCTTAGGGAGAAGAAGGAGCGGAAGGAAGGTGTTTTAAAATATTATTATTCTTTCTCATTATTTGATTGGTAATAAACTAAACTAAGTTCCCCAAGTCGAGTCTGTTTTGCCTCTGATGGTAATTGGTGAGTGATCATTTCCTGTTCTTATCTCAAACCATGAGCCTTTTGCTACCATGAGTCTTCTGCTGTCTGTTCTGTTCTGTTTCCTGACCACTGAGGAGGGGAGTGACAGAGGAATTTTGGTGGGCACCTGGTGTTGCACCATGCAACCAGAAAATAAGTAGCTCAATTTATACATAATACAGAATGGATAATAATGGCTGATAATCTTTCTTGTTGATATTAAGCAGATGAAGCTCAACAAGAGCAAGTGCTGGATGCTGCACCTGGGACTAGCCAGCCCTGGATGAAAGGACAGACTGGGATATGAAAGGACAGAAAGCAAAGCCACAGAAAGGGCCCTGGGGGGCCCAGTTGATAGCAAGTTGAATCTGAATCAGCAGTGCCCTGGCAGCCAGGAGAGCCAACCATGTTCCAGGGGACATCAGGCACAACATCACCAGCTGGGCAAGGGAGGGGATTGTCCTGCTCTGCTCTGCTCTGCACTGGGGTGGCCTCACCTTGAGTGCTGGGGGCAGTTTTGTGTCCTGCCCAAATATATCTTTTATAAAAAAGTGTAAAGCTAATAAAGACTATTGAAAGGAGAGCCATGAGGATGGAGAAAAGTCTGTATGGGAACAGCTGAGGTCACTTGGTCTGTTCAGCCTGGAGAAGAGGAAACTGAGGGGAGAACTCATTGCAGTCTGGAACTTCCTCATGAGGGCAAGCGGAGGGGCAGGCACTGATCTCTTCTCTGGGGACCGGCGACAGGACCCAAGGGAATGGCCTGAAGTTGTGTCAGGAGATTTAGGCTGGATATTAGCAAAAGATTCTTCACCCAGAGGGTGTTTGGGCACTGGAACAGCTCTCCAGGGAAGTGGTCACAGCACCAAGCCTGACAGAGTTCAAGAAGCATTTGGACAATGTTCTCAGGCACATGGTGTGATTCTTGAGGTGTCCTGTGCAGGACCAGGAGTTGGACTTTGATGATCCTACTGGATCCCTTCCAATTCAGCATATTCTTTGATTCTTTGATTCTGCCTTGGAAAAACCTACTAGTAAGAAGAAATGCTTGCTAAGAATTGTCCTACTAAATATCCTATTAAGAATGATTTATTAAAATACACTCAATTTTGTTTGTGTATAAATGACATCATTTTGCACATCATGCTGATTTTTAGTGTGTTTATGACCATAACTGAATAAAAAATATTGTTTGAATTTGAAAAATACTCTCAAGTTGTACTGACAATCATAGAGAAAGACTCAAATAATGCACAGCAGTAAAAATAATTTATATTTGTTTATGATTCTTCTTTTCTTTTACTGCTTTTATTAAATTTTAGCAAGATGTAAATAGTGAGATCATACCCTCTCTTTCTGATTGAATAATGGATTCTCTGCTGCACACTGAGCATGTTTTTTTACTATAAAGAACATATCAAAAATAATACCACTTTATGCGGCTACACTAGCCAAGGTTATAAGTTGGGCAACATGACATAATTTGAAAAGAACAGATGGATGAAGCTCTCAAGCCCTTTTTAAAGCCAGATACAGAGCAAACACTAAAGTGGGTAATAATTGCTCTGGATATTATTAAATTATATTAATAAGCTAGGAGATATTGAGAATAACTGTAAGAAACTAGGAAGTAAGAAAGGGAAAGTGCCTATGTGTATGCTTATTTTGAAAATAGTTGCTACTTTCAGCATGTCGAGCTGTGAATCATAGACCAAAGATGGTAATGAATTTGAAGTATTTAAGATAAGAAGAAAGTTCTAGTGTACTATCAAACCCACCCATAATTTAGGTCAGAATTTCACTTATCCTGTAATATTATACATATTAGTAAACAAAGTAAGCTCTTGGGAGTTTAGTTTTGAGTTTTGGAAATATTTTTCCCCCTTAGCTGAATGCAGCCAGAGTAATTCTTTCCAGTGTATGCTTGAGTCATTCTAGGCTTGAGAAAGGGCTTGTGTGCCCTAAAGCTTGATCTTTCCCTTTTTCTGATGACACAATTTGGTCTAATATAAACTGTTATCTCTTTCTAGATATTGATTTCAAGGAGTGATGGACTAAAAAAACAGAAGAGATGGTGTTCAACTTTGTACGACAGAAATAAATTTTAAAATTACCACTGATACCTGTAGAAGCCTGGTTAGATCAGAAGGACTGTATTTTTTTAATGTTGGGTAATGTCATTATTGCTGATCACAGGCATTTCTCATTTTCCAGAGTAGTTCACAGTCTTGTGGGTATGTACCACTACCCTGGATGCAGCAGGGGAGATCAGCTGATGTGTAAAGCCTTTCCTAAGTCTAATTGGCTAGTTTTGTATTGTCAGATGTTAGATTTCCAAATCAATAATCCTGTGAATGCACACAAGCAGTGATGAGACAGGGAATTTGATTTGCTGCTGCTTTTGAAGGCAAATCGCATTTGCAATGGAAGATGTTGAACTTAAAGAGAATATGCCCTTGCAAATTCTCTTACCCAAGGGGAAATGATAAAATTGAATGTCAAGGTCATCATGACAGACAGCACGAGCCTTACAGAAAATAAAATGGCAGCTTTAGAGACTCTGGGTCATAACATTTGAATGTGGCCAGGGTTTTGTTTTTTCTCTTTTTTTTTTTTTTTTTTTTTTTTCCAGTCCACATGGCAATAGCAGCAGCTGAGGTGCACAGCTGCATTGGACGGGGGCAGGGACAGCATCCCAAGAGGATGCAGCAGCTGGGCAGGGACACACCATGGGCAGCGGTGGCTATTGCAGTGACAACCAGCCCTGCATCACTGCAGGGCCAAAGGGTGCTGGACATGGTGGAAGTCATTTCCTTTGGGGTCCAGCAATGAAAAAAGGGTGATGCCTTCAATTAAACACCAAGAAATGCATTTAGTTTAACAATTAAATTAGGTTTTTGGATTGCTTCTTGTCATGTGATTGAGCCAAATCAGACTGCAACAGCAGGAATCTCAGCAAACAGGTTACCTGGTGTTTCTCAGATTTGCTTTTCAAAAGAAGAGATGTCAGTATGCACATATTTCACCCCATGTAATGTTATAATCTTTACACAAAACACTGTGAGTATGGAATTGAAGGGAAGTGCAGGGTACACATATGATATTTTTATGGAAGAAAATACTATTATTTGAACAATATCAGAGGATGAGCAAGATAGAAGGAAGCATATGAAAATTAAGTGATAACATTAAACTAATCAGCTGTTTAACAATTATCTAAAAATGTTGTTCTTTTGAAATTATGCCTGTTCTCAGTGTGCATCCTAGAGTGCATTATTTTTCTTCTCTTCTATGTAACTACTCACTACAGTACTACACAAAATGGCTGGTGAATGTCTTTCATGTAAAAAAAGGGGAAGCATGAAAGTGCAATGGGATTTTGGAATTTTTACAAAGGCTTGTACATGGAACCTACCACTGGTTTAATGATGTCCAGTGGAATTGCTAGAGCTCCTATTCAGAAATGTAATCCCATTCAAAAGCTAGACTGGTATGTAATTGGCAACAGTAGTGCAGCTACTTCCTAACACCATGCAATTCTTTGGTTATCCTATTCTTTTCACTCTTCCTTGTGAATCTATAATTTGCATAACAATTTTACAGTGACTTCTTAATAATGTGTAGCATGTCAAATGTTACTATCCGATTATGGGTAATCTGATTTCTTGAAATCCATGAACAATTGCACTCAATAGCCTCAGTATGAATATACAGGATCCTTTAACCTGATTGTCTCCTAGTCTGAGAACACTCAGGCAGGTTGCCTGTGACAAATGTGCCTAGATTAGCTTCCTCGCTGTCTTCGACTGAAGTCTGCAGCAATGAGAATTTACATGAAAGGGAAAGAAAATGAAACAATTCACCCTACCTATGCTACTCCATCATTCTGATATTTACAATGCTGGAGAGAAACATTTGTCTCTGCATGTGCAGAGTATGTGTATGTATATGCTTGTGAGCACCATGTTTATATGGGTGTGTGGTTGTTTCTTTTTTTTAAGTCTCTGAAGAATTTTTCTTCTACATCTATGTAGCTGGAGGGGGGTGGGGGGGAGGGAATATAACTAGACACCCACTTTCCCTTCATGTCATTCAAATATAATTTAAGATCTATTAAAACAGTGTTGTGAGACTGTCCTAAGAAGAGAAAGCCATACTTGTCCTGTCCATATCCATACCCTCTGTCCGGAGGTGGTCCTGGCATACCCTGCTGTGCCAGCTGGGCTCAGGTCGTATGTTTCATCAGCTTGGTCCAGATTGTTCTTTCTCAGAAGAGACCTAGGAAGAGATCTAGAGGTTTTGCAATGCTCTAAGGAGTTTAAGTTGCCTGTCTCAAACACTCTTATGGCCACAGAAGGGCTTTGCCATGAGATAAGCACAGAAGGGAGTGACAGGATAGTGTGAACTCCAGGCCTGGCCAGATCTGGTTAGCTCATCCTGGTTAACACATCTGGGCAGAAATTCCCAGTATGGCAAACTGTGTAAAGCAACTGCTTGTTGCAGTTGCTTTACATATTTACATATGCTTTACAAATATATCACTGGTCAAAGATTACCCCAAGTTATGGGACAGATGGTATCTGTGACCACCAATGAACATCAAAGCCCACCCAAACATACCTGCTTGGGTACTTGGAACTTGGACTCTAAAAGAAGCCCCCATATCAGGACTTTGAGATAAGATAAACAGTGGTACTATTTTTTGGGTGTTATTTCAGATCTAAGGGGAGGTTAACAAAACTGGAGGAGAGCAATGTCTTACTGAAAATGGACAAAGAAAGCCAACTCAGTAACTGTGCCAAAACCAGCTTGGACTGGATAAAATGTAATTCTAGCAGGGAAAGATCATAACCAACCAACTGAAGAAACCCACTGACTCAAAAGAGAGAGACTGAGCATGGGACAGTTAGCATTAGACGTGAGGTTTAACCAATAGAATAAGAAAACTGCGTAGCCAATAAGCATTATTTTTTTTTTTGCCAAGATGTATAAATAGTGAAAAGTTTTGAACTACCTCAGGACTCCACCACTGAGATGTTCAGGATAAAGAAGGACCAGTGGGATGCTGCTGGATCCGTGGATGGTGACTATCTTGATCTCTCTCTTTCTCTCTCACACACACACATACCCACATAACCTCCACTTCTATTTCTTTCCATCTCTTAACCTCACATTCATGCTTAAATAAAACCCTTACTATTGACTTCAGGCATATGGTCTCATTTGCACTTTGTAATTTGGGCAGAGGCATGTCTCACTAATCGGACCTTAACAAATGTAATCAGTAGACTTTGAACCTGCCTGAACTAGCTCATTAAGTGGGCTTAATTGATAAAGTAAGCACATCCAAACAGAAATAAAACTAAATTATTTGGAGCAAATGATGCACTCAACAGAAGCAGCACCATGATTTTTGTTAAAATTACTTCTCGTAAATGCCCCACTGACACTGAGGATCTACAAAAGCCAAAATCGGAATCTGTATGTGGAACCAAGAGATACCCATCCTTCATCACTGGGCAAGGTCTGAGATGTTAAATGTCCAGGTCAGTCTAAGTGTTTTGAATTGTGAATATACATGTAATTACCACTTTGAGAAGAGGGGGATTAGGAGCTCAGTTACGCAAAATGAAAGGCATTTTGTCCCAAGGTTATGACTTCTTGTTAACATCTTCGGAAACACCTACGTGTTTTTGGATATGGATAACATCTAAGCCTAAGGAGTCCTTATTTATCCTGACAGTAGCTTTAGTCTGATAAATGTAGCTCTGGTCTGATAAGTGTCTGCTAATATAACAAAAATATATATTCTGAATGTGTGTCCTTGTGTGTTAACATGAGAAAACACAGATAAAATATTATCCTGTTGCGAAAGAAGTACAGTGTTTGAATAGATGAATAGAAAACGGGCTCTTGTGTCTTTGTTGGTAGTGAACAGATGCTACACCAGCAGTCCTGGAACTTTCATGGAACTGCTATGAACATGTTCACAGCATGAGAATACGGGCAACATGCTGTTAAAATGCTGCTTCCCAAATCCCAGGACTCCTGTAGAGCTGTTGTAGTCTGCCTTAACTCAAAGGCATGCTTAAAAAAAGACCCTTTATAGTGGAGCATTCTGAAATCATGTCAGTAGTTCTGTTTATGGCTGAAGGGTTGGGAAGGAAAATATGCATCTTGCTATTTCCTGACATATATAAGAATCCATCTCTGGGTTTAAGATTCTTGGTTCAAGTACTAATAAAGGTCCTTTTCAAAAATCATGTAGTAACTTAAAGGAATGCTTTCATCGACCAGATTTTTCTTGTGCTGCAAATACATTCATTAAGAAGCCACAACTGTACAGTCTTACAAGGATTTCTCTGTTTTCATTAAACACGTTTTAGAAAGGATGAATGCTACTACGCAAATAATCTTTTACAGAATCTATACAGCATAAAAGGAAAAGTTTTGTTTGCTTTTGTTTTTTTTAAAATATTTTCAGGAAAATATTTTACTACTTAAGTCATGTTGCAATAAATTACGCGCTTGCAGTAGCAAAGACAATAGAAGAAAATAAACTTTATTTAAATAAAAGGTCTAAAATAAAGAAAGGGAATTACTGAGAACCATGATTATTTAGCAGAATATTAAACAAACTCTTCTTCTGATGATAATATTTAATGACAGGTACAGTGTCAGTGACAACAAATAACTGCAAAATCAGGAGGAGGTAAGGAAGAGTTTTTTAGAGCTCTGGAAATGTTTTATATTGGATTATGTATTATGTTGTTTCAAATCCTTAGTCCTCATGGAGGTACAAGTCTAATCCTTAGTCCACACAGAGAACATAAAAATCACAAAGTAATAGTGAGAAAACTTGTTTTTTCCTTTTTTACAGTAACAATCTTTTACATTGCATTTCTGGATTAATGGTAGAGAAGGTATGTCTGTATTAGTCTTTGTGCTGCTGTGTTGAAGCTTCTTTATACAAGTTTATGGTTTCTGTCTGTACTGCAAGAGTAAAAATTAGGCCATTTCAGTACGCTGTAATTACCTCTGAAGTGATTGCACCATGAGCATCAAATCAGAAAAAGATGTTTTTGGGAGGGAGAGAGAGAGATATCCGCAGATGCTTTTTTCAGCCCTGAAAGCAATAGCAGCTACTCTTTGT
This sequence comes from Peucedramus taeniatus, assembly GCA_013400575.1. Lineage (NCBI taxonomy): Eukaryota > Metazoa > Chordata > Aves > Passeriformes > Fringillidae > Peucedramus > Peucedramus taeniatus. The sequence continues at coordinate 7,383 of WBNO01021261.1, read as the reverse complement.
ACTGTGGGTCACCTTCTAGGTATAGTTGAAGGTACAACAATAACTGCCTTAATACACTACGAGAACTCTGGAAACAGGAACATTATGAGGCACTGGTCAATTTCTGCAAAGGCTCATTTAAAAGTATTCACAGAAAAATAATTTTTTTTCACAAAGCCAGGACTTTATTTTTGAGTGATTGTTATTCATTGGGTAGGATAGCATAGTTCAAACAATTCCAGACTACTCTGCAACATGAAATAAATTATAATAAAAGGAAATAATGAAATCTATTTAAAAAAACGCTATAAAATGCTAATGTAAACATGTCCTAATATATCTTATTATAGTGATCAGTATGACAATCCCAGCCTATCATGATCAGATTCATAGTGTCACTGTAGCTATCTGTCATTTATGTCATGCATGGGCACTTCATAATAAAACACTTATTTTCCTTTGTTTACAGACCTCAAACTATTCTGCAAGGCTAATTTTTATTCTGGCTACAGAATTATATGACCTTGTTAGATACCCATTATATCCTTCGTTTGTGAATATGTTTAACACTCAAAGGCTTTGCAATAGAGAATTGAAGAAAACTTTTACCTTATCTTCTCAAATTAAATGCCTTTCTCTGCTTTCTCTATGTACAAAATAGTTAAGAGAAAAAATGGAAATATTACTATCAGTGGCAGGACCTCTTAGTGCCACATATCTCCTTCTTTTATTTCTTCTCCCTCCTCCCAGAATAGTGAACAAACATGTCAAACCCCTTTTAATTAATGGCAAAAATTACTGAAAATTATTCACATACTTGGTACTGCTTCTATAACTTACAGCATGGACTGAATTCAAGTGTAAGTGACATAAATAATTGTTACCTTTTTGTTGTGTTTATTTAGCAGAGCCAGCATGTGTACACATGCATGCACAATACCGTATGCATGCTTGTTACTGGAAAATTGTTGTGGGTTATTCCATAGAGACTCTGAGGGAGAATGGGAACTGAAATTGCATTGCAACAGCAGTTTCAAAGAGGAATGTATCCCTGTGCCTGGGGCCAATTTCGAGGAAATGAAAAGCTGCTTTGCAAAGCAAGTTTCAGTCTATATGGAAGCCTATCCTGCATTTCACAGGACTGCGCATTCCCATAACCTCAACTGTATTTTTCAGATTTTCTTGGTGTTTTTAAAGCTTTGACTCTTAGAATCATGCATGTTTTGCTTAAAAGTGACTTTTATACTACTCATGGTTGTACAAAAGCTTTGCAAGTAATTTACCTATAACTTCATTGTTAAAAGCCAAATTAGAAACACAACAGGACTTAATGTGTTTTTGTTATTAAAAATACATTTTTGGGGGTGTTGACTTGATTTGCTGTGTTTGATAGGCAGAACACTTGCAGAAGAAGACATTTCCATTTTTAGATATTTTAGAAATATGGCAAGATTATGTCTTTGTTCAGTGATATTTGCCTGTTGTTTTGTATCTACAGAAGTGTGGTTCAGATTTTTAAAGATCAGAAATACCTAAACTAAGACTGTTTGCTCTTTCCACCTCTTCTAGGAAGGGTCCAGATGTCTTGGGGAAGACGTCAAATGACCTTCCAATGACCAGGAAAATTAGTCTCGTACAGATCTTTTTGTGTGACTAAAATGGAAAGCAAAACCAAGAAAGAAGCCAAATCCTAAAATGACCAAAGCAACAGTCTGTAAAATAGCAGCTGTTCCTTGTTCTGAAGACTTCAGTCCAAACTTTAGAGATCATTACACCTAAAATTGCTGATTTGTTTGGATGGTGGAAATAAGCCTTCTTCACAAACTGCATAAAATGTCTCAAAATACCTTGGCAAGGTTTGTAGTGAAAGGCAAAATATATTTGTTAAATGAATTGATTTGGCAAAGGAAAACCAGATAGCATCTGAAGACAGAAGCACATCTTCTGATCTGTTACAGCAATACACAATTGTTTTGATGTTACAACTTGTGTATCTCTGCTAATTACCTATAATTTTTCTCCTTTGTAGTGTAAATAAGGTGAACTGGAGGTTCTATAGACTAATTATATCCAAATGAAATATTATGAGGTTTTGATTTTAGAAGTCTGATACCTTGTTCTGATTCAGATAAAGATTTCTGAGATTTCCAAGTCACAGTTTGTAGCCTGAGCCTTATAGAGAATCTCATTTTCTGTCTGCTCTGTAATTTTTTTCTCTTTATTTTTCTGCAATAGTTAATTTCCTGTAAATCTCATTACTTTGTCTACCAAAGAATTTCCTATCATCATCCTCCTAGTTTCCTACTACAGCTGTAGAAATCTTGCATACTGTGACATCTGTTTTTCAAAATCTACAAGCAAGTAGCTTACTATGAACCAACAAAAGTGTTGACTTTAAAATTCAGAACAAAAAGGACCACTAGTTTATATTTTCTATATATTAATGAAGCCATAAAACTGATAAAATTCCGGTGTTAAAGATATAATTTTTGTTCCCCACACCAGCCTTTACTGCGAAAAGAGATGCTTTAGCATTTTTGCCCTTGAGTTTAAAGCAGCTACTGCTGGCATCATATTGCATAGATAAAAGTATTTGTAGTTGTAATTAGAGTAACTGGATGAGCTGTCTGCTCATAGAAGGGAGAAAAGTTCTGTTTCTGCTTCAGGTTTTGAAATAAGTTTGGTTTTAGATAGAAGCAAATTGCAGAGAAAATAGATTAACATCAAGAGGACTTCTACATTGTTGTATACTTGTTGAGAGGAGGATAAATTTTGCTTTGTTCTTGGTTAATTGCTTAGGCTAGGTATTAAAATATATCAGAGCGAAAAACTTGTGGAGATAGTAGATGTGCTTTCCAGGATTAATGTGTCCCAGATGTAATTTGTGAACCATTTTAGTTCCTGACATTCTTTTGTGTAGGAAGTTAGCTGGTCAAAGTAGAAACTGACCAGATCCCCATGATTCTCCTCATAAATGCATATGGCAGAAGAGATGTTAATTGCTTAAAGCAGGAGAACAAGACAACTTTACTACAAATGATTTTATAACTTTTGGAGTTATTAGATGTGAAAGCTTGAACTTCAGGGAGCTCTTGGAATGTCTCAGTGAATATTACAAGCTCCATTTGAAGTCTTGCAGAAGTTACAAGGAAGGCAGGTGTGTCTGGATTTTTCCTGTCTGAGAGCAATAGTAAAAAACAATGTTATGACTACAAGCATTCACAGCATAAGTAAAACTTTAACCCATTCCATTTTTCTGAGCTGCAATACCTGGGTTGAAACTAGGTAAGTGCAGAATTGTTGTGAGATAGGAAATGTGTCCCTGGGTATATGAGCACTGTCAGGAGAAGCACAGACTCCTATTTCAGCGAAAAGTAATATTCAGTATATTCCCCTAAATTCCCATATACAATAACAAGTGGTGTCCCTCAGATGTCTGTACTGATACTCTTCAATGTCTTTATTAGTGACACAGTGGGACCGAGTGCACTCTCCCCAGGTTTGCAAGTGGCTGAGTGGTACAGTTGATATATCTGAGGGATGGGATGCTATCCCTTGACAGGCTTGAGGAGTGGCCCATGTGAACCTCATGAAGTTCAACAAAACCAAGTGCCAGGTCCTGCATTTGATTTGAGGCAATCACCTGTACTACCAGTGTCATTACAGACTGGATTTAGAGCGGCTTTGCAAAGGATTCAGGGGTACTGGTGGATGAAACCCCCAATATGACCCAGTGGAGTGAGCTCACAGCCCAGAAAACAAATCATATCTTGTGCTACATGGAAGGAGGAGTGATCAGCAGGTCAAGGGACGTGATTCTGCCCCTCTGCCATTATAAGCCCTCACCTGGAATACTAAGTCCAGTTATGGGGCCTCCAGCACAGGAAAGATAAGGATCCATTGAATTGGGTCAAAAGGTGGGCCACAAAAATATTTTGAGGGCTGGAATACCTTCCCTATGGGGAAAATTTGAGAGTTGTGATTATTCGGTCTGGAGAAAAGAAGGGTCTGGGGAGACCTTATTATATGACCTGTCAGTACTTCTAATGGGCTTGTAAAAATATGGAAAGGATTTTCACCAAGACCAGTAATGTTGGGACAAAGACCAACATTTTTACACTGACAGAATGTAGATGTGGATTAGATCCAAATCTTACCTAGATTAGGTAAGGTTTCTTTATTATGAAAGTGGTGAGACACTGGAACAGGCTGCCCAGAGACATTTAGATGCTCCTTCCCTGGATGTGTTCAAGGCCAGAATGGATGAGGCTTTGAGCAGCCTGATCTAGTGGAACCTGATCTACTCACTCATGGTTAGGGGAGGTAGACTTAATGACCTGTGATTCTAAGAGTGTCTCACAAAGGTCAATGGAAATGATGGAGTTATTCAAACTGTCCCATCTACAACAGGGACAAATAAATCCCCTGGGAGGAAGAATGAATTATAGATTTTATTTTAGTTTCCAGTTAATCAGAGTTCTTCTCAAAGTCAAGTTTAGAATTCATGGGAATTATTTTCCTTTCTGGGAAGTTTCTGTCATTTGCTTTTCCATAGTTCAAATCAACCTTAGGGCTGCCTAAAAGCTTTATTGTTTAAAGCTTTAGAAGAACTTGATATGACCTTTGTGAAAACAGCAAAAGTTTTGTTTTGTTAGGCTGTTACTGAATCTTGGGATTATTAAATAAAAAATATTGATCTTTAATGAAAATTTCTGTGGGTAGTTTTAAACATGAAGCAGAAATTGGAAGATATTAACAACATGCTTTTGTGCTGAATCACTTGAGTCTCACAATGAAATTTTTCCCATTTTTCAAGAAAAAAAAGGGTTTTGTCTCTACTTGTGCTGTCTCATAGTTTATAGTTAAGAAATTTCCAACATTTCCTGGAAAGCTAATATGAATTGCAAGTAACTTCTGTAAGAAATATGAGTCTATAAAAGAAGTTCAGAACAACATTCAGTCATGGTAATTTCTAGGAATAAAACTTGCATCTTTGCAAGAGGTAAGCTGCAGATTTTGAGTCTTTCTTCTAGTCCTGAAGAAGTCTTGCTTCAGGAGTTTATTAGCTAAATGCATAAGTTTCCAACCACTATGAGGAGTTCATCTCACCTTTTCTCTCCCTCTCAAAAATTGCTGCTGGAAATGTAATTTTTATTATTCAGGCTTTCAGCTTTAGATTAGAACTCAGATGTGTCATACTAGAAATTGAAAATCTTAACTGCACTCCTATGTCCCATTAAAAGCATTCCCTATTACATCTCATAAATCTATTATTCCATGACTTTTGAGACATTCACTATCCATATTGGTCTTGCATAATATGCTAGAGGCCAGAGACACAAGGATCTTAACTACTAAATTGTATATGCTGACTGTTTTCATATTTGGTAGAAATTGGTCTCAAACTATATTGGTTGATGCCAACCAATTCTGTCTGGTTTGAAAGTATCTCCAGAATTATGTGTGATATAAATCTTCTAGCTGCCTCACCTGTGTTTGAAAACGTTTACTCTGCCATTCTAAGGATTAAAACTAGATTAACTCTACTGATTTTCATCAGCTAAAGCTTGAATCAGCATATGGTCTGAGGCTCAGGAGCACTTGAGTCTCTAGATTTGGTAGGGATCAGTTATTTTCCATCAAAGAAAAGAAGTGTCATCGTGAATTGTGTATAATTTTTCATTAAAAACTACTGACTCCCAAGATTATTTCTAAGTCGCCTGTAATCACTCCTATTTTTAACTAATTTTCATCAAATGATGAGAAGGAAGAAGTTTGCTTCTTTGTGGAACTACTTTCACTGTATTTCTTAATTTTTCTTGCTTTAGAAATGCAGTGTATTGCCTTTCTGCTTAATGGCTAATACACAACTTGAAAGATCTTTCCACAGTTAATCAGCTGTAGGGAGCTGCCTTTCACTATGGTCACTTAGCAAACTGGTCTGATTTAATCTGGTATTCCCACTGTGGGGCAGATGGCAGAAAAGGCTGATATATGTGCTACTCAGGCATGGCATCTTCAGATCCCTGCGTCAGAACTGCCTAATGTAGAGGGAAGCAATTTTTTGGCTGCTCACTCAAGATAACTCCCTTGAGTGATGAGGCATATAAGCCTTCAGGCTCAAACCGCAGAACTGTTTTGTTTTCCTTGTCTCTGCTCCCTTCCTCTTCTCTCCCTCCATTTCCCATTTTTGATGAATTAGGATATAAGCTTATTAATTCCATTCTAAAACACTGCTGAATGTGACATAATATCAACTTAGTAATTTCATTCTGTTTCAACAATTGGAACAAAGCAGAATATGCTATTATGTAATACAAATCTCAGTGTATTATAACTGGCAAATGTTGACAACAATCTTACTGTGTTAAAACAAAATACGTAGGCTGCAATCAATCTCCTTTTTAGCTTTCATGAAACCTTAATGTCTGTGTTTCACACAAAGCTGTAACTATGATTCTAATGCAAAAAGAAGTCTTTAATGAGATTTCTTTTCTTTATGTTATAATATTATTCTGCTTAGTCTTATTAGTTTGTGTCGTGACAATATAATAGAGAGCACAGTTTGCTCTCATTTCTTCCAATATTTCTATTTGGTGAACATCAGAGCCAAAGCAGCCCACAGCAAAAAGACCTCTAGATTCCCAGATAAATTTCCACTGTACAGTTCAAAATTTTAAATGTCCTAAATGAGTCTTTTAACTCATTTGCATTGAATTCTAAGACTGTATGTTATTCCCTGAACTTCACTTTTAAAATCTAGTGTGAGATAATAGCTTAATTAAAGTACTGGAAAATACTGACATTCTTTACACATTTCTTGAAGGACTGTGCTCTCTGAAATTTGACTTAGTTATGACTTTGTGACAGCTTTGCCTTTAATATTTACAGATAGTGGATGATAAAAACAACAAAATACTTTTTATTTTCTGAATCAGAAAGAAGATATTAGATCCCCAGGCACTCATTATGTAATCCTTCTAAGGTGGAGAAAGGTGTTAAATTCCAACCCTTCTTTCAGCTCAGTCATTTTGTCATTGATGTGCTACTAACAGAATTGCATCCAGTTAAACTGGAAGCAAAGTAATTCAGAGTGTGGTTTGGTGTGAAGGTTGCAACCCCATTCCAGAATGCTTGTGCCCCAGGTCTTTTGAATGCATATTTTTCCTGCTGTAACTGGCTCAATGTCCTTCAAGTCACCCTCTCTCAAGGAGCTTACTGTTTTCAGCTTTAGGGAGCTAAAATAGCCTGCCAAAACTCCTGCAAAACTACATATCTTGCCATGGTTTGATTTGTTCCACTGTAGGAAGTGTAAGAAAGAGACCTAAATTCCTAATTCCAGAACAAGTATATTTTGTTGATTCTGGGATGTCTGATAGCTCTTGATGAACTGAAAGAGGTGAG